>JAEAOA010002353.1:2372500-2445000 GCA_016746295.1 Potamilus streckersoni | reverse complement strand
AAAATTCATACACTTTTGACAGCATGCCTAGGGTATCAACTGATAAACCTTTTAGATACATTCCTTGACCATATCATAATTACCACATTGTTCTGTTGAGGGTGATGTGTAGATTTCACGAACTTTGGCAATAAGTACACTTGGTAATTACAAAGTCAACTGAATTCATACACTTTTGACAGCATGCCTAGGGTAACAACTGATAAACCTTTTAGATACATTCATTGACCATATCATAACTACCACTTTGTTCTGTTGAGGGTGATGTGTAGATTTCACGAACTTTGCCAATAAGTGCACTTGGTAATTACAAAGTCAACTGTTCTCTTGGCCATTTCAATTTTCAGTAATTTTCTCAAATGAAGAAACTGGTTAATTTGCATCTCCTTTTCTTAAAAAGGTTGTGCATGCCTAATATTTCTGGAACATTAAAACCTGAACTTTTTTGTAAGGGGTAAGAGTGAAATCTACTTGCCAGTTCTAAATCTTTCAATTTAAATTGCATATGGATTCTCAAAGATGTTCGTGGATTTTTCTTGTTTATTCTGTCTCTACATTTATATTACTTCCTATTGAAGCTGTAGCAATCATAAGGACTCACGGTACTAATTCAGTAAACCTGTTCGAACACCGTGCTATTAAAAATTAAATAACTTTAAATTTCTGTGTGCTCATGATCAGACCTATATTTATCAGTACAGAAGAAACCTGAAGTCAGCTTCTGTGAAGAGAAAAGGATATGAGACGCAACATTTTCTGGATCTACATGTGTTTGATACATGTGCTTTCAATTCTGCATCAAAGAGTCGGGTGCTAATTTCAGTAATGAGTGTTCCAAATTCATGACTGTTAAAGGACTGAAATTCCATCAATAAAACAATGTCTCTATTTTTTCCAGTTAGAACTAGTATGCGCTCTCTAAAGATTCGTTTTCCTTTTATTTTTAGAATAACTTACATTATTAACCAATCCTAGCCAGCCTTCACCCATTTCCAGGTTAGTTTCCAGTTTTCCATATAATTAGCACTGTATGTCCAATAACTCTATTTTCTTCTAAGTTTTTATTTTTGTATTTAATTTCCTGTCCGAACGAGATAGAGACTTTCTAATTAAACCCCAAACACATTTATCAAGAATATCCTTTTTCCATCAGATAATAAACCAAAATATTCTGTATTTTTGCTTCTTTAAAGAAACAGTCGGTTTATAAAGATCATAATGTCTGGCAAGCTCAGGCAAAACTCATTTTTTTAAAGGGCTCTAACCCTTACTGGGTAGGATCTTAAACAAAGATCTCTGCTTTAGATGTCATAGTGAAAGCTTGTTGGTTTCACTATAGATTTCCCAAATATATGAAGCTAAAATACAGGGGACTAAGAAAATTAGTTACCAATGTTAAACTAAATTTTAAAAGCGGTTAAAATTTCTCTAAAATATTTTCAAGCAATTTAAATCTCGTAACGATCACCCCATTTTCTGGTCACTGCTCTTTGGTCTTAAACTAAGTAAGAAAAGGGTGCAAAAAAAAAACCAAACAAAACCTTTTGTAGAATTTTTTTCTTAAATATCAAGTTGAAAATAAAAATAACTTGCAATATGGTGAATGAATTTCTAGATAGTACTAAACGTTAGTGATAATTTGAAATGATGTTCAACTTATTGTATTGATGTGCCAATTTTATTGATGACTTATAATGGAATAATCCAAAAATGTCTTTCATAGAGTTCACAGTAATTCCAAAACAGTTGGTAGATCAGAATAGTCCGACCAATTTGTAATATCAATGAATGATTGAATTGAATAAATATATCCTCTCAATTAAATGCAACTTAATGTTTTCTATGACTGATATTGATTCTAGTAATAATTCAATATTTAATCTCTTATATCGATCAAATTGGATGCAATTATTAAACCAGTAATAAGTCATGCATTCAAACACGCCTGCAAACATGATCGAATGGTACTTTACAAAAACATTTTAATGGTTTCATGGAAAGTAATTAATAAAGGTTAAATCTGTGAAAATTCGAATGGTTATGCGGGGAAATTTTTTTTTTCTTTCTTGGAATTTAATTGTATTTAGGGTTGATAAACTATTGGGGATGGAGAAGTTCGGTTGGCATGAGGAATAGGGGTTGCTTGCATGCTTCGTGTTCTGTGTGGTAAAGATATAGTCCGGAATGGTATTGTGACGGATGTCACTCTAAGAGGACTATGGAAATTTATCATTACAAAGGTCCCTGTCGTACGTTTGACATAATGGATGTGAATATGGGGTTCAGTTGAATTTTTAACATGACATATTTGGGGTGAAAAGGAAATTTATTATTAAATTTAGAGGGTATTGTACCCTATGAATATTTAACATTACGGATGGAATGGTATAGGGTTCCGTGGAAATTGTGACACTACGCATTATACCGAAATAAAGACAACGCCTAAAGTGAAATTCACCAACTTTGTTTCTTCTGTTTCTGAAACCCTAAAAGTCTCAGAGAGAGAGAGAGAGAGAGAGAGAGAGAGAGAGAGAGAGAGAGAGAGAGAGAGAGAGAGAGAGAGAGAGAG
Source organism: Potamilus streckersoni (assembly GCA_016746295.1). Lineage (NCBI taxonomy): Eukaryota > Metazoa > Mollusca > Bivalvia > Unionida > Unionidae > Potamilus > Potamilus streckersoni. The sequence goes on along the minus strand of JAEAOA010002353.1, from coordinate 2,442,431 downwards.
AGAGAGAGAGAGAGAGAGAGAGAGAATAATAATAAAATGATTTCTATTCATAATCAGATCTTTCATCTTCCCCTATCAAGCATAAAACAAACAAAGAAGCAATAACCAAAGTAACATTGTGAAAATGTTACGAATGAACATAATAGACAAAATACCTAACTTAAGAAACGACTGAAATTCACAAACATTGTGTAAACTGTTTTGTCATGTTGTGTTATCCAAGAAGTATTAAACTATGTTAAGCAAACAAGACCAATAATTCAAATCCATTATTATGTTCTACAGCTTCTTCAGACTGAATTCAAATAATTGCATACGTCGCTAAATCTCTTTTTATTTCAATTTTCCAAATCCTCAAGTCTGAGTATTTTTGCAATTCGAATGAATAAATGAAATGAATAAATTAAATTCTTACATTAAGACTGATGTTTATGTTAGGAATAACTAATTTTCAGTAAAGCATCCTTTATATAAAAAATAGATCGCAATTTCTAGAGATGAAAGAGGATCAAATAAACATTTCAAAATCACGTTTTGTCCCGAAGGTCGAGAACTTTAGTAGTTTGCTAATCAGGACTTACGTGAGTTTAGTTTTGTAAGAAAACCCATGACCAGTACTAATGGTTAACATATTTACTTTAATCCTGGAACTATCAAAATGTTTACTAAAATGAAATCCTCTTAAAGTATAAACCTACAACCATTAATTATTACTTAACGCATTTTACTAAATCACTCCTACAATCTATAATCATTGAAATTAACACACATAATAAAGATATTCATAACACTGGACAGTATATAGGTAAGTATTTACTAGTATGATATATCACAGTTTTGTATTCTGAGTCTGTAACATTATTCATATGTAACTGACCAGTCAACACTCTCTGTGCATGAGTCATAGTTCCACTGCTGACATCTACAGGCTTCTGCCTCTTTGATACCACTCTGTGCTAAGACCTCACAGAAGTCACTAGTATATAATAAATTTATTGATAGTACATGGCGTCTCATCTTATGTTTTATCACAATAACACAAAAATGTCAACAGATGCGAAATCATGATTGGAATAGCACATGAATCATAAATGGATATTTTGAAACGATAACTTTACAATCCACGAAAGATTTTGCACGAATTTGAAACCTTAAGAAGGTTGACAATTCTGTATACGAACTTAGTACCTTCGAAATGGAACTTTTCGGGGTGCCAATCCCAACCATGGACTGGAACAATTCCAATTTTACCACATCATGGGCTAAATTCCAACAACACTGTGAAGTAATATTTAACGGACCAATGAGTAGAAGAAGTGATGCGGTCAAAGCCAATTACATTCTACTTTGGATAGGCGACAAAGGTAGAGATATTTTCAACACATGGACTCTGACGGATGAAGAAAAAAGGACCAATCAAGGCTCTTTACAAAATTCAAACATCACATGCAAACAAAATTAAATTAGGTCTTTGCCAGATTAAAGTTAAACAATGAAATTCAATGCTCAATGACAAAAGACCTATATGTGACTTCATTGAAACTCTTGGTCAAGGACTGTCTCTTCAAAGACGAAGACGACATTATTCGTGATAAAATTGTTTTTGGGGTATCGTCATTAAGGATACGAGAAACACTTATCAGCGATGTTGAAATGTTAACCTTGGAAAGGGATATGAAAATCAGTCAAAGCCATGAATATGCCAAGGAACAGAAAGATCATGTCTGTAGCAGCCAGACCAGAAGTACATGCGATAAATTAACGACAGGCCCAGACAAAAGAACTAGAGCCGAAGAAGAAATGGACCATGTCTTCCAGACGGAGCGTGAACGTGACTTGTGGACACTGCGGATATAAATCACATTCAAGCCAGGACAAGTGCTCTGCAAAGGAAATATTGGCAATAAGTGTCATAAACTCAATCACATTGAGAAAGTCTGTAGATCAAAAACGGTCAGTGTGATCAACAATGAATATGAAAACCAGAATTTATATATTCACATTGTAAAAAGGGATATAGTTGTCAATGGCCAAGCATATGCGGCGATAGAGGTAGGACCTAATTTAGTTTCTATTGATTTTAAATTGGATACTGGCTCCCAAGTGAACATTATACTCTCATATATATTCCAAAAGCTAGGTATAAAACATCCTCTTCAATTCACATTAAACAAACTATCTGCATATGATGGCAAATTATTGAATACGATGGGCACAGTCAATCTCACATGTAAACCCAATGAGCACACACATGAAGTCGAGATCTACATTGTTTAAACGAAAGCACCACCTATACATGATTTACATTCTTGTATGGAGTTGGGCTTAGTTAAAGTTCCATACTCTGTCCAGACACAGATGTCAAATTTATAGTGTAACAAGAGTAAGCTCTTCACTCAGGCGGTTGTTCTCAAGGAACATGCCGAATTATTCAACGGTATAGGTCTTTTCCCAGGGCACATTGACCCCAAACCATACATGTAGTGAACCCTCCGAGGCGAGTACCAGTTGCACTTCAAGACGAACTCAAAACAGAACTTGATGGCATGGAAAATGAAAATATCATTGTCCCGGTTAAATCACCTATAGCATGGGTAAATTCTATGGTTGTCGAAAAGTAATCGGGTAAACTAAGAGTATGTCTCGTCCGACAAGACCTTAACAGGGCAATTTTGCGTCGCCATTACCCTATGCGCATATTAGATAATATCCAACCCCAATTATCAAATGCAAAAAACTTAACCATACTGGATGCAGGGTCAGGATTTTGGGCAATAAAACTGTCACGTGACACTTCATACCTCACAACTTTCAACACCCCTTTCGGCGGTAAAAGTTTCTTGAGAGATTTGAAGGTTTACGTGGTATCATTTTGATTTGTGATGATATACTAAATTTTTGACGCACACGCGACGAACATGATTCAAATTTGAGAAATATACTCAAAAGATATATCGGAAAAGGAATCCGGCTAAATGAGGAAAAAACTAGAAGTAGGCCTCTCAGAAGTACAGTACTTCGGGCACATTCTGTCAGCACAAGGTCTCAAACCTGACCCTGCCAAAATAGCTGTGCTCAAAGAAATGCCATATCTTTGTCAAAGAAAAAGGCTATAAATAACTTGGTTTTGCCTTGAATCTGTTTTCCACCTTTATTCGTTGTACAGGTGTACAACTTTACCTGGGATGAATCACTCTTCTCCAGGTAAAGTGATTTTGAAATTACATGCGGCGGAAACTCACGAAAGCATGGTATACACGAGCATTTGACCATAACTGTTATTAGATTTAAACTTGATACGTTTCGAAATGAGACACAAGTATTTGGATTTTGTCAGTGGTGTGCGTCTTATCCACTATCGTCTCAGGCCACAGGGGTAAGTGTCAAAGTTTTGTTTTAGTTGATTTGTGAAATCTTTTCTCGGTTTTATGTTATGTCGATTGATGAAGCTTTCGTTAGACCACGTGCTATGTTTTTACGTTTTTACCATTTTATTACCGAGTGGTCCAAAGCGCTGACCGTTAAGGATCACTGCCATATAACCTCTGTCTGCGTGAGTTCGAGTCCAGACTCGGCTAACGTGTGTAAGTGAGAAAGCCTGCCAGTAGCTCCTCGTGGGTCGGTGGTTCTTCTCTGGGTTTTTAAAAAGGGTTCTACCTCCACCATTAATACTGACTGCCATGTATAGCCTATATTGTGCTGAAAATGGCGTTTAACCCTACTACAAGAACAACAATAACAACAACAAATAGTTTGGTTTTGTTGTAGCCTATTGGAAAGTATTGGATATTATGGGAGTTAGTAGACACTGGGAGCTTAATGGACACTATTGGATACTATTGGGCACTAGTGGACACTGGGAGCTTAGTGGACACTATGTAAGCCTACTGAACACTATTGGATACTAGTGACCGTTATGGGAGTAATTGGACATTATTAGAGCTTATTGGACATTATTGGGGATGACGGTGTATTACTGAGGCCTACGGTGTCTTTGAGCTGATGAAGTCTTATGGGAGATTCAGTGTCCGATAAGGGCTGTCTATAGCTATTTATGGTTGGATGTTGCTATCCGTATTGCGGCAAGCTGTCTACGTCTATGCATGTGAATACATGTATGTATATGAATGAGTACATATAAAAAAATCCTTGAAGTGTATGGACGTGGATCGATACAAAAGGAAACTGCAGAGTTCCATTTTATGTATATTGAATAAACTGTAGAGTGACAGACTGTCAAATGAATATTCCAGTTTACAGTGATGTGTGTTCATCTATTTGTGTATTTAGTTGAAGGTAGTATTGTTTAGTCGAAAAATAGTAATAACATTATGATTATTGCTCATTTTTATTCGTTCTATCTCAAGAGATTACGTGAATCTCAAAGCTTAATGTGCTACATGAGATCACATGAATCTCATTTTACATGATACATGGTATATTTTTACTTATCATTTTAAGCTAGATGCCAATGAATCATATTTTTGTATTTTTATATTTATCATTTAGTGAGTTTGTGAAGGGTAATTTGCATAATTGTATGGTAAGAGTGTGAGATTCAGGGTATTTGCTTTGTATTCACACACACACACACACACACACACACACACACACACACACACATCTCTCTCTCTCTCTCTCTCTCTCTCTCTCTCTCTCTCTCTCTCTCTCTCTCTCTCTCTCTCTCTCTCTCTCTCTCTCTCTCTAAAGCCAGCTCTCAATTGTAGAGCGTAGCGTGAAATGAAAGCAATCTACTTGTTATTTTGACTTATTCATGCGGCCGGTGTCGTGGAAGATGAAAATGTCGACCTCGTAGGTGACAAAATAGCCGCCCTTTCCTTTTAAAGGACTTGGTTAGTTCTCCGCTGAGAGACCCTTCCCCATAGTCATTGGTCACCTTGGATATCAATTCCGTTTTTAGAAGATGTTTTCTATGTCATCTTTAACTTGTCATCTGAGAAGTTTTCAACTTTGCATTTGTCTTTTAGAAATTGTGTGAGATTCTAATCTTTTTGAGGCGGTAGGCATTTTGCGACATGTCTTGTCATCGATGCCGCAGTTACTTGTTTAGGTTTTCTTGGAGGGTCTAGCTTTGGAAAACCATTTTTCTACATTATCCAACTGACTGTCACACATGGTCGTCGGCATGTTGCATGCCCGAGGCATTTCCGTCGCTTAATGTCTTCAGATCCTTTTCTCTATGACAGTTGTCTGTGTCAGTCGATTTCAGTTAAATGTGTTTGCTAAAAGTGAAAAATGTAACTTTCAGCATGGGACAGAAAACATTGCCAGTACAAAGTCATCTCAGTTGTTATTTAAGTGTTGGTGTCGTGAATGTAGAATATATTTTCGCCTGTCACTCTGGACGTAAATTTTCGTGGGTTGTACGATACTGCTATCAGTGGAAAATCGTACTTGAGGAATGCGTGCTAGTGTGCTACTCGTATCATTAAGCACCTGGCATCAAGGTGATATTAGTGATTATATAAGCCGTGCATGACGCATTCAATATAAATTATAAGTGTTTGGTCGATACGAGCACACATGCGGCTAACCGAAAACGTTGCCTCGTTCGAACTCATCCGTGATTTGTTGAATACAAAGAGCACAATCATAAATATGATCTACGCTGTTCTTGGTATAGGTGTGATAAGAGAGTGAGCAGGCTATTCAAGCAAATGTCTCCTCTGCACTGTTTGAAACACCTTATACATATTTACAGAGACCTGGCTTTTATGGTGCAATTTGATTTTGTTAAGAAGACATTCTATGACAGAACTGCTAGCAGGTGTCAGCCGTGCCGGCAGCTCTAACTTAATGTTGTTAGGACTTAGTTCCAGGATACATGATCCTGTCAAGGAGTTAGAGGCTAATAGCTATTTATTTCTTTTTCTCATATCATCTCTCACAGTCCATTTGGCTATTAGCTTTGTTACGTTGTGGTTTGTTTTATCTTGCGACAATTTCTTTGCTGCGTACCTCTTGATAATTCAGGCGGATTATCCATCACCCCACTGGATGCTGATTTACAGTATTTGCTGCCGTATACATCTATGGAATGCAGGGGTAGTTCGTAAGAGACATAATCCACTATGCTGAACTAGCCTTTTGCCTGTTTTCTATGCGTTAATAAACCTTTTAAAGGATTAGCATAGATTCATGATGTAGCATAGATTCATGATGGATTATGGAGATAAAGTCGATGAGGACTGTCACAATAGAATCCATAGCGCCAATGATATGCTCTGCATGCACGCAGTCATTCAGATACCGTTAAGAACCAGTCTTAAGACTGGTTTGTATTCATTAGAATGCTGAAGTCTCACATCCGTGCGTGACAAAAACATTTTGGAGGGAGTTAGAGCGATCTAAAACAGGTCAGTGTTCTTTCATGCGGCACATAAAGGATCCGTTGAAAGCAGCCCTCAATCAGTGTTGTAGTTCGTGAACCATATAACATTTGGCAAATCAAACCTATTGGTTTCGTAGATGTGTGCCAATCTTGAGGTAACATCGTGGGTAATACTGCATTAGGTGTAGGACTTGTTCTTTCTCTTTGTAGTTATGCCGACTGGAATACTGGACGGTTTCAGTAGTTTCAGCCTCGACCTGGTTAACGTCATAAAACTAGACTGGTGTCCCAAATGAAGTCGTATTTGTAAAGTAGTAGGTTATATAGCCTGGAAAATGTTTGCATATATGTTTTGTCTACGTCGTTGGCAATTATATTGACACTCACAGAGTTGGCCGAGTCTTTCTACGATATAGAAAATAAATGTATCGGGCCTATAGTTGGTTAGGGTCGCTTGAGGTGTGACCACGTCGCTAGGTTTATTTTATCCCACTTTATAACGTTTATGTAGCCCTCCGCAGTCGAAGAAATCCAGTCTTCGGGTTTGTTGCTAACTATAAGACAGGCTCGATGTTTTTCTGATGAAATTCTCTGATTAGATCTTCCGAACCTTTAATTGTGATATATGTGACATTTGACCCGCCTAGTCACCTAGACCCTGGTTTGTGTCTCCACCTTTTCAACAGAAAGAGACGTCAATTCCTTTCCGAAAGGGGAAACTTGTACAAACTTTGATCTAAAGTAGATGGTTGTAGGGCCTTTTCTGGAATTGGTCTTTAGGGTATAGATTCTCAAAGATGTTCGTGTCTTGATTAACCACCATAAATGGCAAAAACTAATGAGTTAGCTTCCACACCGTTGTATGGTGGATCCAGCTTGGCCATCACTTGAAGCTTTTTTAAGGATACGGTGTATTTACCGACTATCTCACGCAGCAATACATACTTTGAGGAAAGTCATAGCTGCTCATAGCTGATAATCAATAGGCAAGCTGTAGTTCTCTCCCTTTGGAAGCAACATTTCTGTCATTTGAGTAGATACTTTTGCTGGCCTTCCTATCTTATTATAGATGTGTGAATCTTTGGCTCAGACCCCTATGTTTTTTAAGTCAGTTCAGTTCTCCGAATCGCGGTATATAGGTTGGTGACAATGTTGGCATTACTGGTAACAGTCTACCGAGTACATTGGTTATTGTTCTGAGAGCAATCTCAAGCAGCAGGGAGGGTAACCCTACAAAATTTTGCGACAAAATCGATTAAAGCCTCAGAATGCCAAATGGAACCTTCCTACGAAATCTCATATTTTAACCAAAAAAAAAAATAAAGACCCCATTTTACAAATGGAGCCTTAGCAATTTTGTCGTAAATACATTGTCATAACCACCCTCAAAATTGCTGCCATCTACGTCGCAAATACGTTGTCATCTCACCCTCCCTGCTGCTGATTAATACAAATTATTTGTTAGCTTTTCACAAACAGACTAATCGATAATACTTCACCACGTAGATCAATTAAATTATTTGACTGATCGGTGAGTGTAAAATTAATTCTAGTTAGCGAATCATTTTGACATTGCATATAGACTGGATTAGTCGGATTCTCAACAATTAAAAATCCTGGGGGGACTGTTGGTGCAAATGAATAAAGAATGTAACCTTGTCGGGCTTGATTTGATTGTTCCATATTAATTTGATAACTTCCTTCGATTACATCACACGTTAAATTAAGTGCGATCACTGATGAAATATCCACATTGTTCGGTGCGATATGTCTACCGTCGCCGTCGGGAGAATTATTATAAGTGAGGATAATAGGATTTGGCTGGCTATCTTTCCATGATTGATAAATTTTATTAAATCCTTCGTCGATGGCAGTTCTGAGTTTTTTCTTTAACTCGGGAACGTTATATCCTGGTAATTTATAATTTGGATTTTCATTTATATTTTTTTATAATCTTGGGCTGAACTAGTTTTTGAAATCGGGTTATTTTCATCAGTGAAGAGATTAGTAATCCTCGAATTAAATATTTCCATGTCATCGATGATTTTATTACCCGCAGCGACTACACTAGTAACCTCAGCTTGTGTAAGAAGGCCAGATCTTAACGAGGGTAATAACAACAAAAAAATCATTATTCATTCTATCAAGGATGTGATTTTTAATATCTACAAATGTTGGACTTGTATCATGCATTTCCAAAATTTCGTCCTCTCGTATAATATAATCATTAAAAAGTGGAATTATCCATGCATCCTCACCATATTGATCCTTATATCGATATCTTTTTGTGAAGTTTATATCCACGAATTTTTTATAAGTTTTTGATGGATTTTCAGGTCCTATTTCATCAGTGACGTAATCAGATTTTACAGGCTCGGGCGTGGAATTATCAGCACTTCTAGCTGGATCTTCGGACCATCCTAATACTGTTCTTATTGAACTGTTATAAATATCTACAACATACCCAGGGGAGCCTATTTCAATTGTAGATGATAATGTTGGTTCATGAACTGTTATGACAATTTTTGATTCTTTTTTAGCAATGGATTTTATTCTACGTTGTAATTCATTATTAATTTGCTCAATTTGATAGGATCCAGTTGGTATTGAAACAACGTTCCAATCTGGAGTGTCATCTTTTTTATTCCTATATGCAAATACCAGAAAATTATTAGGTCTCTGACCACCAAATGGAACCGATCTAATATTAGGCCAACTATGATACACTCGTAATTTTGCCAACGCGATTTCTTTTACTGAAACAGGGGAAGGAAAATTCACACTGAATTTAGGGTTTGTTGACGATATTGATATCAGGCTTGTTTTCCGCGGAGTGGTATTTTCTGCTATCCGCTGAAGTAGTTGAATCTCTTGCGACATTATTATTATTATTATTTACAATTTCTAATTTTGTAATAGATGAAAAAACGCTAACGTTTTTAATCGTATCATCAATCGATGATGACATCAACGAGGATAATTATGAGTAACCGTTAGATACTGCTTGATGTTTTACTATATAGTAGTTAAGTTTTTCTTGAGAACACGATGATATTTTTTTAGTAATAGCATTTGCAATTCCAGCAAATGTTGTCACCGCGGAAATAGCAATTGGGACAGCAATCGGAGCTACCATTGTTACTGAAGATAGTATAATACCAGCACCGGCCATTATACCAGATACTGAGTATACTGTAACATCAATTGCGGTAATTCTCCTGCGATACTTTTTAATTTTTATTTCATACTCATCAATGAGTGTTTTGAGTTTCGTTAAAAATTCTTTGACGGTATCATAGCGATATTGCGATGACGGAATCATATTATTTTAAAATCTCAATTGGTTTCTAATTGTTAAAAATTCTAATTCAGATCAGTTACAAACTCCATGTACCATACAAATGATGTCTTATTTAAATTAGGATCAGTGCTTGTTATTGTAAACCGTTTGTATTCACCCACGGATCAGTGCTTGTTATTGTAACCGTTTGTATTCACCCACGAAATATCGTTAAATATTGTTGTTTCCAATGAAGTCGATTGAATATAATAATGTTATGCCCAATTTTAAATGTTTAAATCCCCTTTTTTTTTGACAAGTGGGGGGGTTTTTGTTTTTTTTTGGGTTCCCATTTAATGATCCGGAAAAAAACTGGTATAATTTTATGAATTCCCCCAGGGATCTTTTTTTTTTCAAGTGCGGAAGATTTTTGTTTTAAAAATTTTGAAATACCCGATAGTTTTTTTAATATTACTGCATTTAAATAATATAAATCCGCACTTAATTTTTTTAATTTTGGTTTTAATTCTTCAAAAGGGGTTTTAAATTTAGCGGAGATGGAGGGGTTTTAACCGGTGTTCAAAAAATTTATTGAAAAATTTCACAAGGGGAAAGTAAGTTGTTTTATGTTTTCAATTTCTTCTTTAATTTTTTTATCTTTGATTGTAGAAAACAAATCCCCGGTTTGAGTTTTCCATTTTTAATTAAACGAATGATCCCCGACGTCCGTTTTATTAAAATCATCCCAATAAAAACATTATAATTTAATTTGCTCTGGCGAATTAAAAACAACTTTTTCCCCCAGGTCAAACCTGATGGGTTTTTAATGTTCGGCGATTTCTTTCGATTTTTTTTTTATATTTTCACACGAATTTACTATGGTTTTGTTTTTTTTTTTTGAAAAGGTCGCCCCAAATAAAAATCATTATAAAAAAACCACTTTTTTTAAAAAACAAAAGTACTTTTTTGCCATTCCCTGCTTTTTTCCCTTTAAAAAAATTTGTGGGGGTTTTTTGGAATTTTAAATCCCCAAGGATTTTTAATTCTTCACGACGATTGGGTGGATTTTTAACCTTTGTGTTGGGTAGCGTGGAATAAAAAATTGGAGGTTTGTTATGTGGAACATTCGATGAATTTTTGGGTGGAGCTAAACCATTAATCAAAATGGGAAATTCAGTGGATCTTTTGCAATGGACCAAGATTTTTCCGTTTTTTTTTTTTGTTTGTTTTTTAATCCTTTTCATTTTTTCTTGGTTTTGACGGAAATTGATTCTATGAAAACCCTTAAAGGTTTTTTTTGAAATGATTTCGCACAAAAAATCAAATTTGGGACATGGGAAAAACTGGGGATTTTTTAATAACCGTTCCCTGGTATTCTTGGGGTTGTTGTCCCAATTGTTTTGGATTCCGGGCCCGCTTAGACCCCTTTTTTTTTTTAAAACCCTTTCCAGTACTTTTTTGGGCCATTCCTGCACAGTACAAAGGCCCCTAAGCGCCCTTCGCAACGGGGGGGGCCCCGCTGCAATCAAGCTGGAAAGCAGTAACAGCGGAAATAACCACTGATTTTATCATACGGGCATGTGTTTTCGAAAAACAATTTAAAAACCCCTCGTTTGTTCTTTAGGATCATTGAAATGTTTTTGACGTTTGTCTGATAATTTTGTGCCCCCCGGCCATTTGAGTGGGTTTCAGATTTTTTTTTGGGGTTCCAAAAACTTTAGCGTTTTGTTTTAAATTTCTTGACCTTCAGTCAACTGGACTTTAAAAATTTATATGTATTTTTCAAAAAGGATTTACATTTTTTAAATTGATCTTATGTAAAAATTAATAATTTTTTGGAAATCAAAGGGTTTTTCCCAGGTGCTCAATAATTCATTCGTCCCCCAACCCCTTCTAACAACATTGATTTTCAAGAATGACAGAAGCTCTTAATCAGCTATCAGCGGGGGTTTAGAGCTTGGAATATTTTCAAAACAGTTTGTTCTATTAAAGATTTTCCCCAATGAAAAAAAAATCGGTTGTGTTTTTCAAAATAATTTGCGTTTTGCAAACCCAGTATTAAATTTGATAAACCCCCTATACGACAATATTCTATGTTATACACGTGCTACTTTGTTTTTTTTAAATTAAGCTGTACATCTTGCGGGCTCTTGTTGTTTTTTATTTTTAAATGAAACTTACTTACCAAATTTTAAAATATCTATGTGGAAAATTGGCCCCCCACCGAAACCCCTGTCGAATAAAGAATGAGGGGGGCGAAACCTTGTTTTGATGCAAAGGCCATGTAAATTGCCATTACATTATCTTTTGATCTGTCGTTTTTGTTACCCACTTAGCATGATTTTCCCTGTGTCCAAAAACATAGAAAGGTTCCTTTTGAAAATGTGGGAGGGGGTATTTTTCAATTTTATTTTCAGTTTTTCCATTAAAACCTTGACGCCAGTTTGTCTTGTCATTTCCTTTCCCCCAAAACACAACGTATGTTTTTACCATAGATGATTTTTGCATTTCTAGACCCAAATTATGAAAAAAGGTTTGCAATGAAAACCGTCGAGCGTCTTTCAATGCTCCTTTTGTGTAGCAAATCTAGTTTGAATTACCATTACCTTTTTAAAATGCGAACGGGTGGTTTTTTTTAGGGTCTAAAGCTGCGAGTGTTATAGTTCGCTGCTCGCAGTTCGTACTTAAAATGTTTTGGCAGCTAAAAAGTACCCTTGAAAAAATATAACGGCCACCGCCCTTGTATAATACAGATATCCGAAAGTCATTATTGTTGTTGAAATTAATATCTTGTTTATTTTTTCAATTTTTTTCCATCAATGAATATTTCACTGAAAAAATGGCCCCAAAATTTGCCTTATTTAAAAACCAATCAAAAATTTTTTGGGTCATTCCCATTGGTGTTCATGCAACATTTTTTACAAGTCCCCTTTATTTCAAAAAAAGTACACGGCAAAAAAGTTTTAATTGTATTTTGAATTGAAGTTAACCCCCTCGTTATTAGGCCTCTTGAGTGGGTAATACTGATTTTAATTTAGAATACTTTATTCCCGGTGCCCCATATCAAACGCGGGTCAGCGATTTTTTTAAACGCCATTTATATAAAACATATTTTTTTCAAAATAGTAATGCTTCATTTTTTTTTCGTCTGACATTTTTCATTTCCCCCAAGACCGTTCCGTTTATATTAAATTATCAATGGTGAACCATGTAATGATGCGGTTTTTTGCCCATGGGGGTTTTTACATTACAACTTTGAGGCCAGTTGTTGAAGGAAAGCGGTGTTAAAAACTATTTGGGTTGTTTTCGCGGAACTAGATTTCACCAATGAGTTATTCTATTCTTTGGGTAGAAAAGGCTTTCCCGAAAAGATCCAACGGGTTTAATTTCCCATTTTCAAATACATCAAGGTTTCATCGCTAATTGTTTAGCAATTGGGTATTTTTTGGGCTATTCTTGAATAAACCCTTGTATTTCCCAAGGCCGTCCCAATTGCCTTTAAAGGGCAATTTTGGTTTTTTAAACATAAGTTTTTTGGGTTTTTGATTATATGTACATCTTTATTTAATTGATTTTGAATTTCAAATGGAAGATTTAGAAATTTCAATAACTATAAAAACCCAAAATTTCCCCCGGAATTGCCATTAACTAAAAGGTTTCGATAGTAGAATACAATTACCCACCGGGAAAAAATCGTTCAATTAAAATTGCTATTGTTATTTGAGGGTTTTTCCCCGTCGCTTACCCCCCTAAAAACCTCAAGTCGTGATATTCAAATGAAAAAAGGCATTGGAATCATGATGAGAACTTCATAAACTTCCTGAAAACTTTCTGTTTGGGAAATTTTTGAATTTCGGGATGATTGGGAACGTTTTGTTTTGGGAGCGACGGAAAACGTTTTGAATTTCTGGAGGGGTTGGAAAGTTTAAATTTTGGATTTTGTCGACCTTACCTGACTCGCCCTGATTTTTGTTGTTCTTTCGTTGTTTTTTGTTTCGTTTTTTTTGTCTTGTTTGTTTCCATAGCACACCCCCTTTTTTTAAATCTTGTAACCATGTACCTTTTTTAAAAATTGGGGGGTTTTTTTTTTAAATTTTTATTTTCCCAATCCAACCTTTGACTGTTTTATTTTGTTTTTTTTTACCCCCCCGTTTTTAAAATTCCCCCTTTTTAATAACTTTTTTTAGCGAAGTCCCCCAAATAGCATAGCTTCGGGGTTTCAGCTTTGAATTTGTTTGATTTTTTCTATAGTTTCATCAGTGATATTCGTTAAAGGAATTTTTTTTGGGGAAAAATTTTTTAAATAGAATCACTCATTTAAGGGGGTTAAAATTTAATATCAATTCCCCATTTGTTGTTTTTCTCGTGATTTTGAAACTCAAAAAGTGTTTTTCCCCCCCTATTTTTCTTTTCGTAGCAATTTTTTCCAAAAATCAATATGGTATCTCCTTTTTGGGGGATGTCCCCGTATTAACGTTCTGTTGAAAGTTTTTTTTTTTTAGGGCTTTTTTTTACGGGAGCAAAGCTTTTTCACCCCCCAATAAAAAAAGTCTTGCGCTAGTTGTCAAATTTGTAGTTTATCTCGCCGTTATCTCGAATGGTATAAACTTTTTCGAAAAGAAACCTTCAGGGCTAGGGTAGTTAATGCTTTATGTTTTTTTGAAAATGCTAACGTTTTTTAATTGTGGGTTTCTGCTTGCTCAAAAAAGTCTTATGTTTTCCCTTCAAAGAATCCGGCCGAATTGGGTATTTCCGGTTTTTTTAGTTCAAATATATAAATACCCAAAATGAATAAATTAATATCTTGTTAACAAAGAACATTAACCGCTTTTGGATTCTTTTTATCAGTAAATACTTTTTGGGTAGGACTTCTTCCTGTTTAATTGTATATTATTGTTCAAAATTCATTTAAAAATCTGTCTTATTAAAAATTTAGAAAGTACGATTCCTGCTTTCTTAAATTGTATTTCTTGATGATGAGTAAATCTTGAATTCCATTTTTGAAAATTTTAATAAGTTTTTTTTAATTTAAAAAATTTTTATCGAGATATTAATCAAAAAAAACCAAAAAATTAAAAATGCGTTTCTCATTTGAGTTCCGGGAAGGGGGGCTAATTTTGACTTTTCAATACCCCAACCCCCCCCTCGGTTGGGGGGGTTAAGGGCATTAGAGTGAAACCAAGTGTTTTTCAAAATTGAAATATATAATGGAAAATTTATTTAGATATATCAAAGAGATTTTTTAGGGGGTTATATGCAATGGTTTTAAAAAGGGTGATTTTAAAAACAGGATTATAAAGGAGAAATTTTATTTAAAGGGCAGTACTTAATTTGGATGGTTATATAAAAATGAATGATAATTTTTTAAATTTTTACCTGAATGATAGGATTTTTTATATTTCAATGAGAGATGAGGTAGTAGGGAAGTAAGGGTCAAAATGAAACGAGGGGCGGGCTTACTACACCCCAAATTTCCCAAACAAAAAAACCCAAGAAATTAAAACCCTGGTTGCAGTTGAAAAAAATTAACCAACCATGTAATGGGGTGGATTTTGATTGGCAAAAAGGGCTTCGTTCAAAGCCCCCAAAATTATTCGGTCTTTTTAATAAGGGGATAAAAAGACCGGTATGATAAGCGGTGTGTTTTTTTTCCCGCATTTCATAGGAAAAATTTTGTAGTAATTTTAAGGAAATAATATTTTAAAAAAAACATTAAAAAGAATACAACTGTAAATAAAAGATTTTTTTGTTATTAATTTCTATAATATTTAAATTTTAATGTAATAATTAAAAGGATTTACATGACGAGATCCTGCTGGGGGAATCCCCGTAAATTGGGCTGCTTTGGAATGAATTTTCTGTGTCATTGAAATTTTTTACAAGTAGCGCTACCCACTAAAAAAAAATATTTATGAAAAGCCTTTTTATTTTTTACCTACAAAATTTTTTTTATTTGTAATAAAAGTAATTAATTTTTATACAAAAACAAACAGCGCTGTTAACCTGTCTTTTTTAATTGGGATTTTTAAAAAAATTTTAAAAGAACCCGCCCCGGTCTGTGTTACACGCGGGTTTTTGGTACAATAACCCTATTTACTATTTGTTTGGGCTGTTCCGGCGTTCCAGTTATTTCATTTACTTTTTTTAAGCTATATAAAGGATATTGGAAAAAATATTGAAAAAAAAAATTGTCAATGATATTAAAGGCGAAACATTTTTAGGTTTGCCCTATGGAAAATCGCTACTTGCCATGGTAAATTTATTTTAATTTAAATATGCAAAAATGACCAAAATAGCATAATCACTATTTGGGGTTATTTGTAAATAGGAAAAATTTATTCTATTTCCATTTTTTTTTGAGATAAACTGTTTTAAAATCCCTTAGAACCCTTTTTACTAAGAATCATTTCCAAAATATTTTCCCCAGCATTCATTTATGAAAAAAACTTTCTTATTCGGTTTTTAAAAAAATTAATCCCCGCGTGTTTGAGATTTCCCCGTTTTCCTCTTTTTGTATTCTCTCTTTTTGGGAAAACATTGTAAAATTGAAATCCCTTTTTAAGGGTTGGAGTAATATATCAAAAAATTACCCTTTTATCAAAAAATGTTCTAGAAAATTTATGAACGTAAAGTTTTTTTCCCGCAGCAAAATTTAAGTATCTATGAGATTTAAAAAAACCAATGGTTTTTTTAGTTACAGGTTTTAAAATCACCTGAGAAAATTTTAATTAACGGTATTGGATGTGGTAGAATTTCTCCCTTATAATAATAATCTTTGTCAATCCAATTTGTTTAAAAAATTTTAAATGAAAATTTGAGGGGTTTTATGATTTTGTTTTGAAATTGGTTTTGGGTCAATGATGCGTTTTTTATTGTTTTTTATAATAAGTTTTAATCTCAAACCCTTCCCCCAAATTGATAATAATTTTGATTTTCCCTTTCCACCCCCCCCACAATTTTGCAGGGCCGGGCCGTGAATTATTTTGACATCTGTAAATGATGTCCACAAATTCACTCTAAAAATTTATTAACTGTTACGTCCAATTAACCATTTTAGTGATTATTAATAAAAAAAATTTTTATTTAAAATTGTTTATTTTTTAATGAAGAATTCAAAAGATTATCGAATAACTTGGGAAAAAAAATTAAAATCAATCTTTAAGAAACTCTCGAAAATGTACCCAAAAGAGAGAAAAATAATAGAATAGTTAGAAAAATACAATTTTGGGTTTAAGATTTTTAAAAAAGAGGGCATACAATGGTAAAAATTTAAAAAAGAGGTGTTTGAGCTAAAAAAAAGATAAAACAGAGTAGATACTATCACAACTTGACAAAAAAAGGTATTTTCTCAGAGTGAAATTCATTATTTAATTTTAAAACGGGGGAATGGTTATAAGAACAAGTTTGAAACTTTCAAAAATAAGACAAAAAGTCTTGTTAGCCGTAATTAAACCCGGGGTGTTAACTGGAATTTTAAACCAACTATGAAAAAAGCGTTTCTGAAAAAGCAAATTGTTTTGGGGTTGTTTAAAAAAGAAACCTGAAATTTGGGAAAAATAGTGGGAAAAGTCAAGTCAGGGAAAAACCACTCAATTGTGTGGCAAACGTGTCAAGAACATTTTCAAATGCATCCGTGGGAATAAATTAAAGATCTAAGACGTAAAAAAAAGATCAATGGGGCTAAAAGGAAGAGAAAGAGCAAATATTTCGTTGTAATTGGGAAAAACGTTGGGTTTCCCGAAAGTTCCCCGATACGGAAGTTTTACGATCAAAAAAAAATAAAAAAGGGAGCTCCAATCAAATTTTTGAAAAACAAACCCCATGGGCACCCGATTACAATTTTTCCCGCGAGGAAGGAATATATTCCCGAAGAATTCCCCAAAGTACTAAATGAAGAAAAAATTTTTTTTTGTATTGCTGTTTGTGTTTTAAAAGCCCCTACAGTAGGTCTTCATGTTTGAAGAAAAAAGTCAAATTTCAACAATTGTGGACCAAGGTGAATTTTTCGTACTGAAATCTAAATAGGAGAAATATCTAGCAATAAGTTCCAGTGAAAACGAGGTTTTTAAGGAAAACCGAGATTACAACAGACTTTTAAAATTGTTTTTTTAAACCATCGGGGGAGTTTTTGAAGAAAGAAAAAAATTTTGGAAAACCAAAACGAAAGGTTTTTAAGTTTCAATCCGCTGTTGGAAATTTTTCAGGCGGGCTTGGAATTTGTACAATGGTATGATTCAGTTGATTCGGCCTGTTATTCAGAAGTTTTCTAGGTTTTGGGTTCGTGGTGAGTATTTTAACGGTTTGGACTTCCCCCCCCTGAAATGACCGAGTTCTATTAATGGACCTGCCGATTTTGATTTGACCCGGGTTTTTTCGCGTGTAAAATTTTAATTCGTGAAGGTTTTTCCCTGTTTTTTGTTTTTGGTTGGTAGAACATGGCTGAAAAGGAATTGGTTTCCATGTGTTTTTTTGGATATATTTGTTTTAAAAAGTTTGTTTCGTGATTGTCAGCGAGCGAAATTTTTCATATCAAAAACAAACCAATGTTGGGTTCCCAAACCAGAAAGTCTGAAGTATATCGATAAATCAAGAAAAATATTGTGCTGACGAGGAGAATTTGAATGGGCAAAAAAAATATTTTAAACAACGTATAGTGAAGAAGATCTCGGCCGAAAAATAATGGTAATTTTTCACAAAGGGGGAAAAAATTAATTTAAAAGAAAACCCCACTTTTTTATTATAGATGCCGAATACGCTTTGTTATTAAAGATGCGTAGGAAAAAAGATACGCAAAATTTTAAAAAAAGCCTTTTTGTCAAAAAAAACAAAGTTAGGTGAATTGTTACTTTGTGATGGAGAAAATCTGCAAAACTACTTTGGAGTTCTATGTGGGTTTTCCCCTTCAATTTTTTTGAAAGTAAAGATTCCAGTAAAGTTAGAGTTACAAATTTATTAAAAGTTGTCGATAAAAAAAATTTTTAAGAGGTAATAAATTTACTAATAGCGAAAAGATTGGGGAACATGGCGAAAAAAAAGTGAAAAACAACGCGATATTTGAATAGCGCGTTAATTAAAAAAAATT
This sequence comes from Potamilus streckersoni, assembly GCA_016746295.1. Taxonomy (NCBI): domain Eukaryota; kingdom Metazoa; phylum Mollusca; class Bivalvia; order Unionida; family Unionidae; genus Potamilus; species Potamilus streckersoni. The sequence goes on along the minus strand of JAEAOA010002353.1, from coordinate 2,423,717 downwards.
ACCCAAGAACGAAAATTCTTCAGTGAAAAATCGATGGATTTTTTGTTAAAGCACCCCCGATACAGATCCCCAAATTTTTAGATTAAAACAGTTTTTTTAAAAAGGTTTTTGGGGACGGGAAAGGGCAAAGGTGATGAAAAATATAAGAGAAACGTAAATTTTTACCCCCATCTGACACGGAGAGATAAAACAACGCCAAAAATCCAAAGGATTTTCCGTTGAAGCTTGCACGTATCATAGTTTTTTTCGATACAAGGATGATGCTTGGACTCCTGAGCGAATGGGTGAGAAATTTATTCCAGCGGTTATTATTTGGGATGAAGCATGTACTGTTTCAGAAGATGTATTAAAAATGTTTCTTCATTGGTTATTGCAAAATAATACAAAAGTTATATTGTGCGGCGATCATGGTCAACCACCACCATTTGTTGGTAGAAGTCCACATAATTGGTTAAAAGGATTTGTTGATTATTACGAAGAAATTGATACTGACTATAGAGCACTCGATGAGCAGTTACGTGAGTTTAAAAAACTAATTAGATTACAACCCGATAGAATTCAATGTGAAGTAGCGCGTGAAATAATTTCTGAAACGCCTATGAATGATTTTTGGGAAACATGGAGACCAAATGATTTTGTAGTAGCAAGTAGAAAGATAGTCAGAGACGCACTTTAGAAAAAGTTGTTTGAGCTACACAAGAAAAAATTCCCAATGTTTCCAGTACCGTTGTGTTAAAGACCATTGGATACACGAAAGCAGAATATTGAAGTTGAAATTCCAGGCCAGACGGAGAAACAGATTCTAGTGTTAAATGATATTGTGCTAGTTGATATCAATACTGTAGAAGACGCATTATGCGCTGATAAATCACCATGGACGCTTGGTTATGTAACAACAATACACTCGTCACAAGGATTGACCATCACGGATACAATTGTTTGGATAATTGATAATCGCATTGAATGGTCAAATTTAGTCTATCTCGCAGTGTCCAGAGTACGACGAATAAATCAACTACGAAGGATTGTTTTCGATGATGATTTTAATGCAAACGATGATAACACTGATATTAGCATCATTAATAAAAAACTCTCTGGTTACAAACAGCAGGACAAAAAAAAAAACGAGAATTTGATATTGATGCTGAAGTAATAATCGCATTAAAAGAACAACAGAAAAATCACTGCGCCAGTTGCAATTGTATAATGCACTGGCAGTATTCGGATAAAGACCCTAGACAATTCACCGTAGACAGAAAAAATAACAATCTTTGTCATGTCAGAAACAATGTGATGTTGACCTGTCTTGAGTGTAATAGACGTAACGGAGCTAGTTAAGACCATGTGGCGGTAATTGAGTATCGTCCGGAATGACTTGTAGTTGTTCGCGTGTAAAACCACGCTGAGGTGCAGTTGAATCCAATCTGTAGATTGGAGGTCTACCAGTTGATCGCGTTATGGTTGAAATTTTATGCGTAGTAACACTCCATATAGGATCAGTAGCTCTTCTTTTACCACCTTCAAGCTCTCCTGGTTCGTATAAATATCTCACAGTAACATCACCGAGAAGTGGCTGAGTACTAACCCGCTGTGGTTGTTCGGGAATATATTTTTTTTATTGCAATATTTGGTTTCATATTAATAGTTCGAGTAATCTCGTTATTTAACGCTGCAAATACACTCGGTAACCTGTGGACCCATTCACGAGATCGTTTTTCTTGGATGAATTCTTTTGCATATTGATATCCAAATAACCGTTCTGCAAGAGTTCGATTAAATCGTTCTACAATTGCCTGATCACGATGTAACGCAGTATGTCCCCGTCGTATTGTAACATTATGAGTTTTCATTGTTGATAGAACAGCACCTTGAACTCTTTGCCAGGATCAACTTGTAATAGATTTGGCCATTTTAGAGGACCTCGTCGATAAATCCTTTCAAATGCAGAAACGACTTCAGAAGCTGACTTTGTTTTCAATGGTTCTGCTTGTTTAAATCGACTCGCAATATCAACTACAGTTAGCGCGTATTTGTAACCATGGTCATGTGGTAAAAACAATAAATCAGCCTGATGAACTTCATTAGTTACGGTAACATCAAAATGAGAATAATTAATTTGTTTAGGCGGTGGTAGATAAATTTGCCATATAGCTTGTTTGGATAACCAATCTTTTGCAGTGGACTTTTTCACTTTTGCAGCGTTAGCGAGTTTACTGATTGCTGCTTTACCCCTCCAGTATCCTTTCGGAGAATAATAAATAGATTCCATACTATAAAAACACTGGTGTTTTTAATTACCAGCACCTAACACTAATTTGCCTTTCATAGCTGATTTGACCAACCATGAAGCCAATTTTTCTTTGAAGGATTTATCGGGAATAGCATTTAACGCATGAATTAATTTTACATCCGCAAGATGTCTTTGTTGCAAATTATTGCTTTTATATGCAACATCGTGAGCATGACATGCCTTATCAATAGCATTTATCGGATACTCACCAGGCCGGGGCTGATTTTGATCATCAAGTCTGATATCTAATCTCGTTCCGGGACCACAGTAGCTATATCCTGGAAGGTGTTTTTCTCCGAGGTATTTTGCCCATGGGGTTCCGGGGAGTTTTCCAAGTTTTGCGGCAATATCACCTCCGAGTTGCTTTTTTTTAAAAATCGAAATTTTTTTGTACCACATGTTACACACTTACCAGTAAGCGCTAGTCTATTGTTTTTAGTTGTAATGGTTGTCTGATCAGTTGTATCAGTACGCTTTTTACATTTAACACAATATAGATTCATAATTTATATATAGAGTTATCAATATAATTGACTTTTCAGTGACTAAAAAAAGAGAACCAGTAAAACACCACGCAGCGCTTCCGAATTCTATCCGTGCCATTATAATCGGACCATCTGGATCGGGTAAAACACAATTGCTGCTTAATTTGATAATGCGATTTATGAAGTGGGATAAATTATATTTAGTTGCCCCATCCGTAGATGATCAACGGTGCTATAAAGTGCTAAAAGATTATAATGAAAATGCATCAGAAATTAAAGGTGAAAGTGTAATCGACTTTATTACTGATATTAATGATGCACCATCAGTAGATGACCTCGATGGAGACATAAATAATCTTGTAGTGTACGATGATGTAATGTTAGATAGTCAAAAGAACCCTGCTAGAATATTTTCCCGAGGTAGGCATAAAACACTGACGTGATATATGTCACTCAACGCTTCACTCAAATTCCAAAAGTGGTTCGCGATAACTGTAATATTCTTGCTGTATTCAATGGCGTTGATACACATACGCTACGAAATATTTGGCAGACATGGTGTTCCGATATGGACTTCAATGAATTTAGAAATTACTTTAGTCATGCTCAGTCTGTCCCATATGGATTTATAACAATAAATTTACACGACCCTTGGTCACGATATCGTATTGGACTTGATCAAATATTCGGTTAAATAATTTGTATTAATCAGCAGCAGAGAGGGTGAGATGACAACATATTTGCGACGTAGATGGCAGCAATTTTGAGGGTGGTTATGACAATGTATTTACGACAAAATCGCTAAGGCTCCATTTGTAAAATGGAGTTTTTTTTGGGTTAAAATATGAGATTTCGTAGGAAGGCTCCATTTGGCATTCTGAGGCTTTAATCGATTTTGTCGCAAAATTTTGTAGGGTTCACCCTCTCTGCTGCTTCTCAAGTTCTTTCGTAAATGCAAAGGTTTTTTCTGTGCCATTTATTTTGTGGATTTCCTCCTACTACCTTCCCTAGCCAGCATTTTTATGTGGAATGTTTACTCATTATTTGCAGTAGAAAAGCAGTGAGAATTTTGCAATCGTTTTGATTGTTCTGCAGCTAAAGCGCTTTTTTTCAAGATCGAAACGCGATAAAAACTTTGTAGGCTCTGTTCGTATTTTAAAGCCTTCTCTCAAAGTTGATAACTCCAATAGGTGAATTTATTATCGGTTCAGTAGTCAACACATACTTTGGACATTTTTATTTTCCTTACCATCCAACATGTTTCATTCCGTTCCTACTCTCCCATGTGTTTAATTCCTTACCTTGTATCATATGATTCATTCCTTTCCTGGCATCTTACATCTTTCATTTCTTTTCTAACATCTTACATATTTTTTTCTTCTAAGCAAGATCTATATTGTTTGAGCAGTTGGTATCTGCTCTTCCTTCCCTCTATCTTCCACACGCAATTGTAATTGCACTCAATCGAGCCCATAAGCACTCTGGAAATGATGGGTTATCACTAGCAAAAGTAGCATCATCCGGTATGGAACGGATCATTGAGGGTGGGGTAGGGCTTGTATGTATATATGAATTTTATTTAATATTTAGTAAACGAAAAAATTAAAATCAAGGGAAATGTTTTGAATAATTTAATAAAGCAGGAGAAATGTGCTGTATTCCTTTGCCACTCAGTCTTGGTAACATTGATAAAAGTTTCTAAGAATGGTTCACATCGCTTTTCTTGACGTGTCTAACATTCTAAGAATGGTGTACATATAGCTTTTCTTCAAGATTGTGATAAGAAGTATAAGAATGGTATGGACGTAACTTTTCTTGAAGGGTCTAATACAGATTGACATCAGAATTATAAGATTGGTACATAGCTTTTTTGAGGTATCCAATATTCTAAGAATGATATGCACATAGCTCGTCTTGAAGTGTATAATACAGATGGTGATAATATGTGTGTGAGAAAACAAAATTTCTTTAATACAATATTTGGCTTGCATGTCAATATACGCAATAAAGCACATTGATTGTCTAACCTCTATAGTTCAACTGGTGTGTATGAATGTGCCATTCGTCTTCTTGTTGGGGAATATACGTTTAGCCAGTAATCAGCTGAGTATTACTGAGAGAGAGAGAGAGAGAGAGAGAGAGAGAGAGAGAGAGAGAGAGAGAGAGAGAGAGAGAGAGAGAGAGAGAGAGAGAGAGAGAGAGAAATTTATGGTTTCCAATTTAAACTCGAACAAATTTATTTCTAATTTCAGTATATATTAAATTGAGAAAAGTGTAATTCCTGTGTAATTTTACAAGGAATTCTAGGTGTTAGTGATCTTTGAGAGAGAGAGAGAGTACACTTCTATAGCCAAAATGCTTCCGAAATAAATGTAGTCAGACTTTACTAAGTCTGGGTAACTTAGAACGAAAATGATGCTTAATATTGTTGATTGGTTCTAGTTTCAAAAAATATGATACTGGGTCAGGATGTAAGATCCTTGACTTGGGAATGGCGGAGGATAATTGAGTTAAAAAGGGAAGAGATCGAAATTTAAATAAAAAATAACTAAAATACATCTTTGACTGGATCTATGAATAAACCTATGACTGGGTTTGGACACTACTTACCTTATCAGGAAAACAATGAATGAAGCAATCTGAAGCGGAAATTGCGTCATACATAATTTGAATTGCATCATGTTAGTCCTAGAATGATGCAATCATAACTAAGCATCAATCACTCTTCTGAACAAATTGTTCTATATCAGCTATATAAATCATGTATGTGTCGTGCTCTTATTTGTCGGTGTTTGCTTTAGCAAAGGGACAATTTATGTTCAGCGAAATTGATCAGAAATGCGTCGTACTTGTGTGAACAATGCAGATTACTTCTGCTGTGTTTGTGGTGAAGTGACATTTGTATCACAAAAGCGCAGTATAACCACCATGGTTACGAACGCTTAACGCCTTTAGTTTGGCTGCAAAAAGTGAGATCAGGACAAGAGATGGGCCCAGCACATATGCTTCAACACTTGGGCAACAAATCTTTGCCTGTGGTTGAAAAGTAAAATAAACTCTATGCTTTTAGCAGTGCCAGTGATTTGAAGTGAACATAGCAGCAATTGTTACTTCTGCATGGAGCCTCCAGTTGGGTAAAGTGTGTAAAGAAGTAAAGGTGGACTGTGCATTATCTACATATTACATCAGCTATACACCCATAACTCCAATGAGAAGGACTGCAGGTTTCTGATGCACAAGAATCATTCTTGTTGAGTCAGACGAGGACGAAAAAGAGAACTAAACTTCTAGTCATGAACCATTAATGGTACGTGACGCATACTTGCTCCCTAAAAGAGGACTAAACTTCTAGTCATGAACCATCAATGTTACGTGACTCATACTTGCTACATAAAAGATGACTAAACTTCTAGTCATGAACCATCAATGTTACGTGACTCATACTTGCTCTCTAAAAGAGGACTAAACTTCTAGTCATGAACCATCAATGTTACGTGACTCATACTTGCTCCCTAAAAGAGGACTAAACTTCTAGTCATGAACCATCAATGTTACGTGACTCATACTTGCTCCCTTCCTCCTCCTCTTAACCACACCTCCTTTCTCTTTTAATAACGGAAACTTTATGTGAGCTGAAGTCCATGCATACGATATTCAATTATTTGGCTCATTTTCTTAAGGAAAAAGAAACTATCCAAATTATGTTCAGTGTTTAGATTGAAGTTCGATATGATTGTGCATGAAGCAGTTTTTAGGGAAGTTTTATATTTTGTACAAGTAAGCATTTTATATTTATATACTCCAACTAAAAAAAGTATACTCTTTAATATGGTGAAAGATTTCGTGTTTTTTTCTTCGTCATTGAGACGCTTGGGATAAACTTGCACGTTCAATATCTGAATAGTTAACAGCTTCCAAACAACGATATCCAAAACGACATAAGAAAAATAGCGCCTATTTAAATTAAACACTGTGGATAATACTTTAATGCAATAGGCTTTTAACTTTTGTATGCATTCATTCTTAATATTTAACTTTTTAGCATTCCATTATCCCGGTCTAAATAAGATTTCAGACTTAAATACTCAATAATACTTCCAACTTACAATATACCTATTGCCGTTTTGTACAAAGGATACCTCCTTGCATAAGACCAGTGTGGGTAGAATTACACGATTATCAATGGGATGTTCATTCATTCATATCACAAGAAAATTATGTAAGAAACGAATTATGTCCCAATTCAGAGTAGACATAAGCTTTTATATTTAATACCTAAAATATGCATAATTTACGCATTTAACATTCACTTGTATATGGAGACCGTTTTACTCCAAATGACTGGCGATTTTGCAGCTCTTAAGTCCGTATAATGCAGAATTGCAAATGATGTATCAACTTATTTATAGATTCGGGCCTGTGACTAAATTATTGATTCAAGTGCAACAAAATCCACACAATTTTATCAAAAATTAAACACTGGACTCTATAGTTCTTTCCAGCAAAACCTTTACAACTTTGCAGGAATATTTCGTGTGATAAAAGTACTCAGAGCTGTAAATGTAGTTTAATTACCATCAGCAGCTGCACAGAATATTGATTTGAATGTTTAGAGCAAATTTTGTTTAAGTCTTTTAAATATTATGAATTATGAGTGGTGTTCATTTCACATTTATAAATACTCAATTTGTTACCTAATTTAACACACCTGATACAAACCTGTCCATAGAGCTTTGAGTCGGTTTTATGTCCAAGTTGTCATCCGAATGTCTGCTATAAAGAAAAATAATTTAAATATACCAGATTGATTAACACGTTTGTGAAATCAATACCTGAGACAGTCAATGCCAACCCAAACTATGTTGTATTCAAAGTAGTTTTATACTAAGCCACATGATTTTCATGTGTGTAGGATTGCCTTAGACGAGTGCTTTAAAAATAATATATATATATATATATATATATATATATATATATATATATATATATATATATATATATATATATATATATATATATATATATATATCATCCTACAACTCTGCAGTCCAATGGATTGTGCAGCCTGAATAATACTTTGTGTAGTTCTGTTTCAAATTGCAATTATTTCCTCTTTCATTTCTTATAATTGCATGTGGGTCGTTAGTTGTGTTTCATCAAACACTTTCTTATCCTTGTTGTAGAGTATTGTAGCCTGTATTATCCCGTATATCATTGACTATTGGATGCAGTGTTTCATTGAAATGAGCAAATGTTGTGGGTTTTGATTGATCATTGTCAAACGTGGTATATATCTAATTAATTGTTGTGAAACTTGGTACAAGAGATGGCATATGCCATTATCTGAAAATACTTACTGTGACACTTATTGCAGGTATTTCTTTTTGCAGTGCACTTGTCCTAGCTTGAATGTGATTTGTATCCGCAGTGTCCACAAGTCACGTTCACGCTCCGTCTGGATGACGTGGTCCATTTCTTCTTCGGCTCTAGTTCTTTTGTCTGGGCCTATCGTTGATTTATCGCATGTACTTCTGGTCTGGCTGCTACAGACATGATATTTCTGCTCCTGGGCATATTCATGACTTTGATGTTAATATTTCTTTCCAAGGTTACCTTTTCACCTTCACTGATAAGTGTTTCTCGTATCCTTAATGACGATACCCCAAAACAATTCTATCATAATGTCGTCTTCGTCTTTGAAGAGACAGTCCTTGGCCAAGAGTTTCAATGAAGTCACATATAGGTCTTTTGTCATTGAGCCTTGAATTTCAGTGTTTAACTTGAATCTGACAAAGACCTGATTTAAGTTTGGTTGTAAGTGATGTTTGAATTTTGTAAAGAGCGTTGATTGGTCCTTTTTCTTCATCCGTCAGAATCCATGTGTTGAAAATGTCTCTACCTTTGTCGCCTATCCAAAGTAGAATGTAATTGCTTTGACCGCATCACTTCTTCTACTGATTGGTCCGTTAAATATTATTTCACAGTGTTGTTGGAATTTAGCCCATGATGTGGTAAAATTGGAATTGTTCCAGTCCATGGTTGGGATTGGCACGCCGGAAAGATCCATTTCGAAGGTATTAAGATCGTATGCAGAATTTACAACCTTCTTAAGGTTTCAAATTCGTGCAAAATATTTCGTGGATTGTAAAGTTATTGTTTCAAAATATCCATTTACAATTCATGTACTATTCCATTCATGATTTCGCATCTGTTGCCATTTTTTTGTGTTATTCTGATAAAACATAAGGTGAGACGCCGTGTATTATCAATAACTTTAATATATACTAGTGATTACTTTGAGGTCTTAGCACAGAGTGGTATCAAAGAGGCAGAAGCCTGTAGATATCAGCAGTGGAACTATGATTTATGCACCGAGAGTGTTGACTGGTCAGTTACATATGTATAATGTTACGGACTCCGAACACAAAACTGTGATATATCATACTAGTCAATACTTACTTATATACTATCCAGTGTTATGAATATCTTTATTATGTGTTTTAAATTTCAATGATTATAGATTGTAAGAGTGATTTAGTAAAATGCGTTAAGTAATAATTAATGGTTGTAGGTTTATACTTTAAGAGGATTTCATTTTAGTAAACATTTTGATAGTTCCAGGATTAAAGTAAACATGGTAACCTTTAGTACTGGTCATGGGTTTTCTTACAAAACTAAACTCACGTAAGTCCTGATTAGCAAACTACTAAAGTTCTCGACCTTCGGGACAACACGTGATTTTGAAATGTTTATTTGATCCTCTTTCATCTCTAGAAATTGCGATCTATTTTTTATATAAAGGGTGCTTTACTGAAAATTAGTTATTCCTAACATCAACATCAGTCTTAATGTATGATTTTAATTTATTCATTTCAATTATTCATTCGAATTGCAAAAATACTCAGACTTGAGGATTTGGAAAATTGAAATAAAAAGAGATTTGGCGACGTATGCAATTATTTGAATTCAGTCTGAAGAAGCAGTAGCAAATAATACTGGATTTGAATTATTGGTCATGATTGCTTAACAGAATTTAATACTTCTTGGATAACACAAATTGACAAAACAGTTTACACAATGTGTGTGAATTTCAGTCGTTTCTTAAGTTAGGTATATTTGTCTATTATGTTCATTCGTAACATTTTCATATTGCTACTTTGGTTCTTGCTTCTTTGTTTTATGCTTGATAGGGCAAGATGAAAGATCTGATTATGGAAAAGAAATCATATTTTTATTTTTATTATTCTCTCTCTCTTTCTCTCTCTCTCTCTCTCTCTCTCTCTCTCTCTCTCTCTCTCTCTCTCTCTCTCTCTCTCTCTCTCTCTCTGCGACTTTTAGGTTTTCAGAAACAGAAGAAACAAAGTTGGTGAAGTTCACTTCGGGCGTTGTCTGTAATTCGGTATCATGCGTAGTGTCACAATTTCCACGGAACCTTTACCATTCCATTCGTAATGTTAAATATTCATAGGGTACAATACCCTCCCAAATGCAATATTAAATTTCCTTTTCACCCGAAATATGTCATGTTAAAAATTCAACTGAACCCCATATTCACATCCATAATGTCAAACGTACTACAGGGACCTTTGCAATGATAAATTTCCATAGTCCTCTTAGAGTGACATCCGTCACAATACCATTCCGGACTATATCTTTACCACACAGAACACGAAGCATGCAAGCAACCCCTATTCCTCATGCCAACCGAACTTCTCCATCCCCAATAGTTTATCAACCCTAAATACAATTATATTCCAAGAAAGAAAAAAAAACATTTCCCCGCAGAACCATTCGAATTTTCAGATTTAAACTTTATTAACTACTTTCCATGAAACCATTAAAATGTTTTTGTAAAGTACCATTCGATCATGTTTGCTGGCTTGTTTAAATGTATGACTTATTACTAATTTATTAATTGCATCCAATTTTATCTATATATGAGATTAAATATTGAATTATTACTAGAATCAATATCAGTCATAGAAAACATTAAGTTGCATTTAATTGAGAGGATTAATTTATTCAATTCCATCATTCATTGAAACTGTAAGGGACTGGTCTAACCATATGACCTTAACTACAACAAAACAGATGCTGTTTAATACTCCTTACACTGATCTTTAAACTCTAAAGGACTGGCCAATCCAATCAAGTTTAATCCAAACAGCACAGTTTAATACTCAGCACACTGATCTTGAAACTGTAAGGGACTGGTCTAACCAACTGACCTTAACTGCAACAACACAGATATTATTTAATACTTAGTACACTGATCTTGAAACTCTAAAGACTGGTCTAACCTCCTAGGTATAATCCCAACAACACTGAAGCTAATACTCAACTATCAGTTTCCTTTCCAAATCTAGTCCTTGATAGTGAAATACTTAGCTTTACACTGGTGTATTTCTTAAAAATGATGGAAAGTCGTCATCATATATATATATGATTTATGAAAATGCTAAATGAAAAAGTATAGCATCACTTAAGGCACTAATAATCAAATCAACCCAAACGTCTTTAGAGAAAAAGACCTGTTATATTTATACATTTACGTTTAAAGTATACCGATGTTGTGTGTTGATGGTTGTTCTCAAAAATGCTCAGACAGTTTAGAAAAACCTCCAATTAGATAGATGTAACACGAATTGTTACTGAATTTACCAGAATGAAAATCTTGTTACTAAACTGGCTGATCAGAATAAATTATGTACATTGTATAATATTATAGATACTCAATGTCCAATTAATCATTTTCGTCTGTTAGCACCTCTCAATGCAAACTGGGAAACATGTCAACCACCCCTATACTATATTGTATATATGATGAGAGGAAACATTTTATGAAAGAATTAGAAATAATTATAGTGTTTTAAATATTAATGTTTTTACTAACCATGTATTTCAATCATTACTATGACAGGTACCTGTAATTGAATCCCATTTTTTGTTTAGACTATGCAGGATCTTATTTCTAAATATTAATCATCTATTTTTGCCAGCGATAATTAGCATCACAGCTATCGTATGATCTAAACTAAAAAGTTGTTTAAATATGTTGAAGATTATATAAAAGAGGCAAAACATGTTCTTGATTTCCTTCATATGTTTGTCAATGATTACTTTCAATACCTGTATAATTATTATTATCAGTATCAGACATTTTCATATATTTCACTCATTGTGGTCTCTCGATCTATCTGTTTGTCTCTTCCTCTCTTTTCTTGCCCCCAAAATGATGTTAACTGGCTTTCTATAGGGGCAGGATTCTACCTAAGTTTGAAAAGTTATATTTCAACCCCAACATCTTCATTATTATGGCAATAAAATATTTAAACTAAACTTTATTTAAGTGCTGCGAAATGAAAGGTCACAGTCTATTCATGTGACACTGCATGCATATTCCTTTCCATTTTTTTCACATTTTCTTTTATGCATAAATATAGCAACTATGTCCATTTTAGGTAGATTTAGAACATACACAGATCCCATTTCAAGAAAATCAGAGAGTAAGATTCCAAAGAACAGGAAGATCCAGTCTTATAAGTATTTCCTCTTCATAGTGGTCTTTGGTTTCTTGTAAACAACCTTCGAATACAAAGTTATTCTCAAATGAGATCAAATTTTTCTTAGCCAATTTAATCATGGAACAGTGATGCCATGTTAATTTAACTGTATTAGATGAAGTAGGAATTCTGTGACAATATTTGATCTGCCTGGTCATCTGTCCTTCCACACATATCGTGTATCAACACCGCAGATGAGTGCTTGGCTATTTGCCCTTCAATCACATGTTTGGCTGACAGCCCTTTAGTCACGTGCAATACCTAATTGACTCTGTTCTTTACACGTTTGTCCATGAGACAACAATTTATCCATTTGCAGTTTCATCATGTATATGTAACAGATGGTACTAAACAGTTGCTTTTGATTGCATGTTAATAATTAACATGGGCTATAGATTGCAGTTTCATTACATGCTGATAAATTTTTAATGCTGGTCCGAGCCGAATGGCCAGACCCAACAGCACATCATTCCTCTTCATCAGCAGCAGGGACTTTCCATCTATTTCCTGAAAAATAGGAATCCACCTGTTGTTTGGGTGCTTTCTTGTTTGTTGCTACAATTATTATTATTATTATTATTATTATTATTATTATTATTATTATTATTATTATTATTATTATTATTATTATTATTATTTTGTAGGTAGAGTACAAATAAGCTCATCTGACTGTCACACTATTATATCAGCTTTATATATTTCCATTCACTGGATGCAAGGTAAGTTTAAATAAGTTCAGAGATGCCGGTCTTTACATTCTGGATGCACTGACGCAGTAAAATGTTATGGCTCCTGAGTGCAGAATTTAATTATGGGTTCTCTCCCAATAAAAGGTTATATTATGGGAATTTTAGACACACACACACACACACACACACAAACACACACACACATGCTGTTGATTGGACGCTTGCTGAATCATTGTCTGGATGAAATAATAATAATAATAATAATAATAATAATAATAATAATAATAATAATAATAATAACAATAACAAAACGAAGGTGGATGACAGCCACAGTTCAGTATGATGCGAACACACTGGGAATAACATCAGTCAGTGAGGGAACAATGACCACCAGTGGAATTAATGCAAATTATATGAGGAACACCTTCCAAACCTAGGAATGAAATAATAATCAAAAGTAAATTTACCTTACTCTCCCATTAAATCTTTATATTTTGTACACAACTTATATCTCCCGGAACACTGGTAACTCTGTTCTCTGAACAATTTGCTTATTCTTTGTATTACCCTGTTTCTTATGATACTGATAGTCGAAGTTAAGGATTAGCACTGAAGAATATTCCCCATGGGTTATGCTGTGAATACAATTTTTAGTCTAAGTTATGGATTAGCACTGAAGAATATTCCCCAACGGTTATGCTGTGAATACAATTTTTAGTCGAAGTTAAGGATTAGCACTGAAGAATATTCCCCATGGGTTATGCTGTGAATACAATTTTTAGTTAAAGTTATGGATTAGCACTGAAGAATATTCCTCAAAGGCTATGCTGTGAATACAACTTTTAGTCTAAGTTAAGGATTAGCACTGAAGAATATTCCCCATGGGTTATGCTGTGAATACAATTTTTAGTCTAAGTTATGGATTAGCACTGAAGAATATTCCCCAACGGTTATGCTGTGAATACAATTTTTAGTCGAAGTTAAGGATTAGCACTGAAGAATATTCCCCATGGGTTATGCTGTGAATACAATTTTTAGTTAAAGTTATGGATTAGCACTGAAGAATATTCCTCAAAGGCTATGCTGTGAATACAACTTTTAGTCTAAGTTAAGGATTAGCACTGAAGAATATTCCCCATAAGTTATGCTGTGAATACAATTTTTAGTTTAAGTTAAGGATTAGCATTGAAGAATATTATTCATGGGTTATGCTGTAAATACAATTTTCAGTTTAAGTTAAGGATTAGCACTGAAGAATTTTCCCCATGGGTTATGTTGTGAATACAATTTTTAGTCTAAGTTTAGGATTAGAACTGAAGAATATTTCCCAAGGGGTTTGCTGTGAATACAATTTTTAGTCTAAGTTAAGAATTAGCACTGAAGTATATTCCCCATGGGTTATAAAATGAATACAATTTTTAGTCTAAGTTTAGGATTAGCACTGAAGAATATTCCCCATGGGTTATGCTGTGAATACAATTTTTAGTCAAAGTTAAGGATTAGCACTGAAGAAAATTCGCCATGGGTTATGCTATGAATACAATTTTTAGTCTAAGTTAAGGATTAGCACTGAAAATTATTCCCAATCGGTTATGCTATGAATACAATCTTTAGTCTAAGTTATGGATTAGCACTGATGAATATTCCCCATGGATTTTGCTGTGAATACATTTTTAGTCTAAGTTAAGGAACAGCACTGAAGAATATTCCCCATTGGTTATGCTCTGAATACAATTTTTATAAGCTAAGGATTAGCACTGAGGAATATTCCCCATGGGTTATGCTATGAATACAATTTTTAGTCTAAGTTAAGGAATAGCACTGAAGAATATTCCCCATGGGTTATGCTGTGAATACAATTTTTTCTAAATGGACACCTGGCTGTCATTGGATTTCAGATGCTCTTTAATCTTTCCAAATCATAAAATAATCTTCATTAAATTAACATACTTTTGTATTAGGCTATGCAATCCTGGATTTTTTTTTTTTACTTTTAGTTTATCACATTTCTATATCAGCATCAAACTAAAGTAAAGCAATTGAAACGTAAAAAAATTTCAAGCTTTTCGTCCTGTAGCAATATTCATGTAAAGTTTTTTTTTTTTCATATAAAGCTTTGTATTGTTGCATCATACAATACTCTAGTTTATTCTCTTTTCTTTGGTTTTCTATTTGCCCAAGTTGTTATTCATGTTACCTAACATAAAGAGCTCTAGATTATTTTTATTTATGGTGCATGCTGCTCTTCTTTGATAAAAAGTATAAACCATCTTTGCGGCATGAAATAAATACTTAAAATATGTTAGGTTTAAACTGAAATTTTACAATTATAATAGTCAAAAAATTAAGCAAAGTACAAAAAACGCCATTTCACCATTTTCTCAGAGTGGTTAATTATCTAACGTAATATCAGATTTTTACAACACTGTTGGTGAATTGAAATAAAATATCCAATCAGCTATGAAAATACTTTTGACAGGTCTTGGTAATCTGCAGTAATTTTGACAGTTAAGTTATCAGTATGCATTAAGGGAAACGATTCATGAAATATGGAATTTAAATTCTTGCATAACCTAGTCGCATTGTGTAGAATCATAAAACCAACAACGCATTTACCACAAATATCTGATGCCTCTGAGATCATATCAACTGAAGTGGTCCATCAGTTCTACTATTATATCTAGCTTACAATCAGAAAATTAGTACAATTTATATTATAACGGTGATTTAAACAAGTCCTTGAAATGTCTTCCGAACATAATTTGGGCCAGTAGTCATTTTAGGTGCAACGTATATGAGTGTCCCCTGTGTTCAAATACTGTAGCCTATATCAAATCGTTAGCATGATAAACAAACCTGATTTATTCAAGATAGTTCAACACTCATTTCTAAACATACAAGGAGTGGAGTCCTTTTTCTATTAAATTTGTCAATATCAATAAAAGCAATATAGTTGTGTCTTATTGAATACCAACAATCAACGGTTTGGGCTTATTGTACCTGTTCTCGAAAAGCTTCAGCCTGCCCTTCAAAGCCTAAATCCTTAAAGAACTGTACAACATCATCAACTGTCCAATCTGAAGCATCCAGATAAGGCCTGCTCTGCCGTCTCGGAAATATGGGTTGAGTGGCAATGCCATCATTCTGATGTCTTCTCGTGGAGAACAAAATTATTTTGCAATTAAAAATGAACGTTTGAAGTTAATAACGCATACAATAGAAGTTTACAATGAATTTTACTGTCATAAAATAATTTTTTTCAAAAAGACAAAAATCAAAACTGATACACAATAAAAACATTTGGGTGGCTAGAAATCTAAGTGGGTTATAATTTCGTTTTAAATGAATACTTAATCATGATTGATTACTTTGAAACAATGCAATGAATTTCAAGTGATATTGAAATTTAGCTAATACAATTAATATTCTACATTCTATCACTTCTGCATGTCTTGATATTACGTGAATATAACAAATTAGGGCAACTAAATCATGTATTTTGCAGCAATGTGATTTAAAAAGGTATATTTAACAGGATAAGCCGCATTAACTACATTAAATTTCAAACATCGTTTGTTCATGGAGGATTTTTAATGGACTAAATGGCATTTTTGTGCTGTTTTCATCCGAATTTGAGTTTTTCCTATAAGAAGCAAGGCAAGGTATAAAATAATAATTAGAAATGAGAGTCCCTCAAAAGGACAGATGCTCTACTGACCCAAAATAATTTTATGAATTCAAGATATGAGCATTTCTCCCCTTTAACTGCCGAGTGTTATCCATATGATATTCTTGATCTATAATATTTTTTAATTAGGACATACAGAGAACCAAACAAAATCTTTATTTAGCAGTAAAATGTTAATATACTATATAGCTGCAGATATGAGGTTGCAAACAAACCAGCGACATCGAAAAGCTTGATGACCAAAGTTATAGAATTCTCAAAATGTTTGGCATTCTCACATCAATGATTTAATAATTTGTAAGCTGCTTGCACATTTCGAGAAGAGGGTTATTGACGTTCAAAGAAACATAATTGCCTAAGATTCATTAGCATATCCTGCAGAATGACACCAGTGATTCCAGCAGAAAAAGCCACAAAGAACAATTCTAAAACAAAATTTAAGTGCTAGAAAAAAATTAAAGTATAACAAGAGTATAATAAACATCATTCTTTTGAGCATTAAGTATATTGTCAAATTCATTAAGCATATAAAATGCACAGACCAAATCATAATTAATTTAATCTTAGAATGTAGTCATAGTTACCTATACACAATTAGCTATTTTTTGAATTTTTCTTTTGTGCATGGTATACAAATGTAGACACTGCAGTTCAAGTTGTTTTTTTAATTTGTTGACATAATTGATTTAAAAGTTTCAATTTGTGACCATGCATAATATATCATGGTAAATATTTACATTATAAAATTGACAAAATACAACAGCTCTTACACTACACTTATTACATTGCCTCTAGCTACATGGTACTCGCTCATAATGACCCATTTTGTATTTAGTTGTGTGATGCTGTTCTAAACCTACTTGGTGCAATGTTTAAACGAACTTCATGTATCACAACCAAACTTACTTCAAAGGAATTTTAAGTATCATATCCAAGCATACTTGAAAAGAGCTTCATGTATTGCATTCAAGAATTCTTCAAACAAGCTTCATGTATAATATCCAAGTATTTTTCAAAGAATTTATGTATCACATCTAAGTATTCTTCAAAGGAACTTAAAGTATTATATTTGAGTATTCTTCACACGAGCATTGTGTATCCCCTTCAATGTACTTTTCACACGTTCTCTCTTATTTCACTGATTGGAATCACAATATCAAACTGATCATTCCATTAGAAAATTCTAGATAATCAAATAAATATTTTAATTTACATGAGAAATTTTTTCCATAATGGGAGTTAGGGTTATATTAGTCGCTTTTAACAAAGTACAAGTTCTAAATATAAAATATCTATATTTAACAATATTCGAGTCCAAAAATTTTAAAGACATATTTTTTAAATTTCTCATTATGGGTGTCTCCTATTTCATCACAGAAAAGAGCCAAATTAGTTTAAGATAACGTCACCCCTACCAATAATCCCCAAATTTTGTAATGAATTTGAACATCATATATTGGATGGAACTCCATATCTCTGATCCCTAATTAAACATATACAGAATCAAAATGTTTAAATGTGCAAACTTATAGGTAGAACAATGCATTTAAGTAATTTGTGAAAATTAAAAAGAGCTTAATTTTCGGGAACACTTACGTAGATATTTTGTGTTTGTTTTTTAATATGAGCCAATATTCAACCAGTGTAAACCAAAGTATCTGACTCATCTAATAATTCAAGGGTGAAATATATTTAATGGATTTGTTAGTTTTTTCCTCTTTCAAACACAAGAGTTTTTGTTTTACTTGTGTTAATATTAGGGTTCCTGTAATCAAAAACTGTGGCTGCCCTATTGGATGTACGACTGGCATCATTATCATTTAGGACACGCTAGACACTATTAGAAGACTTTTGGTAAAAGCCAATGAAAATATGACTATCCATTTTAGAGAGCTAATGACAAGATGTTCCATATGCTTACTGTAGCAGCCATAATGGATGTATGCAGATCACTGATTTCATGTCTAGATGTCATAAAAACCTTTTGGTAACAACACGCATCAATGTATCATCAATTCGAGAAGCTGTGTTAACAAGATTTCAAAACGACTGCCATCATGTTGTCAGGTTGGCATCATTTTCATTCAGAGACAACTAGACTCTATAAGAAGTATTCCAGCGAAAACCTATGACAATATGACTTGACAGTTAATAGTAATGATCAGATCATTTACAAGATGGCTTCCATGGCTGATATATTTGAAGTCAGATTGGCACAATTATGCAATAAATAGTCATGTAAATATGACATTCAATATAGGAAGAGAAGCAATAATGGTATTTTCAGGATGATTGTCATGATGTCTATCACTTGAGTTCAGATTCACATCATTTTTATTTAATATCAACTAGACAATATAAGACGTTTTCTGATAAAAAATCTAACATCCTATGGCTTCCATCTAGAAGAAGTAGTGAAAAGAATTTCCCGATAGCTGATGTGACCGATATTTGGATTTCAAATCAGCATTGTTTTCATTGTTAAGATAGACACAATACGAGGTCTTCTATAGAAACCCAAAGGCTGGCATAACTTTCCGTACAAAATGAGCAAGTAATAATAAGATTTTTAAGGAGCCTAATGTGGTGGCCATATTGGATGTCCAGTCTTCACCATTTTCATTTACAACCCAACATGACATTCTAGAAGTCTTCTGGTGAAAACCTCGTCGATATGATTTTCCACTTAAATAGATTATCGATGACAAGAATTTCAAGAAAGATGCCATGGTGTCCATATTAGACATTATGTTGGCATCATCTTCATTTAAGACCTACTATATATCTTAAGAAGTTTTTAAACCATATTGATATGGCCATCCATCCATTCAGGAGAAGTAGCGATAACTAGATTTTTAGATGGCCACTGTGTAGACAATATTGGTGTGTGAATGGTAATAATTTCAATTAAAGCCAACGAATTATAAAATGCCTTCTGATTTAAACCATATGTCGATATGGCTTTCCATTCAGGAGAAGCAGCAATAGAAAGGTTTTCAAGATGACTGCCATTGCAGCTATACTGAATATCTGAGCAGCACTATTTTCATTTCAGACCAACTAGAAAATTAGGAAGAATGACCGTTCAAAATTTCATGACGAGTTTACAATGTGGTTCATTAGAAGTAGTAATGAAATCTTGTGCTAACGGACAGACAGACAACAGCATAAGGACAGCAGGTCATACTATATGTTCTTCTGATCTTTGACTGGGGAAGCCCAAGAAAGAAAACATTTTCTTACCTATCAATCGCAGATTTTTTACCAAGACTGTTGGATTCAATGGAACATGATGGCGGCAACAAATCTATATGGCCAAATAAGATAATATGTGAATTATTAAGCAACTGTAGTCATACAATACGACCATATTTTACAAAGAAAAATAAAGATAATGAGTTATTCAGCATTTTGATTCTCATCTGAACATTAAGATTCATTAACATGTTTTCTTCAAACTTACATATGAAAATGTATTTGTGCAATTCTTTTTTAATTGAAAGTCTATTTTGTCGCGAATATTTGTGAATATGTCATGGCAAGAAATCGCAGGCGCTTAAGATACACGACTAGTATATTCGAATGTTGACATGTTTGGGTATTATTGATTTATGCGTCTATACACCACATAATTAATAAATGCTAATCGTATCGTGCTCAAAATCAAACTAATGTACAAAAATAGAATGTGATTTTCTTTCATATGAATGAATGTAGTGCATATTTACATGGCAACTTATGATTTGTCACAACACATCTTATCATTCACTTCATACAAACTAGATTTCTTTCTTGAAATTAGTTTAACGTCGTATCATTCGCAGGACAAATGTCTATTTTTATGAACTGAATTATTACCTAGAATAGATGATCTGTATATCTAGTAAAAATCACATGTAAGCGTAGTTTCATGTTATCATTTACTTTATTCTATTCAAGTACAACGTAGAGTACTGTTTTCTTAAACTTTCCCCTCATCTAAGTCTTTCATCAGTACCACCTGCTATATTCCTCAAATGTTTCCGTACTGTGATCAAATAATTGCTTCACCCTTTAACCTGAATTGGTGTTGTTGGCGTTTAAGTGCCACTGAGCTTAACTTAAGCAAATTAATAAATAAATGGATTTTAAGAATTCAGCTGAAACAAGATCACCAAAAGTCTGGTGTTGAAGTATAGGTCTCTGTCGCTGTTTACCGTCCATCACTGCGGATTCCAAAATAACCAAAGTAATTCAAAACAAATTACACGGGTGTTCCACAGATGTGGGAGTGGTATGTGAGTTCCTAATGCTATTTGCATGTCGAAAACGAAGGACACGGTAGCAGTCTCAGCTGAATACAACTTCTGCCAATCAAAGTCCAAAAAAATAAATGCAATTCATGTGCCTACTACGCATGATGGGGTTTTTGTTCCACCACTTTCGTTACATTTGATATACCATGCTACTGCCTCCATTTATTCGAAAATAAATCTGAATATACACTTGATATACGTTTCAAGCTGCAACTGTAGGTTCTAAACGTGTAAACACACACCATTCAAAATGAGTAATTTTATAATTGGAAAATATACAGAAGTCAATGAAATAATATCCAGAATTGAAGCAATTGCAGTTTCTCATGACAGTAAGAAAAATTAACGGAATTGTATCGTTATTATTAATTCATTTAAAGGCATTGTGGATTATAATATAGTGATACCTCAAGAACATGATAAGTTTTGGATTTTTGTTGGAACATTAAAGACAAACAAAGATTTATTTCATAATAATTTAGACAATAATTTTCCCTTAGACACTAGCATAACTGTCGTCGATTAATTGAGGCAACTCGCGTGAGAAAGTGGAACATGAATACCAAGATTTATGTTATAAGCTGACATACTCGAGTTATTATTATTCGCAAAAGAACCATATCCAGTTGTGAAACAAATCTTAGTGAATACTCCCGGTTGCAACAGCAAAGTTAACGGTACAAAGACTGAAACAGACTCCGCAAGTAGGTGAAATAACAATACTAATAATCTCATTAAACCATATCTACTTTCGTTGTTAGGTCTCATAGTTGAACCATATCTAACTGTTAAAGAGCTTGTGCAACAGCAGCACTTATAGATCAAAATTCCTCGACGGGTCAAGAGGGAGGCAATTGCACACACAGTCGAAGATGAACAAGCCGCCAATGCATCGTAGCCACTATTGCCGCTAAGGTAGTCGAGCATGTTCGTCAACAAGTCCAAGATCCGGAATTTAAATTACATAAACATAATTGCGGTTAGGAAGATTATTCCGAATGCGCTATAAAACTTTAATGAAAGATGCGTTCAGTAATCTTTACCCGAAGATACAGTGCACTGGCATCTCCAGAGTTAAATCGGATATTGTTCTTGCTGTACATTTAACTATGTCACTTAATCCTAAGTCGTCTGACAAGGATGGCTTCATAATCATGAAACCGTGGAATCATGGTAGTTCACTTTTAAAGACATTGAAACTATCGAAGATGAAATTGACCAACGCTTTGAAAAACATTTTCTCAAAACGTTAGAATAATTTACCAATACAGAATCGGGATGGACTCTTGATAAGTATGTTTATCAATGTCAAATAGTTGAAGAGAGGGGTCGCATCTATCCTAACTGGATCCAAATGTAAGCATCAAGCTAAAATATATTATACATGTGATAAACCTCCAATTGTATTTACGGTTCAGAAGACGCATATGTAAACTCCAACGAGTGTGAGAAACAAGTTTGGAAATGGTTTCTTAAACCTCATGGGCAATTCTGTGTTCGGTAAGACGATGGAGAACATTCGAAAGCGAAAATGTTTCCACTTTGTCCTTGTTAGTGAACAAGCCAAACATCGAAGGTTTGTTGAGGACACGGCATTTGAGACACGCAATGTATCTGACAGATGACTCGTAGCTATTAGCAGCACAATAAAGAAGCAAAGCTAAAGTTGACAAGACCTATATATGTTGGTACGTCTGTGTTTAACTTGTCGAAGTTCTTCGTGCACGGGTATACATTGACAAGATCAAATCATTTAACCAAGACCATGTGAAGATATGTTCAAAATTGAATGTTAGAGAAAGCTCGATTAACAGTATGTGGGACTGCTTACTAAAGTGTACTTGATCGTGGTCTGATCGCAAGAGCTGTAAGAATGTCCGAAAGGCGAAAGGAGTTTCCTGGGTTGTTGTCGTGGTTGATTTTAAACATGGTATTATGTGGAATGTTTCCGTGAGCGACGTGAAATCATTTAACCAGGATCATGTGAAGATATGTTCAAAATTGAATGTTAGAGAAAGCTCGATTAACAGTATGTGAGACTGCTTACTAAAGTGTACTTGATCGTGGTCTGATCGCAAGAGCTGTAAGAATGTCCGAAAGGCGGAAGGAGTTTCCTGGGTTGTTGTCGTGATTGATTTTAAACATGGTATTATGTGGAATGTTTCCGTGAGCGACGTGAATTTTCACCTACAGCAAATCGGATCCTAAGAAACATCACATGGGTGTGTATTTTAATACAATGGTTAGTTTATTTCAGCTTGATACCAAGTGATGAATATTCCCCGACAAAATTACCACTGGTGCATGCGGACAACATGTGATTGTAAATCAATATATAATTGGTGCGTTAGAGCAATAAATTAGACATTGTCAGTAGTTCTGTATCGGTGGGAATTTGCTCAGCTTAGGGGAGGTCGTCCGCCCGTCGACTGCACACAATCGTAACACAATAACTCTCTCGGGACATCAATTCGCTTTACGATTGTAGATGTTTTAATGGACCCATACTAGTTCAGTAGGACATTGTTCCTTGTCTTCCAACACTGCAGGTGCTTCCAGATAGCCAAGCAAATTGTTTCCGAGTGAGTCTAATACAGAGTCCTACTAAATACTGCTAAGCCTGACAAAGCCACACAAAGCCCGACAAAGGCATATAAAGCCTGATGTATAAATTAACCAATCCGAAAGGATATTTGTCAACATAATTATGTCGAATGAAATTTCCAAAAATTATGCGACAAAATTCTAATTCGAACAATTATAAAGTATTGATAAAGTATGACACAATCATGTTGAAAAATATTTGTTATTATTTTATAAATTGTTCTTTTGAGTGATTTTTGACATAAATGCAATTTTCCAATATATGTTAGAATGAGTTGTCATTATTTTATACTTTCGTCTATATTCGACACCATAAAGCAAGTCCTTACATAAGATTACAAACTTTACACACACACACACACACACACACATACACACAGGCTATCTCTGAATTTCCAGTGACTTTTAGAAAAAAGCAGCCGATGCCATTTTGAGATATGGCCATATATTATCAGAAATTATGTTCTAGTTTTTCCATAATTGTTGAAACTATGACAATTTTTTTAAAGTAAGAAATCAGAATGTAATTGGTCTGACAAATCTCAAGAGGCTTTTGATAAATTAAGGTCATCCAGTTATTCATCTAAATTTTTGTTGATGCAAGTTATATATGGAATGGTTTAGTATTGGTTGAAAAAGATAAAATGGTGTGGATCATACAGTGGGCTATTCTTCAAAAAAAAAAAAAAACAAAAAAAAACAAGCACCAGAGAAATTTATCCAGCATCGATAAGAAATAGTTGGCATTGCTATTAGCTTGGCAGCACTTTGAAATGCATATTAGTTTGATCCTTCTCCTGTTATTGTATTCAATGGCCACAACTTTCATTAACTAATGAAAATCAAAGCTTTAATAGTTAAGGTGGATTTACTACAGGAGGTATATAACATTGGCAATTAGGTATGTCAAGGGAAGTTATCATTTGACTGCAGATGCAAAATCACGTGTATATAAGTACTATGTTGCTTTATTTTGTATATACATTGTATCATTCATAAGTCATATTCCTATGTAATTTTAATTATACGTATGAATGACTAATATGTAAAAGAAAATCTTCATTATACAAATCTCTCATTTTCCTTTTAATGACGTGTTAATTATGCGATATGCGAGTTTGTGTTTAAAGATTGACGTTTGTCAATAAATGAAGGCGGGAGTTTGGGCCTACATAATTAATTCCATTTTTTAAAAACACGTTTACTTGGATTTGACGTCAGGACTGAGATTTACCCTTGGAAGTTCTATTGTCCAACTGGTGTTTTAAATGTAAATTTCAAAACTGTCAGTAAAATAACCTGGCCTTGTTTACAACTTATTATCTCATGAGAAATGAACTTCTTTACGAATTGGATTGAGGAACGACCCCATCATGGTTATCTTAGCTGTATCGTAGTGATTCTATATAAGGGAGGAATAAACAGAAATTATTTATTCCTATCTTATCTTCTGTCTTGTAGAATTGGTATTTTATTTGCCAATGGTCACAAATTGAGAGGATGTATTTATTTAAACTATTCATTAGAATTACAAAATATTCATGGAACTTCGGACTATATCACTATTTTGGGATTATTGAGAATTCATTTAATAGGATTTTGGATTATATGATTCAGATACATCAAAACTGTTGACACATCATGCTAGACCACTAGCAAATCATCACATTCAAGAATTGAATTCATCCGGAAAATCGCTGGAACTGATTCAGAACACTATATCATTTTGGATTTTTGTGATAGAACGTTTAGGACTATTTGGGATTTATTTCACAATACTATAAGTTTCATTTAAATTTTCAATTTCTAATAAGTGAAATATTTTTTTTAGTACTTTCATGCATGTGCTCTTAATCCAGTTGTT
The DNA here is from genome assembly GCA_016746295.1 of Potamilus streckersoni. Lineage (NCBI taxonomy): Eukaryota > Metazoa > Mollusca > Bivalvia > Unionida > Unionidae > Potamilus > Potamilus streckersoni. The sequence continues at coordinate 2,398,239 of JAEAOA010002353.1, read as the reverse complement.
GGCGAGAGTTACAGATGCAATGATTCTCCCTGATAAGTTGATGTTGTTGGAGGACATAGGTGGCCAAATAAGGGTTACTCACGCACCACCATAAGGCTGTTGGTGGCTGCATAGCATCTTGTAAACGAATAAACAAAGGACAAGATTTTCGACTACCCAGAGCAACTCGAAAACTACAGTCAAAACAGAGGCCTTTGACTACCCAGTATGTTTCGCAAAAGCCTTGCTTTAAACCAGTCTCGCTTTACTCCATGTGACAAAGCCAGGATGAACTTGCATTGATGATTTCCCCAAGTGGGGAATGTCAACCTGGATACATCACCAAGACCTGAAACTCATTGGATCGCATACGTAGTAACGCCTTAACATCTTTTATATTTTGAGTTGTACCGACTTGGTTCGCCATTTAAGCTGCATATTATTTAACCCGAAGAGATGGAAGACATTCAGTTTTATTCGACTCTGCTGTTATAAACTCGACTAGATGACGCCATCTGTGGACATCCTAATGTTATTGAGTTACATGCACCAACACCAACACAATGCGCTTTTGTTGACAATACCGTGTCACTTAAAAAAACAACATAATAGAAAATAAATACAAATTAAGCTACTCAACAAAATTCAGTGATGATGTGGATCAAAGCATGTTTGCCAAACAAGCGAATTTGACTGAGTTTACACCCATATTGTTGGTGACGTTGACCCGGGCGAGCTTGTAATTTTCCAAGAACAAACTGAAAATCTTAAAACGTCTGAAGGGAACATTCAATATGTTATTTTGAACCTTCGATGTGTCGCCGCGAAGAATCTGACCGAAATCAATGAATTCGTGAGAATTAGAGACTCTGGCGTGTCGGTAGCTTGTATCAAAGGCTACGTTGATGAATAGGTCACCTTTGTGCAAGTAGCTATACCCTCACCAATACGTGAAGTAAGTTCATGGTCTGAAATCTTAGGAATATCAACCCATTAGGCAGTGGAAAAGGTAAGGACCATGCAAATGGATGACTTTATTTTCTGTAACGTCGGGGATGTCTTTGCCACATCTAAACCTCTCATCGTAAAAGTACTTAAGTGTGAAACATACTTGATCGTCTTGACTGGAACTAAAATAAGGATCGAGTGCAATTTAATAATGGAAAATGACAATCAATTTCGTAATAGCCCAACATCACATGCCATCAACAGGTAATGTTACGGAATCGTTTACACCTGCATTAAGACGGTCGATTGTCAACGGAGATAAAATTCAGTTTGAAGGCTTCGATATCTATGTTGACAGAAAACAGAAACTGACCGTTGGAACCACCCTAATAAGCCAATAACAGCTCGGCCTTAAGATATACAATTAGCATGTGGAAACGTTCAATGTCAGAATGCACAACCAAGTATAAAACAAAATGGGGGTGTTTCAGCGACAAATCCACCCTTTGCTGCATCCCCAGTTAATTATGTTCGACTAACACTGGCAGAAATATCAGTGTAACAATTCTTGGGCAAAAACGAGAACGCTCGTTAAAGACACTGCGCACGAGCGCAATCATTATGGTTATGTATGATTGTGGTACAAGGTACCTGGAACGTACAATCGCCGGAGGCTTAAATATTCCCCGGTAAGCCGTACCGGTGAAAAAGGGTAAATGGGTAAAAAAGGGTAAGTGGTCTAAAGATTATGAACACCTAGACAAAGCCAGATTCTTGGGCAATTATATTTGCGATTACATTATTAACAGAAGAATTATGACAGACAATCAAACTTAACTGATGTAAAAAAAAATAATCTAAACGAAATAACTACTGCGCGATAAAATCGCCAAGAGAAGTGTGGTACTCGTGAAACAGAAATGTATGTGTATGGTTCTGCATGCTAACCGTGACCTTGATAAAATTCGAATTATTGCCAAGATAACAATAATATATAATAATAAAAAAAAACTGGAATTTTTGTCTCAGTTTTATTAACAGCAACCGGTGTCTCGGGTGGTGCTTGTAAAATAATATCGAATCGATTACGTTCACAAATGTAATGTGACAGACACACACACACATTATATATATATATATATATATATATATATATATATATATATATATATATATATATATATATATATATATATATATATATATATATATATATATATATATATAATGTCTGATGAAGCAATAAAGCGAAACCGGTCACACATTCTCCGTGTTGGTGTTGTTTATATATATATATATATATATATATATATATATATATATATATATATATATATATATATATATATATATATATATATATATATATATATATATATATATATTCAAAACTATTCGCTGATGGACAACGTACTCTTAGTACGAATTATAAACATAAAACGATTAGTATATGGGAGTTTGAAATGGTGGTGGGAGCATGCGACCATAAACAGTTAATTTAGTTACATGCGGAGAAATTTGTGTAACAATTTGTTAGCGTATACTGATCAGTCTTTCAGTCAGTGCATTGGCATAAATATTAGGAGATTACTGCTTTACTAAAAGGATATTTTAATTATATGGGGAGATTTTTTTAAACAAGACAAAAACAATTGCCTTGTATTTCAAACGCTTGTGATGAAAAAAAAAAACCCAACAATTTTAATATAGCTGATTTTGCTAGGGAAATGCCTTCACGCTAGCGTAAGAATTATTTTGTACTGCGTAAGGTTTATCCATACTGCATACACTAGCCACACTACCCGGTTGCTTCGTTGCGCGAATAAAAATGTATAAAGTGGGAAATAGAAGACATTGACTTAAACCACCCACCGAAATCTCAAACACCTATGATGACACTATTACATGTCCTTCAACGGCAAATATGTAAGGCAAGTCAATTTTTGTTACAAAGTTCAGTTAAATGGTTACCTCAGACAAGATAAGCCTATATTATCAACACACACACACACACACACACACATATATATATATATATATATATATATATATATATATATATATATATATATATATATATATATATATATATATATATATATATATATATATATATATGTATGGGTGGGTGTGTGTGTGTGTGTGTGTGTGTGTGACCACTTCTCTGTACATTATTTGACATTGACAGGTAATGTTAAATTTGTATATTTTTCGGTGAATTTACGTTGTCTATTCAAATGCCAAGTACATCCCGAGAAATGTTCAGTTTTTTTTTTTTACCAGCGTTATAATCGTCACAGTCTGACGTATTTATAAAAATCGCTGAAATAGTACCCTTTTATAATGAAACCTAATTTGTCATAGTTTAGTCATACTACATGCAATGAAATTAACACAAATTCAAGTAGCATATAGGTTTCTCGAGATAATGTAAATTGCCAGTAATGTGTAGCAATGTGTAGAATACTGCCTGATTATATATATATATATATATATATATATATATATATATATATATATATATATATATATATATATATATATATATATATATATATATATATATATATCTGAGGTAAATATAAAATACCTGAATTTCTGAATTTTTGCGAATTTCGTTTACCATAAATATTCTTTCAATGTATAACACAGTTCTGAAAAGTTGGCAAGGGAAACTTACCTATCGTACTACCAGAGTCATGTAAGTCGCATGTAGTACTGTCAGCTGGACTGATAGACGTTTCAATATCTTCCAGTCGAACCCCATCGCTTAAACACCGAGAACATAACCATTTACCTGAAATAAGCAGGCTAAAAGTTTTATATCTACATTATGCTTATGCACGGACGCTGAAATATGGGGATCATTCACGGTTTGATGTATACAACGTTTGAAAGAGAACGATGGAAGACTTGGATCCTAAAAGTTGGAAGTATTTACAGGATCCCAGCAAACATTTCCTTGCAGAAAATTCACGTGCTCGTTACATTTACATGATTAAATGGTAAGTATACAGATTTAATCTCTTAAAAAACCCACAAAATTATTACTTATTATAAAGAGAAACTGATGGTCTAGTGGTTAGAGCGTCCGCCTCTAATGCAGGCGGTCGTGAGTTCATATCAAAGACTTAGTCGAGTCATATCAAAGACTTAGGACTCGTCAGCCTGGTGTCAAGACAATGTGACTTGGTGGGACATATGCTACTTGTATGCGGTAGATGTCCCAGTGCTAGACATTATTATAAACTGCCACACTGTAGGCATCGTAGCGACATGACTGAAAATTGTTAAAGCTAAGTTAAAAATAATAATCTCATCACATTACAAGCTCAAGTTCATTTGTTTTAACATTATTTATAAATCTTTACTACATAAGTGGTCAAGTTCGTGAAATTTTTTGGACTATCATATTTAAGTTTCTTTACATACATACGCATATTCAAAGAGACTGAATAAGTCTATTGATATTTGATGTTACTTTTAGTACGAGTTCAGTTTTTTTTTTGTTCTGACACTTTTGCCGTCTTCGAGGACTTTGCTTAAGCAGCACATTAGATTTTGCGTGTGTTTTACATTTTTCTTAGGTAAATTGATGTATGCCTTGTGTAACTTGTAACTGATCATGTAATAATAACGATTATTGTGTGCTAATGGTTACCTTAGCGCTCAGAAAAAAAAACAAACTGTAAAGCTCGGTATCAAACCAATGATTAGTTGGACAGGAAGACATTGCACGCCATTAACGGGTTGAATGGGTATGGCGACAAGAGATGGCATTGGGTGGATAATTGATTCTTAGCATTCACTGTGCAGTACTCAAACACATTCGCCAGGTCACGGTGGTTCACAGTTTTTCCGACACTGGATGGGGATCGTGCAGTTTATAACATAATTCTTTGTAATAAGAAAATTACGAGTTATATTTCGAATTATGATAGCTATTTTGTGCAAACGATGACCTTTACTTTATGGAGCATATATGAAGCCATTTGTTGTTAAATAATTTTGAGCATTACAAAACAGAAAAGAAAAAGCAATGAAACATTTGATCAATGGACAACTACTAATCAAGGGTTATAACTCTTACAGTCTTATGTCAAAGACTGTTTTCTGATAAACGTCGGCAAAATATCAATATTATCATCTTTTCCAGATAGTAATATAGTTAGATAGGAAGGTATATTTAAGGCAAGTAATCAGGTATGTAGCCACGTGTGTGTATATATGCATGTATCTGTGAATGGCATACAAGAGAGAGAGAGAGAGAGAGAGAGAGAGAGAGAGAGAGAGAGAGAGAGAGAGAGAGAGAGAGAGAGAGAGAGAGAGAGAGAGAGAGAGAGAGAGACAAAAGAATATCGTGGAAAGATATCACTTAGGGGACTTCAACTCGAAGTGCCCGTTACCCAATCTTTTAGGGATCAATATCGCGCCCTAAAACCAATTTTCCACTATTTATTGTGATCAAACAGTTGTTGTTCTTAATTAATTTCAAACACAGTGTAAAGTTTCCGATATTATTTCCTTCTATTTTGAATACTTTAAAATGATATTAAAGCACATTAAGCAGTTTCATTCCAAAGCCTTTCTATATCTCTCTTGCTAAAACAATTTTCATCTGTTTTCAGAGACAAATTAGGTCAGTTTATTGATTAAACATCTAATCAGACACACATGACTAATTAGTAAGTTGGTAGTTTTGTCACATTATTAAATTAGTTAACCTCGTGTTCACTTAATTTTCAACTCCTTACAACAGAAGCAAATATAAACAAATGGAACCAATTATGTTTTTAATTAATATACTATCAATTTACACGTAAATCATTTTTTAAAAAAGATAACCTTAACCATAACAACAACATGCATTGGAACGTGTTTATCTGTTGGCACCTTTAAATATAACTACTACTGCTACTACTACTACTACTACTACTGCTACTACTACTACTGTTATTACTACTACTACTACTACTAATTATTATTATTATTATTATTATTATTATTATTATTATTATTATTATTATTATTATTATTATTATTATTAACTGCGATGCTGATGGTGATAAAGATACATATTCATAAATAAATAAACAAATAATAAACAAATAACCTTGTGGCTTCTCCTCCACTTCAGGCTGGTGACACTTCGTGTGGTAACCTTTATCACAGGCATCACAAAACAATATGCAATCCTGAAAATTCCGTATAGGTAAAAACATTAAATCTTTCGTGTCTCAAACATCTCGTGAACACTTAAGATCTTGTATAGGCAAAAGCAATAAAACTTTTGTGTCTGTTTATATTTCATGAACATGTAAAATCTTGGTAACTAAGATTTCAGAACCTTGAATATATCCCACTTTCATATAATTGCTGAAATTCGTAATGTATTTTTGTGTTTGGTCAATACATATTAGACATTGGACGTGTATTTTGTTGTTGTTTTTGGTCAATACGTATTTTAGACACTGGTAATGTTTAATCGTTTTTGTTCAACACTTATTGGACATTCTTAATGTATTTTGTTGTTAATTTGGGTCAATAAATAAATGACAATGGCAATGTATTTTGTTAGCGAACTGTATCCCAACCGTCTTACAATTTAACCACAAATATGGTGCAAGAAATGTTTCATTCATCAGTAATTCCTGTAATCATTGTTTTCAATTCATGAGTTTTATTTATTGAATTTTAGTAACTTTGTATCTGTAGTTAACGTTTGCATAATTTTATCCCAAGCAAGTGCAAGTCCATCAGACAAAAACCAAACCCAAACTTCCAGAAAATGTGAACAAGCCTTTGCATTATACTGTACTATCTTCAGTTGTACAATTGTATGGGTAACACCATTTTTGTTACAAAGACTGCGTATAGTGTCTTTCTGTTCGAGCTAGACGAGCATCAAAACAGAAAATACTGCTACATGACGATGTTATATTTGCAACTCTTGTAACACTTCTAAGAGGTAACTATCCCCGTCATCCTTGCGAAATTCATTCTAAAAAACTATTTGGTCATTTAATTTTATTTACTTTTTCAGATTTAAATGATATGTTGTTCTCTGTAAAATTATCTTTGCATAAAATAACTTCAATGGTATCAATTAGCTCTACTCTGTTCACTACGGATATGTTACAAAATGTATCTTCTTTGACCTACTTTAATTTTGTTACAAGCAGTTGATAGCAAACTTAATCCGGTGCCCTCCCATGCAGACATACCAGATACACGTTACATTTTTTCTTGGCACGAACGGATGAGGAACTTTTCTTTTGTTCACTTAAACATTTAGCTCTATCCGAAACAAGCTTGAATTTCTCGCTTAAAAGTTTGATGGCTTTGATCTAAAAAAGCAAACAGAGAATAATCTTGATAACTTCAATGACAATGATGATATTGATTTAGATGGATACCAAAAATGCATTATACATGATAAAACCATCACATGGATGGAAGTATTTTTTTATATACCAGAAAATAAGGTATTCGAAAATATAAAGATACATGTACAAAAATAATTACAATCTTTGAATTCAAATTTGTGTAAATAATAGATCATGTCTACCAGAAGCTGCGTATTTATTTCCATCAGAATGTGTTTCTTTCTCTGATAGCTTCAATATTAGCATAGAACAAGTCCTCAGTATTTCAGAAAACCTGATAATTCTCGGTGACCTAAACGAAGACTTATTATATTCCAGTCTGAAAAAGCACAGGGAAATTATGGTACTAAACAATTTTAAAAAATTGATAAATGAACCTATCAGATTAACCACACATTTGGCATCCTTGCTCGACAGTCACTGTCATACCTAGCATAGAAATTCTTAATTCTAGAGTTATTCCTACTGATATATAAATAAATGACCATCGGGCAACTTATTTTAAAACTAAATTATATTACAAATAAAATTCTTGCCTTGCTTGAAATGGAAGGAGTGGCTTTATAAATATGTGGACTTTCAGAGGCTGAATATTTCAATAATAAATCTTCACTGGATACAATTTTTTAGTAAGAGTAAGTACTTTGATATCAACGATGAGACAAATTAGCCTGAATCCACTTTTACTGATACGGCTTACAGATGCATCTCCACAAGGATGGATTCTTTTCCACCTTCCGATGAAGCTTGGTATGATAGCAGTCTACAGATAAATACTAGAAACAGAGATCAGCTGAGAATGATAGCGACCAGAACAAACAAGCCAAGAGACTCAGCTTTTTACACACACACGCACACACAGACACACACACACATACAAGTAAACAATAAAAAATGCAAAGGGAAAATATTATAAATGTTTTAAAACTGGGAATATTCTCCAAACCAACTAAAAAGACTTGGAGGCGCACACGACATTTAGATAAAAAAAATATCAGCCCATAATATATTACCACTATTGTTCAAGCAAAATGATGGCATCTTAAACACCAAATTCTTTGATTTAGAGAAGGCCGAATGTTTGTTTTTCACACGTCTCCAATATCAGCCATGCCAATGTAGCTTTTCAGCAATACAACTTCACACAATCAACAAATCGACAAGGATTGTAATAAGTGAACAGGAAATTCTAGAAGTTATAAGAACAATTCCTCTAAAAAGCATGTCACTCTAATAAGTAACCCATTTCTAAATGATGCAGCACCGGCAATTATAAGACATCTGTGTATTTTATTCAACGTATCTCTTAATAAGAAAATTGTCTCTGTTCTCTGGGAAAAAAAGCGGGCGCATTACTAATACACAAGATAGCAAAACGATATCACCAAGTATAGACATCCCATTACTTGGCTTTGTATACAATGTCGCGGTAAAGGTAAATTTCAAATATGGTTTACAATTATTTAAATGGAAATCATCATATTTACAAATATCAATCGGGCATTCTTCAAAGTCACTCAACCGTGTACAATCTGATATATATATATATATATATATATATATATATATATATATATATATATATATATATATATATATATATATATATATATATATATAACACGGTATTTGTTAAGCACTCGGTTGAGGAAAAGACATGTTTGTAATATTATTGTGAAGTATCTAAGGCATTCGACAGAGTCTGGCATAAAGGTCTTACATAAAAACTAAAAAATTGTGGAACAGAGTCAGATCTGATTAAATGGTTCACTGACTATCTTTCCGACTGAAAACAACCTTTTGGTGAAACCGCACAATATACAATCCAGTCTGTTTCAGCCGGGGTACCTGGTGTTCAGCTCAAGAATCGTTATTGCATTTCGCGTATGTCGGTGATATTGCTGATCTCACCACTCTTTGTTGACGACATCTCTCTCTCTCTCTCTCTCTCTCTCTCTCTCTCTCTCTCTCTCTCTCTCTCTCTCTCTCTCTCTCTCTCTCTCTCTCTCTCTCTCTCTCTCTCTCTCTCAAACTGAAGTTCCAAAATACAATGAAGCACTTGCGTTGTTGACAATCATAAATATAGTTGGGCTTTTCAATTATCAATAAATGCACTTGAAGTATAAGTATTGAAAATATACTTACAAAAGTATCCAAATTGTTATTTCTCATACACAAAGTAAAGATTAAAGAGACTACAGTTAGCGACTGAATGGATCGTCACAGATCTAACCGGATAGTTTAGAGAGATTACAGTTAAAGACGGCCTGGATAGTCATAGGTCTAACCAGACAGATTAGAGAGATTACTCTTAGAAACTGCCTGGATAATCACAGATCCCACCAGAACTGCCCATACACGCAATATTTATGAGGAATGCGACTGCACCCCACCCCGCTCTCAAACTTATGAATTTCCACGTGAGGTTCAAGCAACAAAATGTGGTTGAACTTGAACTAATCACATCAACAGAACTGCATGCATAGATTTTATTAACAGTATATCTGAAGTCTTACTGAAGAAAAAAAAATCTAGCACTAAATGCATATTCGTCCTTTCTGATGCTGGTACTGATTCATCTCTTTTAGACCAAGGATACATTTTTGTTAGATTTGTAGACCACGATCAAAAAAATAAAGAATAAGGAAACTTTATCCGGTATATTTTACATGTCATACTGCACGCATTTAAATTGCATAGCTTAATAAAAGTAACTGTTTAAGAGTCATGTCTTCTGCTAATCTTTTAACTACAAAATACGGACGAGTGAATCTTTTATACGGACAAGTAAACTTTTTAATTTACAACTTGATTTTGACATAATTTATGCAAACTTTTTAATTTACAACTTGATTTTGACAAAATTTATGCACCCCTGTAAACAGCAGTGTTTTTTCTTATATTTCTGGTGATCGCAAATACCCTATTATTCATATTAGAATTATTAAACTAATGTAGTGACCTCAAAAACGATCAGTTTCGACAAACACCCGATATACATTTTCTTACGTACCTGTGGGGTAGAATCAGAAATTGCATATCATTGTATTTTCATATGGAATCATTACATATTTCAAAGGCATAATCTACTACTTTGTCTTAACGAAATGCCCGTCCCGATCTCTACTAAAAACTCTTTTAACTGGCACACGTGAATTTGCAATCAAACAAACGTTGAATATCTTTAAGTTGTTCAAAAGTACATTAAGGCTACGAATCGTTTTAACTAATGTTTCATTTTTCATTCTAAATATTAAGTTGTTTGTTATTATTATTATTATTATTATTATTATTATTATTATTATTATTATTATTATTATTATTATTATTATTATTATTATTATTATTATTATTATTATTATTATTATTATTATTATTATTATTATTATTATTATTATTATTATTGTTGTTGTTGTTGTTGCTGTTGTTCTTATTCTTATTCTTATTATTATTATTACGATTGTACCATGACCAATTGATATGGATGTAGGTGCATTACAAACTAAATGCAGTTCCTTTTAGAGTTCGGTAACATTACTGTTTACGAACCAATGATATATCTTCTCATTTTTCCCTTTTTCTAAGCTTGATCCATTAAGCATCATCACAACTAATTTGCTGCTGCTGTTTCCATATTCTTTTGATTCCCCCAATTGTCATGCGTGAATAATGTGTATCAGTGAATTTTTAAGGGGAGGGGCTTATCAAATGTTGTAGGAACTTTTAGCCCCACCCCTTTTGCATAATTTAACAATAAAAACATGTTTGAACCAAAAGCAGTAAGAAATGCTAATAGTTGAAACTAGTTGCGTCAACATTAAAATCTGACTTACTTATGAAAATACTTGTTGCAAATGAGAACGTATGTTCAGACATGATTTTGACTGAAAGAAATATATAATATCCAAAAAACGAAAATACCCTTATAATTTCTGGCAAAAATGGATAAACTCTGCTTATTTAGATTTATTTTAACAACATGTACAAATCAAACCCAAAGTTTTGTCAAGAAACTTCTCTAGAATAAATGTACTTCTACAATATTCATTTCTCACTGAGCCACAATGACCTGTGCGTTTGACTGACTCCAAAAACAATAGGTCTCTTCCATGCTTTAAGTGCAAGCCCCAAACCAACTTTAGTTAAGAATATGATTCAGAATTAAACATTTTTTGCAAAAGCCATTTATCACTTTTCTTGTTTCAGTCACAGTGACCTTAATCTTGATCTTTTAAAATAACTATTAATATGCTTTTTTCTTAATCAACTTAAAACTCGGATAAATTTTTTAATGACGATATAAACATGAAAACTAAACTTATTGTAAATAAACCATTACTCTTCCTTCAGTCACAGTGAACTTGACATTTGGCATTTGACCCCAAATTAATAGTCTTCCTTATCCACAGTTTTTGTTTAGTCTGTGAGGCAGAACTACTGTTATTTTTCAGAAACAATTTTTCTGCTTTCAGACACAGTGACCCTGATTGTTGGCCTTTAGTCACAGAAAATCAATAGGCTTCTTAGGAGGCGGATGCTCTAACCCCTAGGATACCGGAGTGGTCTATTATGCGAAAAAGGGAATGTCAATGCACAAATATACACACGGACAGACAGACAAGGTCTTATCCATAATACGCTGAGTATAAAAACAAGAGTTCTTTAAAAGTACTCTACTGGGGGAAAGCAATTTTCAAGAATCCACGATAGTTCCATTTCTTTTATCCATTTTTCTTTTTAAATGCTGAATAATGAAACCATCCCTGATACACCTGATAATTTCAACATACAAAAGTTGGTTCGAAAAATATAGCATCTTCTTACGTATTCAAGTAAAAGGATCACAATGTATATGGAACTGACATACTAAAATGACTTGGCCATAGCTTTTGACCATGAACAATATTACAGTGTTAGAAGATCATCGAATGTGCCTTGTTCAAAATCAGTCATGAGATATGCACATGCTAAGTTTGCTCAATTGCGTAACTCGTTTTATTTGGGGGAGATAACAAGTTACTGGACTAGTAATATTTAAGGTAATCTACCACGAATGGACTTTTTGATACAAGCAAATTTGTATGTGCTATCATGTTTATCATCAGATACAATTAAAAATCCAAAGTAAAGACTTCTGACCGTAAAATCAATGTCAGTCTTCTTCCAGCATGCTCATTTGAATACAACTAAACTAAGGTATTCTTTTGAGATTTGATCAAGATTAGTTTTAATCTATGAACAACTATGAATTACTAGAAAGAAGTATTTATTATTTTGTTGTAAATGTTGTTATGGCCATACATTGAAAAGAAGCAACTGTAAAGAGATTCTTCACATACTAGTAGGTCTCAGGCAAATAATTTATTCATAGGCAACTACATGTAGTGAGAAATGGCAAATCCAAGTTGATACGACTATCCTTTCCAAAGAAGCAGCAATAACCAGCTTACAAGATGAGTTTCAAGGAGAACCACCGTACTATCACATGGATGAACATAACGGGTTAAGATATATATATATATATATATATATATATATATATATATATATATATATATATATATATATATATATATATATATATATATATATATATATATATATATATATATATATATATATAAGTGCAGATAAATAAATAAATAAATCAGTATATGACTTTGTACGTACCGGATCACCAGCATCCTCACAGAGGCAGCAGGTCTTGCATTCTGTACACTGCCATGGTGAATGAAGAGCCCGACGAGCAAGTTCCTCTGAATAGTTCATGCAAAACGGATGGGCTAAAGGAAGGATACGTACAATCATTGGTGAGTTAACGCACATATACGGTGTTGTGTGTTCATGTATATGCGTGCGCAGTTGTAGCTATGGCTGCCCTTTTGCGATTAAAGATTTTCCCTCCGTTGTGCTCTTTCATGTGTAAACACACACACACACACACACACACACACCAGTTTAAGCACACGAAATAAATACAATGTCAAATTGGATCAAAATGTTAATATATTTTGTAATTTTGTAATTTTGTCTAATATTTGAAGCATATATTTATTCAAGATACGTGGTTAATTAAAATACACGATTTATTCAGACGTAATGTTGTTACTACTTAATGCCACTAATGAACTATAGTTTCAAACGATCGTTTAAGAACGTTTATTTTTATATTCAACTATTCCTTATTATGATCAAAATAAAAGACTCCGAAAATTATTATGAGGAATCAAGTCCAGCTCTGAGCTGTCTATCCCTTTTAAGAAAATATAACAATAACATATTTTCTGCGGGCAGACAATCATTATAAGGCACAAACATAAAAGAATAACAACAAACGTTAGAAAAGACATCAATAAAATTCTGACGACTTTGTAACACTCAAGCTAAAATTAAATCATCGAATACAGAGTGTAAGAAAATTGTATCAAGACAATATTATAGAGTATAGAATTTGTTATATTAGAAAATAGTTTTTAGAAATTCATGTGAGAAATGTAAAGACGTTTTTAATATTTGTAACTGAGTTACCGCATACAAGATTGCTGAATTTAACAAAATGGTAAAACTTAAGGAATATTTTCAAATCGCAGTAATTCCATTTTGCATTCCTTGCCACAGGAAAATGATACGTTTCTTTTAATCTCAAAGTAGAAACTAGTCCATTGCATGGAAAATAAATATTTGAAAACCAGAGAGAAGTTTTTTGATGATGGAAAACAATTTCACAAAGAAGAAAGTGAAAACGACTTTATAAGGAAGAAATCCGATACCTGATACCATAGTGCATGTCTTTTAAATACAATAACAATTCCTTCAAAGCCACAAATACTTGTTTGTGACAACGACTGCTATAGTAAATGTGTATTTACCTTTAGCATTGCATTCCTTGCAGATAAGTAACTTTTCCGGAACTCCTTTTCTGTTGAATTCTTCTGACAACTGACAAAAGTCACATAATGGCACCGACGGGTGCGAGGGAACAGGTTGGGCTGCTGACGACATCGGATAGTCACTGCTAAAACAGCGGTTGACCTATAACAATAAAGAGTACTCGAATTAACTCCATCACTTTACATACACAATGAACTATTTAGTATATGTTTGCTATTTTTCTAGCAATTTTAACATGATCAGGTTGAGGGACATAACAACCGCTCCTTCCTCTGTGTGTGTGTGTGTGTGTGTGTGTGTGTGTGTGTGTGTGTGTGTGTGAGAGAGAGAGAGAGAGAGAGAGAGATCTATGTAAGCATTTGATGTATAAATATTGACTGACCAAAAGAGAATAGCCATATATAATAAATGGTTGTGCTAATGTTGCCAGAGTATTCTTAAAAAATTGAACCACACAGATTCAAATATCTGCGCACTGACAACAACCGGTTCCCATGTCTATAAACTATAGGTCTTGTCACCACATTAGCCGAAAAGATTTAATAAAAAGTAATAATGTGCAAATGATATTTTATAATTTATTTTTACTATCTGTAATGTGTGTGTATGTTTGTGTGTATGTTCGGCAATTATGCATGATAATTAAATATATATGTTTCAAATTCTACTTTCATGATGCTGAGACTGCGGGCATCCACTCGTTTAAACCCCTTTTATAACCCTTCTCTTCCTTTTTGGCCCCATCTTTCTTGTTCTCGCATTGTAAATTTACCTTTTTCCCCAACAATGTCCACGACGTATATTTTCAGAAATAAATACGGTCATTCTTCAAGTAAACCACTAAATGCATTACTTTCTCTTCAAATTAAAGAACTTTCGAGAAATAGAATCCCAATTCGGGTTTCTTCTGGCTTCTTCTGGCGTCAACTAGCGATAGGGCTAAGGCAGATAACTATTTAAGATGAACCGTCACAGAAGTGCATTCCTTCGCCCTTCGTGTCACGCATTAAGAGCACATGATCAAACAAATTGCTCAAGATGAATTCATTTCTTTTCTCGTTAATAACATTAGATAAATAACGTACGTAATAACCACTAGGCAAATAACGTATTTAATAACCACTAGGCAAACAATGAATGCAATAACCACTAGGCAAACTGTGTATGTTATAACCACTAGGCGAATAATGTATGTAATAACCACTAGACAAATAATGTATGTAATAACCACAAAGCAAATAACGAATGTAATAACCACTAGATAAATAATGTATGTAATAACCACTAGACAAATAATGTATGCAATAACCACACGGCAAACAATGTATTCAATAACCAACAAAACAAATAATGTATGTAATAACCACTATTCAAACAGTGTATGTTATAACAACTAGACAAATAATGTATGTAATAACCGCAAAGCAAATAGCGGATGTAAAACCACTAGACAAATAAGGTATGTAATAACCACTAGACAAATAATGTATGTAATAACCACTAGACAAATAATGTATGCAATAACCACACGGCAAATAATGTATTCAATAACCAACAAATCCTTCATGCATTTAAAATTCCTAAACATATTCACTTCTAAATGAAACAAACGTTACCAATACCGCGACCGAGCAATGTCAAACTTAATCATATTGCAGCGAAACAGGAAGGATATCTAGTCATTTAAATGGCTTCCAAATTATAATCTGTTTCAAACTACTGCTATAACGATCACTAGATCAGAGAAACAAATCTCATATTTCTGCGATAGCAAAACAAATCACACAAGTAAACGCTCACAGTAGAGGGGACTGGTTACTAGTTCAGTATTAGTAAGCTTCACTAGTGAATGTGAGCCTACGAGATTGCTGCCTTTTCTTAAGCACGTATCTCAGTCTTTGTGATTCTCACCAACACTGGGAACAATTCTGACAAATGAGAGACCCCAATGGCACAGTAAAATAATTATGAACTTTTATTTTAAGTCAGCAAGGATGATTCCACCGACAAAAGCAGAGGTAACTGCAAATTTCACAAATAGTCTCTGATCTAGAATGACACGTATGATTCTTATTTGTGTGAGCTCAAAAGCGACCAAGCTTCTTTAATGTTAGGTTTCGGTTTACAAAAATGGTCAATGACGTGGAAACTGATTACCCAATCAGATCTCAACTTTCAAATTTTGTACTTAACTTCCAGTTAAATAAACAAATACATTTCGATCGCATTCGCTGCTTTGCGGTCACTAGTACGGATCATATCCCCAAGGCATAATTTTTTATTGAGGAAATAGCCAAAGTGGTCCGAATAGTTTCATCAAAATAACAAAGTATTTTTGAATGAGCATGTTTGTTTGGCTTGTCTGACGATTTACATCGTCACAAGCATTTTAGAACATGCAAAGAACATTATGCCAGAATCTATCAAATTAGCTGAATTGTAACTTTTCACTAGGCTGAACATGTTGCCTTCAGATGTACGCAGGGGTGATAAATGTAGAGGTCAGGAGACCTAATGGTGCAGAGTAGTAGATGAGTCTTAATTTATCAAGAAAAGTGGTCGAAGGGTATAAAAATTCACACGTTCAATCCTATATATATATATATATATATATATATATATATATATATATATATATATATATATATATATATATATAGAGAGAGAGAGAGAGAGAGAGAGAGAATAATGACAAGGTCACCAACACCTATTCTGTATTTGCATCTTAAATAAATGGCGTCCGTTTAAAAAGAATTGATGAAGCTGTTACATGGATAATTTGCATACAAGCTAAAGCAATGCTAACCAAAATGCACCGAAACTATATCATAATATAAAAGTGCACAAGGCCTTTTTGATGTAATGAAACATGTGCAAACTTTTCTGAAAACAACGGGCACACCTAAAGTCACATGATCTACAAGAGAGAACTTAAGTGGTTTCGAGGACTACTGTGAACACAACTTAACCAGACCTCAAAGGATACTCTACCTGATATTGTTTTTCCAATCCGGTGTTTATAAACGTGCTTTTATCACTCTTACAGAACTCCTGGTGGTTTCATACCAACCTTTTCAGAATACCCAAAGATGATCTAGAGTTTAAATAAAATGAAGCATTATACTCTGCTATCATATGAACCTGTCATTAAAACTCAGTGTAACAAATTGCTTTTATTTTTGTCCATTGTAAATAGCTATAAAAAAGACTATATGGGTTTTTATTGTTATTGGATTGGATATACATAATGGGCAGTGGAGAGGGGGAGGGCTGTTTGGCTTATTTTCAATACGTTCAATGACTCCTAGACCATCAGTTGTGTAACTTTTCCTAAGATTTGGACTGCAAGATCTCTCTTTCTAAAATTGATACACGGGATTCGGTTAACTCTACGGCACAAACCAAACATGGATGAATGTAAGTCATCCTTCTATTTTGCAAAGAATAACATCTTATCAGCAATTTTTAACTAAACGAAGAGGAACTGTTTCTAAATATCTTTTCTTCATTAGAAAAACGAAGAATATACAAAACTTGCTTGAATTTCTGGAGAAATTAGAAATATCGGTTACTTCCACCTTATTCAGTTTATTGGTTTGATTCGATGAGAATTTTGTCTCCTTTTGGTATCGTTTAGAGAAATTGAACCAAAATACAGTGTATATGGCTTCAGGTTTTAGAACGTCCGCCTTAGATGCTGGAGGACAAGAGTTCGAACCTCGGCCAAATCATACTAGAATTTGTTAAAGTGACTTTAAAAATCCAATTCACACACACCCAAAGAATATAGGTCATTATTACTCTAATATACCATAGTAAAGAAACTTTTGTGCGTATTGCATTGATGTGGTTACAAAAACGCAAGATACGGTTTACTTCGGTTTGATGTTGTTGTTGGGCTTAACGCCATTTTTCATCACACGATAGGCTATTCATGGCGGCCAGTATTAATGGTGGAGGCAGAAACTGGGAAATCACCGGAAAGAACCACCGACCCACATTAAGCTACTGGCAAGCTTTCTCACATATCCACATTCGCCGAATCCTAGACTCGAACCCACGCAGACAGAGGTGAGATAGCAGTGATCCGTAACGGACAGCGCTTTAGACCACTCGGCCACTCATGGCCCCCTTCGGTTTGAGATAAGGTTAATGTGATCAATGAGAAAATTTACAACAACCACACCACACACGCAAACACACAAAAGGTTTGTTTGCATTGCTCTCATTTTTGTGAAAATATTTTTTAAATTTTAAATTAGAGGAAACTTTAGTTTATAAGCTGAACTCTAGAGACTAGGGTGGGAATAGATATTAACAGAGATTTTCATTTCAGTATCTGATGTACTGATATGTCTGTGTCACTGTGTATTTAGTGAGAATTTTAGTTCTCAAGTGAACATCACACAAATTTACACAAATTTACAAATTTATATGCAGGAACAGACACTTGTGTTGAGACGTGAAAGATGAAAAGTGAACATTACACAAACTGATACTCGTACTGCAACATGTAGGAACAGACACTTGTATTGAAACGTGAATGATAAAAATGTGAACACTCGTACTGCAACATGCAGGAACACACACTTTCATTTCAGAATCTGATGTACTGATATGTCTGTGTC
Organism: Potamilus streckersoni; assembly: GCA_016746295.1. NCBI lineage: Eukaryota > Metazoa > Mollusca > Bivalvia > Unionida > Unionidae > Potamilus > Potamilus streckersoni. Next base: position 2,379,407 of record JAEAOA010002353.1, on the reverse strand, counting down.
ACTGTCACTCTAGTGAGAATTTCAGTTCTCAAGTGAACAGCACACAAACTGGCACTCATGCTGCAACATGCAGGAACAGACACTTGTGTTGAGACTTAAATATTGAAAAGTGAACATCACACAAACTGACACACATGCTGCAACATGCAGGAACAGACACTTGTGTTGAGACACGAATGATGAAAAGTGAACATTACACAAATTGACACACATGCTGCAACATGCAGGAACAGACACTTGTGTTGAGACACGAATGATGAAAAGTGAACATTAAACAAACTGACACACATGCTGCAACATGCAGGAACAGACACTTGTGTTGAGATTTGAATATTGAAAAGTGAACATTAAACAAGCTGACACTCGCTCATACATCCAGGATACAAAAAAAAATACTTTGGACCTCTACGTGACCTCGGATGTGAAAGGTCGCGGGTTCGAACCGCGGCCGAATCATACCAAAGACTTTTTAAACATAGTAGTAGCAGCTGCCTCGCTTGAAACGCAGCATTAACAAATTAATAGTTTAACTAGTGGGCCCAGTACCAGATTTAGGGATAAGCTAAACAAACTACAGCTTAGGGCCTCAAAGTCTGAACTCAGTCTGAAAGGGCTTCTCAAATTTATTTTATACCAAATATGGTCTTTATAGTTTCCCATAACTTAAGGCTTGCTTTGTCTAAATCCGGCACTGAGTGGGCCTTGGATAATGTGTTTGGGGAGAGGACATAATGCTACGTGTCTGCAGAATGAGCCCCAAGTGCTAGCCATCGCTATAAACTCTCTCTCTCTCTCTCTCTCTCTCTCTCTCTCTCTCTCTCTCTCTCTCTCTCTCTCTCTCTCTCTCTCTCTCTCTCTCTCTCTCTCTAACACACACACACACACACATACACACACAATAATTCTGAAATAAGTTTACATTTATATTTGGATATAATTTGTGAAAACAGTACTTATAAATCTTAAAACAGTTCTTTGAGACAAATGACATATCGAATTAGATTTAACAAAAAATACCATAGTATTTGTAATTAGAAATGAACACAAATTGGAAATAATGTATTCTTAATTTTGATTTTAAAAAGCACATATATACTTGTATAAATAACAATTGCGTTCCAAGTTCTTTGGCTTGCATAAAACAAATCAAATTTAATAAACATCTAGAATTATGCTCATCAGCATGAGCACAAGGTATAAGATGACGGCAGGGAAATATTAAAGCAGTAATGGATGCTAATTAGTAATTAGTTATGTAATAAATATATCATTTATTTATTTATTATGTGTCATACATACATCTTTATATATATATATATATATATATATATATATATATATATATATATATATATATATATTTATATATATATATATATATATATATATATATATATATATATATATACATATACATATACATAGTTTAATCAAACAAGAAAATAATAGTTAAGAAATTGGCAATTCTTAAAGTGCAAGATCATCGTGTTGTCTCTTAAAAATTGTGTGTGTGTGTGTGTGTGTGTGTGTGTGTGTGTAAAACAGCCACAAAGGAATATATGTATGCGTACAGCAGGATATCAAGAACAAGGTTGAACTTTTTGACTTTTTCCATAACAGTCAGCTAAAACTAAATTTGTGTGGCTTTTCGCCTCATTCATAATTCTGCTCAATTAATTAGTGGCATGTGGTGTCTCCTGAATTTTATTTTAATATATCTCACTCGAAAATTAGTAAATTTTGCTTGTCAGAACATTTTCCCTCGTAGCATTCATATATATTAAATATGTATCTTTGTCCTTGCCAAGTGTAATAATGTCGTACAAATCCAGTCGAAAGTTGATTTAGTCGTATCATATCAGGGTCTAGGCATTACCTAAATTTCTGGACGAAATTACCTTTCCAGCCAGACTAAGAAAAATTAGCGAAAAGAGACAGAAGTGGGTGAAGAATTTTAAAACAGTCATTTCAGACCAATGTTGTAGCATATTATCATATCCAAATATTAGGATGAAGCAGATCTGTTATTACAAGTTATACAAATAGCTTATATTTCGCTTCACCAAAGTTGCTGTATAACAAAAATATGCAATCCTGAAAAAAGTTTACAGCGAAAAACAATCGGCAACATCTTCTGTAGCACAAGTTCCATTTTCATCTGTACGATGATTTTTTTATTTTTTATTTTTTATATTTAATTTTTATTTTAAAAAAATAAAATTTTTTTTTATCTGTAATGGACCTGAATACGCACAACAAGTCATGATTAGAGTCAGACTGGACGATACAAATGAAATTTTTCATGTTTTCAGGACTCCAGTCCACATTTACAGCCGAACATTCCATAGATAGCATTGAAATAATAAAATAAAAGAGACAAACAGTTATTCATATAATTATATTGTTATAAAGGATGTATAATTTATCAATTTTAATAAAATAAAGACTATTCTGTACAAATTTCTATAGTGCATTGGTATTATGGCCATTAGGATATAAGTATCTAACTTATGAATCCAACAAGTTTCTTTTACGAGTCTATTTATGTCTCCATGCACAATATATAATAGCATGAAAGAAGAATTGAGTAGAGTGATTATTGATATTAAAATGTGTTGAAATATTCAAGAAAAACTGAGGATCTCTACAATTTTTATATGAAAGCGATGATTATTCATTCTCTTAGAAACTTGTTGAAGTGTTTCTTCTACATATTGCATGTTACATTTTTACAGGTTGTCAAATAAATCAGTAAATTACACATAAATAAATTATCGACTTTTTTGTGTTGTTTTTTTAAAAATCCCAATTAGTATATAGCATTGTAATTTCTAGCATAAATATTTATGATCATGCATCTTGCACCGACACTGACTAATGATCAAAAACTTCTATTTCTAACATTCTACCCAACGGAACACTGACACCAAAGTCTACATTTTACATTTCATTATTATGCATTTAATGAAATAAATTGGGGTGGGGGTAAGCCAAAACAAGACGAACTTCTCCTTTTGGGCTCCTTTGGGTGAAGTAACACAATCATTTGTTGACTAGCTGTTGTAAAAGTTGACAGTACATACAAACATTATATGCATAGAATGATTATATACCATACATGGCCTGATATTCATCTGCCAAGATATACTTGGTCTGGCATTAAAAAAAATACTTTATAAGTTTGCTTCTAATGAACCAACATATTTTTCTTATGACATTCTATTTCATGCTTTTATTTAGTGAAAAAGGAATATAGTTTTAAGAGTATTTAGTATTATCATTTGTTGACTTGTGTACGATTGGTATGTTGTAATGATTCATATACTTCAAAACACAGAATTTTAATTCGATAACACACTTACTAATGGCACCTCTATTCCAATAACATATGCAAATAACAAAACATAACTTTTTATCATTTAGCATTATTTATAGTATGTGTGTGTGTATGTGTGTGCTTTAGATTTTTAATTTAGCTTTACCAATTTTACAGTCTGGTATGTGACAGTTTATAGTGATGTCTAGCACTGGGGCACCATGCCGACGTCATGTGGCATGATGTCCCACCAAGTCACAATACCCTTACACCTGGCCCACCAGTCATAACACTCACCTCTTAATGCTGAACGCCAGGCGAGGCAGCTGTTAGTACCATTTTTTTGGGTAAGACGTTGTTATGACGCGTCTGGGGCACTAACCCGCGACCTCCTGCATCTGAGGCGAAAGCTCTAACCAATAGGCACCTGAGAGGTTAATTTATAGTATGTTACATAAATAAATAGATACATTTGTTCATATTAAAACCTTCTTGTATCCAAAATAAAAAACAACTACGCGAACAACAACGACAATAACAACAACAACAAAATTTATACTAGAAAAAAAAGAACACTACCAGATTTTACTACAGCAACTCCCCAAAAAAGAACCAACGGATTTATAAAATTACATTGAAACAAAAAGATTAGTGTGCAAGTTTAGAAGGTTACAAACCTGTAAAGATTGGCCCCACTTTGAGGTTTTTTTTTGTTGTGGATTGGGGGTGGTGTGCTTTCCATATTCAAGTTACTGCAGAAACCCACACAGGCTCGATTTTGGCTGGAAGTTGATTTAGTGAAAATTAGCTGTACAGCTCCGAGCCCCCAGTTAGCAATGATTCAAGACACAAAAAGGGTGAAGTTCAATAATAATAATTTAATAACAATCATATGGTCAATAATTCAAATTTCCCAAATACCCTTCTTCCATTTTATTCTTTACTAGCCTATATCGACATTTGATTCATAGTGTGAGAGATTTCCACCTGTCCTTGTGTTCTACTCATCTGTGTATTCTTCCTTATCTCCTAATTCGATCTCTTCCTCCCTGACTCCCTCCAAATTATTTCTCCTCATCCTCTTCTATTTCATCCTCCAGACTACTTTCCTCATTCTCCACCTTCTATCCCTCTTCTCTATGCCAACTACAATTCTTCGATTCCGACTGCTCTGCCAGTCTCAATTCTGTATCCCTCTTAGAAACTCGGAATTACGACACTTGAACCGGAAGTTCTGTCCTCCGAAAAGCTTCCTGTGAAAACATAAAGACGGTACAATATTTTCCTCAGCGCTCACATCTCACACTACACACAGCCTACCATCAGATAATGGGAATTAAATTCCACCGGGCACGCATTCATTCACACCGAAATACGCATACGTTCTTGTATGGTAAAACACAACAAGCACGGTATCAATTACACTTATACATACAATAATAAGCTGCTTCACATCAGAACATACTAATAATCCCATTATACTGACAATATCACAATAATCAGTCACATCTCTTAAAGTATAAATCATACAAAATATCAACATATTCAAATATTCATGCTCTGATATATTCACACATCTATTGTTACTAATCTCATTTGCCTCAATCATTTTCCTCACTCCAATTTACACATGCGTAAACTCTAACATAACGCAATACTAAATGTACTGGTTACTACGAATTAACATACAAGCGAAGTACAATATTAAATCAGACGAGCTAACAATCTAAATAATTCTCAACGCAAACTCAAATCGATGTCTCAGATACGCACATAAATGAAACACTACAATGTAATTTTACATACTAAACAATCCCAGTAATTAAGTATACATGCTGCCAATAATAGCATTTATGACACCATAATGTTTTGCAAAAATCGAGCAATTAACTTACTGACCTTTTCGAAGCTTTCCTTCTCTTACAATCTAGTCCTAAATTCTCTGCCGAATTACGAGTGGCTTCCTCCGGAGTATCCTTTCTTCTTATAATCTATCTAGGTATACTGATAATTTTACTGCGAGTATGAGATATAATTCCGATCTAAGTTTTAATCTCACATTATATCTAAATTTAGACTAAAGGTCACTGTCGACTGATCCAATCAACGTAGCGGACCATGTCTTCTCGCTGTCTGTCCACGTGGAGGATGAGAACATGCCCCGTTCACCCTGCAGGTTTCCTTTGATTTCTGAACCAATATTTAAATATGAATACTACAAGCCTAAATGTGATTATTACAAGCGGCTATTAACTATAGTCTGGCTGGCGATCTACTACGACCTCAAACCTGTTAACAATACCCAAGTTTATAAATTTCATGATAGCCGGACTGAGCAATCGTGACAAAATCACAAGCCTAAGGGTCAACAAATCATTAGGATATTTATTTCTCTCAAAAAATCTAAAATTCTAAGGACGGGGGCCCCAAGATGTTATTGCAGGACCTATCCATGCACCTCAAGTAATAATGGAATCCTAAAATATTTCAGATCTTGTTGGAAACTCTTCACTATAAACCCGATACGAGAAAAACACGGTCAAAGCCAAAACATGAGTCATCTCGGCAACCAGGTCCTAATCGTAAGGCAACACCTTTAACAGCATTTCCAGCAAACATACCAAAAACATATTTACGTACGTTTTTCTTTGCTTTCGTGACCGCTCCGGTGGCCTAGTGGTTAGAGCGTCCGCAATGGGTGCGGGAGGTCTTCGGTTCGTACTCCGGCCGAGTCATACCAAAGACTTATTTAAAAAATGGTACTAACAACTGCCTCGCTAGGCGCTCAGCATTCAGATGTTAGTGTTAGGACTGACAGGCCTGGAGTCAGGATAATATGAGTAGGTGGGACATCATTCTATATGTTTGCGGCATGATGCCCCAGTGTTAGACATCACTATAAACTGCCATACATACTGTAGACATCGTAGCGATATGACTGAAAAATTGTTAAAGCTACGGTAAAAATCCATATCACTCACTCACTCACTGTGCTTTCTTCATGTACACGTTTAATTAAAGATCGAAGAGTTGTTGTCGTTGTTGTAAGGTTTAACGCCATTTCTCAGCACAAGATATGTTATACATGGCAGCCAGTATAATTGATGGAGGAAGAACCCTGAAAAACTCCAGAAAGTACCGCTGACCCACGAGAAACTACTGGCAAACTTTCTCACGTATCCACATTTGTCGAGCCCGAGACTCGAACCCAAGCAGACAAAGGCAAATAGAAATACAAAATCAGTGCATATAAGTTGCCGTTTTATATTTTGAACAGCACACATCAGACCACGAAACACTGCCATTTGAAATAATTACAGCGTTTTAAATTCTATGTACAATATATACTAGAAATGTATATACATTGATATATATATATATATATATATATATATATATATATATATATATATATATATATATATATATATATATATATATATATATATATATATATATATATATATATACACACACACAACATAGCTGTCATTCAATGATATAGTTTACTACTAATGTACCAATGATATCCCAGAATTTGATTTTTTAAAAGCTTTAATTTCACTTCTAGCTTTAATTTTATCTAGTACA
>JAEAOA010002353.1:2110000-2370000 GCA_016746295.1 Potamilus streckersoni | reverse complement strand
CCTGTGAAAATAATCTTATGTATCAGCACAAGAACGCACACGAAACGGAAAGTTAATTTGCCCTCGATTGTTCGGTGTAGCTACAACTGACTACGTGCTAATAAGTATGTGCGACGACGCACAAAGTTGCATTATGGGCTTGGCAATATATATACATGCTGAATAACCTTATTATGACGATGGTATGGTATATCGCGCATTAACGTGAATGGGAAGAAAATACAATCAGTAGTAATCAGTACCTGCTGAGATCACGCCGTGAAAGACAGAACATGGCAAACATATATATTGCTATCCAGATTAAACCAATGCGTTGTTCCTTAATGTTATCACACTACACCTTGTAAATGTAAACTAAATAGGCCAACCAATATCACCCAGCTGTAATGTACAAAGCAAACCAGGAAAGATGACGTAAATACATGTGTATATGCTCGTCCTACTTACAAGATTAACTATGAGTATAAAAATAAATATGTAAGAGTATGGAGGACAAAATCTTATTCATTTCTCTGTTCTCCTTAAAATTAGCCGCCAGCAAGGTCGAAGCATGTTTATAGTAATAGTATATCTATACTTGAAATTAAAGGTAAGTTAACTGCCCGATAAATCTTATATTTAGTATGCCACGCCGCCATAACTCTCATTAGATCAAAATAACCGTATTCATGTCGTTATAGTTGTAAATAATTTATTACTGTGCTCCTTAAAACATTTTTATCTCATAATCGTTATCAAGCTGTGGTATATACATACACAGTGCTGTTCAATGAGCATTATAATAAAAGTTGTAAATCATGTACTTGGTGTTTTATATCCACAGCTTAAACATACCTACCTACCTACCTACCTATCTACCTACCTACCTACCTACCTACCTACCTACCTACCTACCTACCTACCTACCTACCTACCTACATACATACATACATACATACATACATACATACATACATACATACATACATACATACATACATACATACATACATACATACATACATACATACATACATACATACATACATACATACATTAAATGACCAGTTAATAAATAACTCGAATAGTTCCCATAAACTGTATTCTCAATGATATAAAATAATGGGCTATTAAAAATTAAATTTGTCTCTCGTTGCTACACTTCTTACTTATTAGTTTGCCATAAGAGATGCTTTTAATATTCCAATTAATGCACACAGTAATAGCTTTTTCTCTGTGTTTGGCTAGCTTACTCGTTTCTTTTTCTTTTTCAAATGCAGGATCAGCCTCTTACGTCATAACCGAGATAGCATGATATAAACAAAAACCCAGTTTAGGTAGTTGGGAAGTTTTTACTCTAGTAATTGTTGCCGAGACTTGAACTGGTGTGTGCGCAAAGTTACCGTCGCATTATAGGTAATTATACGGAATCCAGGTCTTTTACAATCGATGCTGCAGACGCTCTGCATTTTACTTGAGAACATGGGCGGATTTAGGATAATATTTTAATATTATGTTGAGAGAGAACTAGGCAAGAGGTCCTTGGGATGAAACCCATTGGAAGGGGCAGAGGGAAGCGAAGACCCTGGAAGTTTTTCCATTTTAAGCATTTCAGAGCATGGATATAGCAATCTAACCTTAAAGAAAACTTTTTATAGGAAACTTTACTGTTGTTTCGAGTTAATTTTATAATAGTTACCCACATCACCGCACCATCTCTCTCTCTCTCTCTCTCTCTCTCTCTCTCTCTCTCTCTCTCTCTCTCTCTCTCTCTCTCTCTCTCTCTCTCTCTCTCTCTCTCTCTCTCTCTCTCTGAAATTCAAAACTACGAGTCTATTTTTTGAAAACATCTATTATCTAGGTATCTGTTTTAAATATATATTCTTGTAAATTTTAAAAAGCCCACTGTATCCGTTATCTGCGAGTATCTCTCCTTTCATCACATGATCTCGCGCATAGGCATGTCTACAATACAAGATTATCCGCCCATAGTTGTGCCTTTAAAATTTCGTTTTGGACGATAGCTCAGAAATAAAATATTAGCATTTCTTTTTTAAATTACTTTGACTTTCTTATTAAGTGCAACTTTTTATATTTCCTATGACTCACTGAAGGGTCTGGCATAATTCTTGTATTTTAGTTCATAATGTTTAATTTCCACAGTGCCTTTAGCATGGAAAGACGTCAGGACGTACACACAGGACTCAAACCGCACATTGTGTTATCTTTGTTGGATAATTATTGCAAGTGCAAAGTACCTTAAATTCACAACAGGCGGGAAGTGCGGGATGTATACTTTCAGTGTAATATTTGCAATATAAAGTGGATGTAAATCGAAAATTAAAGGTCATGTCCGTAGTTAAAAGAGACGTGAAATTACTTACGTACAAAGTCAATAGAAAGTTATGCCGCGTCAGGGACAATTCAAATAGGCATGTGTTTGTGTGTGAGCGTGTGTGCGTGCGTACGTGCGTGTGAAAACATACTACTCTATAACACCTGTGCAAATCCTTCCATAGCCCTGGGTACCAGAAACTGCATGATGAACAACTAAACATATCTCATCCAAGAATGAAATACAGTATTTGTTACAAATTATTCATCAGTCATATGTTATGCAACAGGTGAAACGGTATCATACTTATTAGAACTACCGCCCGTATATTCCAGTTTGGTCTATTTGCGAAGCAAATGAAAATCCCGTGTTAATGCATGCTCAACGTGTTTCTAAAGTTTGTTTTTAATTTTATCCTTTAATAACAAGACACACATTCATTCAGATAAAGTTCATTTACAGTTATCATACTGTTTTATTTGTTGCAAGCAGCTCTGGAAATCTCTTTATTATTTTTTATTTGGTGATTGTTACTGGTGTGTTATTAATTGTTATTGGTGACTCGTTGGTAAGACTTCCTCAATTTTTTACTTTTTGTAGTGTTAAATCTCAGGTAGTATTACCTTTATTTTAAATGTTTGTAAAATGATTATAAACAATACTTGAATTTACCTATTGTAAAATTTTGTATTGTGTTTGTTGTGCCATTGATTGTGAATACTCTACATAATAGCTTTTTCATTTATATGATGGGAGTGGGAGGGAAAGATCGTGTTTATATTAAATTACATATCTTCAAGAAATGCAAATAAATTCCTTTTTTTCTTTCATTTAATTATGCATAATTCAAAATGCAGGATTCATTACTTTTTACATATAGCGTTTTAATTATGCCTAAATCTAGATGACCCTGTTTGCTTTTCGTTGAGAAAATATTTCAAATATTATGTCATCTGTTACCCCCTATTATCCCCAATCTTCAGATAAGGAACACGTTGATCCAGCGATGTCTTTCATTTCCCACGGATGTTGGTTGTTGTTAGATTACTTGACAGTACAAACAATGTACAGATCGGACAGATTCCGGGCGTGAGTGCTTCGATACCGTGCATTGTTGCTTGATATTGATGATGTTGAAACATGTACACTATCGGTATTAAATTGAGATGAGTTAATCACGTTTTTAATATAATGAACGCACAATACATTTATTCCATTGTTATATAACAGTGAATGCCTATTAGATTTGAGTGATAAGCCGGGGTAGAATTTTCAGTTTTTATCTCAGTAGTTTTCACATGTCATTTCGAATAATGTACATTAATTTAGTCGTTGTTACATGGCTTCAGTTTATTTCTTCTCACTTGGAGATCTGAACGCATATTCCACCAAATAGTGCATAAATAGTGTCAGGCCCGGAACATTCAACATATCTTTTCTATAACCTGTATAAACGAATAATTCAAAAAGGCAATATGTTGTTCTGAAACTAACTTCAAACAAACCTGAACATACAATCAGCCTCTTTTGCAGTTTTGCTTATTTTGAAATTATATCCCAGAGTACTTATTTGTAAGTTATGTATTTTTTTTTCAATGACAGCGTTGTGTTTTAAATAAAAATGTTAGCATGTCGATAAGATATTTACATCCTTAAACATATTTTCAAGATGAATTTAGAATCAATTCAGTGTACATGTCAAATATCGAACACTTATTCTTTATTTCCAGGGAAATAATGGTTTCGAAAATGGTTGACAAAAGGTAAGGAAAATAAAGAAGTTGAGACGACCATACAATCTACTGTACACCTTCCTCTTACCCAAGGGACACGGAACACATTCAAATAAAGAATAGTTCCGTTGATCAAGTGTTTGGAGTTCCAATCTCTTAAGCGTTATGTTCTGTCGATCTTTGATTAACCTATTGGAAATGTAGCTTTCAGAAATATAAAAGTTAGTTTAATCGTTCTGCACAAACTGATTCTCTTGAAGCTACAGCTCAGTCTCTCGAATGTGAAGATGTAAGATTTTGATTGGCTGAAATAAATCCATGATTACCCTAATACTATATGTCACCAGAATATGACCTCTAAGTGAATGTTGTCGGAACTTCATGTAGGACATTGGAGATCGATTTTAATCAGATTGTCAGGAGTTCATACATGTATAACTACTTTGGCTAAATGGAGATGACCAATAACTACGGTTGAATTAATTAAGCTCTTGTGTAATCCACATTAGCATGTGGTACCCAACCTTTATTAAGTTTTCCGTAACCCTAAATTAGCCACCAAAACAAACCATCGAAGTACTTTTCAGCATTAAAAAATCAAACAAAAGGACTTTGTACTGATGGCCCTTCATGACTGTACTAAAGACCCCTAAGTTGGGTTGCGATCTGAAGTTGGGGCATCCGAAATAGGGTCATTTAAATGATCTTACATTTAGGTATCTCCCAATTTATATTCCATTGTGCGAGGAAAAGTAAATGCAGTTCAAAGAATGACCTAATCACTTATAAATTCCTAATGATACACGTCTATTTTAGATTTACACTGCAAAGGTACACATATTTTGGCTTTACAGATGAATGGTACACAGATATTTTGGTTTTAAAGGTTGATAATCGCAGTTACCCGGATGTTTATGCTCTTAATATAGAACCATTTGTTTTTAAAGGTTGTGAGGTGAACGTACTTTCTTATGATCGCAGTTATGCTGATGTTTACGCTCTTAATGGCGATATTAATATGAATCGCTTATGTTTCACTGTTTTCGTATTGGGGGTGGAGGGATGATTTTATGGGGCCTATGTGGCATCAAATACAGTTCTTCGAAAAATACTTCTTAAAGTTTACCATCTGTTGAGGGCTCTTTTGATTAGACATTCTTTTGAGGACACTCGATGAGATTTTCTTTTCATCTTAGTTGGTGACTTTCTGCAGGCATTAGAAGTAGTCACTACGTTTATGTGAGTGCTATCCAACTTGAATCAGACATGCATGTGAGTTGTATCATTTGACGAAAAGAAAGGATGACCGCAAGTTTTTAGATGTGTTTTTCCCACAGTTACGAGAAAGGATATTTCTAACAACAAAGATACATAGCAAAAAGAAGCTTGTCTTTGAGTTGACATTATATGCCCATTTTATTAACTTGATGCAATACACGTGCCTGTTATCCCTATTTCAATTCAAACATTAAACGAATATTTGCGAACCCCAGTACAAATGTGGCATCGATTAAAAACAAAGCTAAGATTTTTTTTTGTAATTTGGTCGGCACTTTACGCACAGTCCTGACATGACTAATGGCACGGGTTTAAAAGATTAAGGATTCTTTTCAATTTTGTTGTTTATTTTCAAACCCTATTGCGTCTATTGCATGGATTCAGAAGACTAATGATGCTTTGTAACTTGGTAGGTATGTGAAAAACCCATTGTGTCTGTTGAATAAAAACTGCGGATTCTTTGTAAATTGGCAGGTACTTTTGGATTTAAAAGATTTAAAAATCCTTTGTAATTTGCTGGAGGGATGCACTACCCCTGGCCCACGGGCAGCATTGGGCCAGCGAACGTTTTCTTTTCGGCCCTCAGGGCAAATTAAAACAACATATAAATTAGTGTTTGAAGACCCCGAGTGGTCGTAGAAAATGCAATCTGGCCCTTGGCCGAAAATGGTTGTGCACAAGATTAGAACATTCGCATCGAGAAAAATTGCATCATTTGTCTTGTGCATATTATCCTGTTAGCCCTGTTATTTTACCCCCATATCATTTCCCCACCCAACCACGCTCCCCAACCTGCAAGAAAATGCCGCAACAACCCTTGGGATACGAAAGCTCAACATATTCTTTACACAAAACACATAATTTCTTGAGAGTTTAATTGATGCGAAAATATTACATCACATAATAATGAAAGTGGACTATGGGTAGATTAGTGATTCATTAATAAAGAATATACTCCTTTAAGTGTTCGTTTTGAAAATTTAAGTTTCATTCAAATGCAACCTCCGTTCATTGCAGTAATTTGCACCTTGAATTTCCTTTCCTGGTTCCAGTAACATTAAAATTCTCTTTTCCGAAATATAATGCTCATTTATTATTCACTTATTAATTTCATTCGCGCGTAAATTCTCATGTTTCACAGTTATCCTATCTTCCTCTCTTTTCTTACATCTATTTGTTGTTCGTTTGTTTGTTCATTCCTTTTTGCTTATCCACTTATATATATATATATATATATATATATATATATATATATATATATATATATATATATATATATATATATATATATATATATATAACTTGCTATTGAGGCAGGTATAATATGGTGACGCTCGGTGTCTGATTAAGGCCTTACAGGGTCTTAAGGTGGTAGGGTACAGTTTCGTATATTGGCATCTGGTAAATCTCTTAACGTACGGTTATGGTGTGACTTTTTCAGCTATTATTGTTTACTAATTAAAGATATGGATACGTTTGTTAACTAGGTGTTTCGGGCTTGTGTTGTTCTTGAAGTTGACGTTGAAGTTGAAGTTTATGTCGGGTATGTCTATCTTCCATAGTTTCTCTGCAGCTTGTTGATAGTGAAATACCAATAGTCGGCTAGGAAGAAGTGCTAGCCTCCCATATAAGTAAACACGTGGGTTTTGGGCAAGTATAATATCTATAAAAAAACGGCTTAGATGACAACTATTTTCAATTGCATCAGCCTGTTTAGTACACACTGTTTTGCGGAATTGTCATCTAGGAAAAGGGCTTGTGTTTGCACAGTGAAATGACATAAAAATTGCAGGTATAAATTTCGGGTTGGGGTGCATAAACTTCTGCTATGAACTGCCATTGACTTCTCTGGTCATGTGGATAATATTATTATGATTTGTTTTAATATAGGTATCTAAAAATATGGATATTCGTGACCTTACCTGTGTATTTCAATTTTTTTTTTGTTTTTTGATCACTGATTGCAGCATTAAATATATACATAAAAACTGGCCCCAGCCCCCTTACAAAATCTGTATCTAAAAAAAACCTAACAAATAAACAATATTGAAACTAAAAGGGATGGAAATACCAGTGTTGTAATCATTCCAAATCAAACTTATCGTGCATGCAAATTGAAATTGTCATATATAATTCATTTAATTTCATCCTCAACAAATAATTTGATTTTGTTTTCTGGTGCACCTGTTGGGCTGTGTCCTGAGCACGTTCTTGGTGTGCTTAATGGGTAATCAGGTACTGGTGACACAGTTTCACCATTTTGTTGGGGTTTTGGGGGTATACATTTATTTTTTTTAATTTTTGGTCCAGAAAAAAATTACCATTAGTTTTTGACGAATAGCATGCATTGTTTATCTTGTTTTGGGGGCTGGGGTGGGGATTTAAAATGACAAAAATATCATGTAAAATTATGAAGATAAACATTAATATGTCCGCCCATCTTAAGAAAATTTGTATGGGTTGATGACATCTCATAGCTCGCCATATTTCGGTTGGCTTCCGTTAGTCTCGAAAGACGATGGAAATGCGCCCATGAAAGGTGTCCTAGTTTGTAGCTGTGCAGCGTCTTCTGTGACTATAAAGTCCCACACGGGAGTGGCAATCCTTGCTGCAGTTGATACACTTGAAGTATGAATCAGGTCTTGGTTGGAACTGCATCCTCTTCCTCTGAGATCTTTTCTCATCAGCGAGTTGTCGTAACTTTTCCTCGCTGGCTTTCAGACCTGTGTACAGAGCATGTCGCCAGCTGGACTTATCGAGGGCAAGCTCTTCCCAGGTGTTGACCTCTATTCCAAGAGCTTTCATATTCTGCTTGCAGACATGCTTGAAGCGAAGATGTGGCCGTCCTATTGATCTTCTGCCTGAGGCAAGCTTTGAGTAGAGAAGGTCTTTGGGGATCCGTCCATTATCCATTCGATGCACATGGCCCAGCCATCTGATGCGACGTTAGCGGAGGAGCGTGACCATCCTGGGAATTTGGGCCTGTTGAAGCACCTCTTTGTTTGTCACACGATCGCTCCAGGTGATCCCAAGAATGCGACGGAGACAATGCATGTGAAAGGCGCTTAGTCGTTTTTCCTGAGAGGCATACAGGGTCCAAGTTTCGCTGGCATACAGAAGAGTGCTAAGCACGCAGGCACGGTACACGGTGATCTTAGTGCTTAATGTCAGCTTGTTGTTGTTCCACACTCTCTTCGACAATCTAGAGAGAGTTGTTGACGCCTTTCCAATCCGCTTGTTGAGTTCGGCATCGAGTGAGAGGTTGTTGGTGATGATTGAGCCAAGGTAAGTGAACTCACTGACTGCTTCTAGTTTGTAGTTGTTAATGGTTATGGTGGGAGGGTCTGCGTCCTGAGCCATCACGTTGGTTTTCTTTAGGCTGATGGTCAGCCCGAATTCATCACATGCTTTAGCAAAGCGGTCAATCAGGCATTGTAGTTCAGCTTCTGTGTGAGTGACTATAGCAGCATCATCTGCAAAGAGCATGTCCCTAATGGTTGTTTTCCTTACTTTGCCCATTGCCTTCAGTCGAGCCAGATTGAACAGTCTGCCGTCCGAATGCGTGTGCAGGTAGATCCCTTCTGTGGATGTCCCAAAGACGTACTTAAGCAGGACAGCGAAGAAGATGCCAAAAGAGCGTGGGGACAAGGACACAGCCTTGTTTCACTCCGCTGTGGATATTGAATGGTTCGGCCGTTGAGCCATCATACTGCACTGTGCCTTTCATGTCTTTATGGAAGGATTGGACCATGCTTAACAGCTTTGGAGGGCATCCAATCTTCGTCAGGATTTTAAAGAGTCCACCATATATATATATATATATATATATATATATATATATATATATATATATATATATATATATATATATATATATAATAGATGTCGCTTTGGCTTGTAGACTTTTAGGGAATTATACACAGTTTTCAGTATCCGCAACAAGTCTATACAAGCTAGTTGTATTTATAGTTTTACCTCATGTGGAGACAGCCATGTGGAGGTTTACAAACACAACGTTTGTGTGTATATTTGTTTGTCTTATATATGTTTTGTATTTGCCTTTGAAAAAGACTCAATAAGAGTGGAAAGCGCTCAGGCTAGTCAGTTACTAGTTTCGCACTGTTCGTCGTCAGTTTATTGCATATATATATATATATATATATATATATATATATATATATATATATATATATATATATTTATATATATATATATATATATATATATATATATATATATATTAATCTGCTAGAGGAGAAACTGAACTTGAAAACTGAAAGTTTTGCTATATGATTTTTTTGGACTAATTCTGTTTCGTAATTTATTTATTATATAACAGTAGCGTAAGTTACTGAAATAAGCTTACTTCTATTTTCACTTGTAGGTAGCTAACATTGTGACCATTATATAACGGAGCGGCTATCCGACATAATGATAATTGAGCTCCCAGAGTATCGTCTTTTTTTTACAACTTATGATAAGCGATCAGGACATTGTTTACACTGTTTTATTTTTAAGCAAATGAAAATTAAACGTTGCGTCACATCCTCCTCTCTGGTACGGAGACCTGTAATTCCATAATATATGCCTCTAGCTGCATTTTGTGTGTGCCGTATGGTGTTATTGTACAAAGATCATAACTCCATACTCAGTAAACACGATTTGGAGATTCCATTATCTCATCCACAGCTTTATTCAATCATGGTATTGCTGGATGACATGGTTATACATTATGCATTTTTGTAGCACTAGACATTTCAAATTACATTGCTACTTATAATTTAACCCTTACACCATAAACAATAACCATCTTTACATATGGTGCAACACCCATCCACTCACAACCAAACCACTACTGTTTTTGTTACGACTGGTAATTATTGATACAACTGAAAATATATGTACATAAGTACATGTACGATTGCTACGAAGTAAAAGGTGAAATATATTAATTATGTATGGTATCAAAGGATTTGGAAACCATTACAAGTTCATTTCAAATGGTGTAACGTATGCAGCTGCAGAAGCAAAAGCCAAACGAACACCAGTAGCAGTAGTATTAGTTGTTGTTGTAATAATTGTTATTAATAGCACACAAAAGTCATCGATCGTAAGTATATATGAATATAAACATGGTATAGACCTAGTGAATAACTTATATTCAGGTTGAACAGTTTGTGTCAGTCACTGTACATACGGTAAGTTTATTGGATGTAAAAAACGAAATCTGGAAATAGCCTCCACTTAACACAAATTATCTAATAAGTTTTATTGCTTTCAAACTCATTTTTTAGCTTTTTATGTGAGAAATGTCACAGATCAATAACCGAATAATAAAAAGCCAATTTTAGTGCAGATAAAATTATATACAGTTAAGCACGAAAAATTATAAATAATAAGCAAACGGCAAATAAAATGTACTACGAGTGCACTTTTTAAAATGATAAATTTGTAGATGTGTTAAAATAGTTTTTATATTATATTTTCAATGTATGGTGTGTCTGTGTGTGTGTGTGTGTGAGAGAGAGAGAGAGAGAGAGAGAGAGAGAGAGAGAGAGAGAGAGAGAGAGAGAGAGAGAGAGAGAGAGAGAGAGAGAGAGAGAGAGTAAAAAGTTTTCGCTCAAGGGTTGTTCCTGTTATTAATGATATTCAGTCACAATGTTAGTTGGCTAAGTGGATAGAGCGTCCACCTCGGAAACGGGATGTAGCGGGTTCGAACCACAGCCGAGGCATACCAAAAGTTAGGACTGCTCGGCCTGGTGTCATGTGACTGGGTTTAACATCATCCTACATACTTTCGGCTTGATGTCCCAGTGCTAGACACCGGTTGAAACTGCCACATACATCGTAACGATATGCCTAAAATTGTTGGCTTGTTGTATATCGCCTGTTGGCATGCACGATTCGTTGAAGTGCAAGCGTTTGCTTCATATTTAATTTGTACGATTAACTGCCTTTATCATCTCCCCAGAGCAAACCACAGAAAGCAAAGGTGTCCGCCTTCTTCTGACCAAAACCATGACATTTCCCAAAAACAGCAGAATTACATTAGTTTCAGCTCGATATACAGTTTCTTATTTTGTGCGTACCGGCACCTGACCAACATCAAACCATGAGACAGTTACATCCGAGTCGAGTATTCCTGAGTTGTGAATTTTCCTACTTTGTAATAGTTATTGTTTTTAGTGAACTATGCGTACTTGTATTTACCGAAAGGTTTGCCGAATTGGTTCGGCTTACAGCAGCCGTTGCTTTTTGCGATCGCAATTCTAGTGTCATCATGCCATTAGATTGTAATGGAAATCAATCAGTGTCCTTAAGAGCTAAACATGTTTTAGTCTAAAGAGGTCTTTCCTGGGTTATAATGATACGTGTGAGGTACATTTTTTGGGAGGGGGAGTAGATGTTTGGGTGATATAATGCATGCAAGTTATAGTTGAATATGTACTATATGTGCTATTCTGACTGTGTGCCGTGAATTTGTTTCATTGTGGAGTGGGTGGGTCAATGGATATTCAGGTTTGTGCGTTGGCGTTATTTATTGGGGATGGTAAATTCTTTTATGTGGGTTCGAAATTGAGGATTATTTTCAATAGTTGGGTTGGTAATTTCTTTCTGTTCTTTTTCTTTTCTCTTTTCTCAGTGTTTACGCTTTCCATGCTCTTTTTAAGTACTGCATTTTCGTTTTTGTCCTGCTCCTCTTTGGTGCTGCTATTAGTACATTTTCCAGTGTCCTTTCCCGATCATTTTTATTCCTGCTAATTTTGCAAGTCTCCCTTGTCACTGGGATGTTACTTTCTGTTTATCTTATTCTTTAATACCTCAGCTTGTTTGTCGTATGGTCCCCTGTCTTGCGTTATTGGCGTTTTCTGACAGTGTCCTGTTATCTTCTTTATCACTGCAATTGTTCGGCCTGTTCCTGGGTTTCGATTGTCAATGAACCTCTTACCCGATAGATGTTTTGCAAGTCATCTTCGCTAGCCAATGTTCCGATATGATAACCCAATCTACACATTGGCTATTCGAACAGATATATTGGTGCTTTGTCCTAGCGACATCTTCTGGATTTCATGAGTTGCCCCCTCACTATGGTATGAAATGCCAACAAACCAATAGCGTGGTTCACTGTACATGGGCAGAAAATGGTGGAGGCATTTGACATAAAAAGGATACTTTGTAAGTTTGACATCGAACATATCACTTTGTACCTAAGGGAAGCCATTACAGGTGCATTAGGGTGAAAGGTATTTGTGCAAACACGGACCAGCAGTGGCAAAATGCTTATGTATCAGTCCATTCAAGCTGTGTTTTACCCTTGTCTCAAATCATGTAGGAACAGTGTTCAAATTTGAACAACTTAATTTTGATTGTATGCGGTGGCTTGCCTCCACATCCAATGAAAGCAGAGAAATATCTGCTCGATACGCAAAAGTGTAGACACGGTTATCACATCGGAACCTTAGCAATCGAATATATTGGTTGATTTCGCTTTGATTATGTATATATTTTGATATTATCTGATTGTGTTTATGTTAGTTACGTTTTCCTTACTGAGGTGGTTTAAGGTCTTGCAATCTTGAAATTATATATAATTGGACTCAGACACCATATGTTATGAGACACATTCATCAAACGGAGTCACAAATTATTAGTTTATTTCAACGTTTTAGCTTGTCGAGAATGAAATATGAATTGCGCCTAATTCAAATATATATATATATATATATATATATATATATATATATATATATATATATATATATATATATATATATATATATATATATATATATATATATATATATACTGGGAAATGTAAATAAATAGTCCAATGACATTTTCGCAACCACTTCAGTTACAGTCGCACGAGGAAAGTTATCAACAGGAATAAAACAGTAACTGAAAGCAGCTTGTTGCATAAAATAAAAGGAGATATATTATGTATTTGTACGTTATTGTTGCTGCTGTTGTTGTAGGGTTTAACGCCGTTTTCAGCACAAGATAGGCTACACATGGTGGCCAGTACAAATGGCTTAAGAAGAACACGAGAAAACCGACATAAAGAACCACAGACTCATGAGAAACTACTGGCAAGCTTTCGGAAATACCCACATTTACCGAGCCAGAGACTTGAACCGACGCAGACTTAGGTGAGATGGCAGTGATCAGTACCACACGGCCACTCTGGACCACGTATTTGTATGTATAAATGCATATGTAAACAAGAACGAGCTGATCTATATATCCCCACCTGGCTATTATACCATATTTTTATGATCTAATGAAGAGACCAGTGTGAAACTATTGATCTGGAATGACTGCTATGTTTCTATCGATCATGAAGGGGCAAATGAAAATATTTGTTTTTTTCACGTTGATTCTCTTTAGTATATACACATTAACACATTTTTGTTTTAAAAAATCAGTTTCACTGAAGTTGCCGTTTCCTTCTTCAAAATAATCCTTTTATGATCGATCTACGATAAATATTTCATAAACTAAGTGTCAATATTCCATCAATTTTCTTAACCATGACAATGCTTAACTGATACTTAGGGGCCCCGAGTTGCAGAGTGGTCTAAAGCGCTCACCGTTATGGATCACTGCCATCTCAATTCTGTCTGTGCGAGTTCGAGTCTCGGGCTCGGCCAATGTAGGCAGTTGACAAGGCTTGCCGGTAGCTTCTCGTGGGTCTGTGGTTCTTTCTGGGCTTTTTCCGGGTTCTTCCTCCACCATTTATATTGACGCCATGTATAGCCTACTTGAGCTTAAAAATTGCGTTAAACCCTATAACAACGACAGATGATACTTAGCCTTTGCTTGTAGAATGAACATGCAGTTATGCGCGTGGAAAGTCCGACAGACAGACAGACATACCTTATATGTGAATGGACTGTTCATTTCAAAATGAAGCAGATATGATACGGCAAACGATCTTTAAACACTTGAAATGTCCATATATCCAGGACTTAGCATACGATCCATATTTAGATATATCCTACCACTGACAAAAGAAAATACTATATACACAAAAGCATAGGAACGTGATTTTTTCACATTCATCTACAAAATAACTTTCTATAAAATTCTTTACTCCTGCACATGCAGTACGCTGGACATGCAGATGTATGCGTGTGACGTATCACAGGTAAATAACAGCGACATGGAAATGCTAGAGATGTAGAGCAACTCTGCTACTGTGTAAAAAGCGTATAGTAGAATCCAGGCGCTCTCAAGAGTACTTCGGACTGATATTGATATCCGACGTGGATAAGGTTTGCAGATGCAATAATCTGTCACACCCTATACATTTTGGGGTGGTTTCATATTTTAAAAGATGGTGTAGCATATGCATGGAAGATAACACACCTTTTGAGAGACATTTATCTACAACTGGTGAGTGGAAAATGGCTGTTGTGAAGGCAGTAACTGATGAAAATAATCTATACATAGTGGATATTTATATTATCACGTGCTGTTTTAATGTAATGAAGAATCATCTGAACTTTAAAGATTTATGCAAGAGGGTCCCGTGTATGAACAACATATCAGTGAGTGAATACAAAATGGCATGTTATAATTGGAGAATCAGTCTGAAATGTGACATAATGTGCAATTGGAAGTACTTTGAGACGATGCTGTGCTTACCAACAAAGAACTTTGTGCTACAGTGCATAAATATTCAGATATGTTGAAATACCTCTCACATTTGAACCTTCTTTTTCGAAACTTCATTTTCAGCTAGAGATCCAATACAGTTATCTTCACTAACCAAAAGACATCCGTCCGTTCCTTGCACATTCACCCCTGGGATGTGTAACTAGTCGAAATGGCATGCACTACACTGCTAGATATATGATGGGATGCAGCTGGAAGAAACTGACCCAATTAGATCCTTGTTACATTTACCACATGAGTCGGCAGTTTTATTAATAAAACACGACGAAATTTCTGACATGAAATCACCTTAACGGTATTATAAAATAACGCAAAGAATGCAAGCGTGACCACAATTCTCCGCTGGATTCGAATTTTCAAATGCTTCTTTAATTGCTCTAGAAGTGCACGAAAACTGAAAAACTACACATATACATTCATAGTAACGTACCAACGCATCACTCTCGGATGACCATCGCATGAATCAAATCCGGCTAATTAACCTTTATTTTCACCATTATGGTCACAAACTGGAAAAATGAACCATGTCAGGAAGTAGCCCATTTCTACCACGGGCTAAATAACGTCATGAAACTAATTTTAAAAGATAAAATGTTTAACTTGTTTTTTATTATTTCAGATTCCATCATTTAATAATTGTATAAATTTTCAGAACAGAAACATGTATTTAAAGTTATGATAGTACAAATAACGGTTGATGACATCACATTCAAATATTAGAGCCAAGTATTAAATGAGAACATATTCTGTGCCGTGTTCGGAACGATTATTAGACCCTAGCGCATATTTACTACAGGGCAGAAACTAGTATAAATTGGCTACTTCCCGGCATGGATCATTTTTCCCGATTCCTACTGTGTTAGGAACTTTAGTCTCTTGCATCTCTGACTTAATTCTGAATAACAGACACATAAATAAGCTATGGCCAAGTCCAAGCTGTTAACTGGTGCCGTTCCAAACATTTTCAGTTTTGTTACTCGTTAAAGTTTCATATATCCTATGGAGTGTGATTTTATATTGCAAGTCCTTGCCGCTGCTTGAAAAGTTTATTTTGAACGCTTGCTTTACAACTTATAACTGACGTTTGCTTTGTACACTTCCTTTACAATTTATAAAAGACGTTTGCTTTGTACACTGGGACGTTGCAATCGCTGGGACGATGGAGACTGGTCGCGAATAGTACATTACCTTCTAAAAGCAAGCATGTGACATGCTACAAATATATAGCTCAACGTAAACGCTGATTAACGAAATCGAATCATTTTTAGGACGCTAAAGCAATCGCACCCCCCCCGGTGACCGTTATATGAATTATTTATAGAAAAACCTACACAGTTGCGTAACGTCTGTACGCTTGAGCCAGGTGTAAGTGCAAACAACATGGGCCATGATCTGCCGTCGTATAATGCGCGGGCGGGTAATTGGCTTGGGCTGTTTGTTCTATTGGTAACCCTAACAAACAACAAAGAACCATATCTTGCAGCGCACTATTCGACGGTAGATCTGGTCTATTTAGTTTACCAATTTGATAAAATCAAGCATCCCCAAACTGACTTGAAGAACTTCACTAATGAAATGAACTTGCCCCCAAACTATGACCTTAACAAATCAATTAAACAAAACTGATACTAGGGTACAATAAAATATGGCATGTTTTTAGTAAAAGGCATCTTATGTATTTTGCAAATCAATAACTTTAGTTTTCTGTTATCCTTGTTTGAGCCTTAAAACCATACACAGATAAAAGATATTAGGACAAAATATATGTAAATAGATATGCAGCTGACAAAATAAGAAAGGGTTACAATGCATATATAGTTTTAAGACAAACATATGCAAGTACACATATACATGAATAGGCAGATAAGGGTTTTGAAGATAACTAAATTTAAAGAGGGAGGGAGGCATATTTCACTTTGAACTGAAAAATTAAAACTGACAAATACAGAAATGTTAACTTCATTTTAATCATGTTTTAATGTATCAAAGTTTTCGTTTTTATTCTTTCCACTTAGAGTTTAATTGTCGTGTAGATGTAAGTACCAATGTAATAAGGAAAAAAAGGTAAAACCGAATCTCTCACTGAAATATTCCAATAGCAATGAATTCGCCATCTGCTTTTTTTCCTTCTTGGGAGTGTTTTCTCCACTTCCACGTGACTTGTAAATGGTTAACAAAGGTACTAACGAATGTACTGTGGAGTGACAGCAGAGTATACAATGCATATATTATTATTTACTAAATATTTATTAATAAAGTCGAAACAAATTGGGAGAAAGATCCAAAAGTTAATCTATTAATTAATCTATCATTTTACTGACATGCACACATGATTACTAGTTTGCATCTAACTGGTGATGCATTTTGCCATGAATTAGTATGAAACCAAACCTGGACGAGTGGGCCCAACTAATAAAAAGATTATTTATGCTTTTATTAAGTAAACATACAAATTAAACACGAGAAAATATGTAACAGATACAATGACCAATCAATTAAACACACACACAAAAACACACACACACACTTGAAGAGAGTATGCCTGACATGCCTATAAATCCATCTCTATATTTACGTAACCCTACTGGGGTTTAGATTCCCGCCCCATGTTAACATTGAGTGTTTATCAAAACCGATAGCGGAAACTCGTTGATGAAGTACCCTCTTGCGAAGGAGAGAATTACTGTCCGTAGCAAGCAAAATCTTTACGTGACTCGTTCATTGTTTAACAAGGTGACGTCCATGGTGTTCACCTGCACCACCTCGAAATTAATACTTCCGAGAAATGTTAAACTGACCTTTGGGAATCCCACATCCCATATCTGTCTAATCCTTAATGTTGTCTTTCCACCTCTTTTTCTGTCTGACTCTTCTTCTGCACCCTCACATTGTACCTTGCAAGACTGTATGAAAGTCCCAATTATTTTGAAGTTGTTTCCAGATTAATTTATCACAAGAGTTGTAAACTTGTAGCAAAATTGGTGATATTTAATGGCAGATTATCATTTTATTGTATAAAACTGAACATTCTAAAAGCTGTGTTTCTTTTGTCAAATTGGTTCAATTTTGTGGAAGGAATTTTACATCAAGGTTTTTTTAATCTAACACAGCAGACATATTTGATGGCAGACCATTATCACGCTTTTTGGAAAGTCTTTCAATATAGGATGCTCTTTGACAAAATTATTTGAAATTGGTCGGGTGACTTGTACAAAGTAGAAAATAACCTCCTTGATGGAAAATGATACAACACAGATACCATAAACGTCTAGGTGAACAAAAAAGTGTTTTTAAAAACGTATCGTTCAGGTAATATGGCTTTGTCACTTCGGTGGTTGGTGTAGAAAAAAAGGCTTTTGATAAAGGTTGAAATTACGAATTCCAAAGTAAACAAATGCACTATTCACTCACTTCAGTCGCATTCAATTACAGTATACACAAGTAAAACCCGTTATAACATGACTTGTTATAACATGATTCCGCTTATAATGTGATGGCAGAATGGTTCCCATTTTTTATTTAATATTACCTTTCTTTATAATATCCTAAATACATGCTCTTGATAAAGATGATTATTTGTATCCCTAGCAAAATTTTAACCCTAGTACTGTATTTAATGGTGCCTTAGCTTTCAAAATTTTCCTAATCATATTGTAGCATTTGTTAACGAGTGTATTTGATGTCTGATGAAATCCATCAAACAAAACAAACGATATATGATCAATAGGTTAGTTACAAGTGATAACATTTCAATGTATATTTTCTATGGAGAAGTGTTTTGAAAATTTTTACAAGTACATGGTACTAATCTAAACGTGTAACTCAGACATGAGTAACTTCCTTCAGAATGCTGCCACATGTCTGCTGTATGTATTTATACAAGTATCCATAACACCATAGACAAAATAACATTGAGAAAGCAAAATTATGTTTTAATCTTAAATATTAAGAATGGAGGAAAAAAGCAAACATACACAACTTTTGTCTTAAGCAGCAAATATGTAAATTGGTAGATGGCTGCATCAGAATAATTTCAACTATTTTGCAATGTAAAGTTACTTAAACCAGGATAAAAAACATTCATAACATTCTATTAATAACACATACATGTGTATATAGTGTATATGTATGTCTTTCCAAAGAAGCAATCAAAGACAAAAAAATTCATTAAATCTCTATCCCCCAAAATTACGTATTTTGCAACACATATATACCTACTGAATTTGTCTATATGCAATGTTTATCACAACTTGAGGACCAATATTTTTGGAAATTCTAACTAAAACAAAACTATTTGTGTCTTAGAGAATTAGTCTATCACCATCAGGTCTATGATGAAATACATGCCAATAGACCTCTTGCCATAATACATCTATTTTAAATTAGATAAATAATGCCAATAAAACACTTTCCAAAAAATCATTATTAGGTTTATGATGAAATACATGCCAATAAACCACTTTCCAAAATATCACCATCAAATCTATGACGCAATACATGCCAATATATCACTTTCCAAAATAACACCATCAGGGCTATAATGAAATACATGCCAATAGACCTCTTGCCAAAATACATGTATCACCATCAGTCTATGATGAAATACATGTCAATAGACCTCTTGCCAAAATACATGTAACACCATCAGGTCTATGATGAAATACATGTCAATAG
The DNA here is from genome assembly GCA_016746295.1 of Potamilus streckersoni. Taxonomy (NCBI): domain Eukaryota; kingdom Metazoa; phylum Mollusca; class Bivalvia; order Unionida; family Unionidae; genus Potamilus; species Potamilus streckersoni. The sequence continues at coordinate 2,350,323 of JAEAOA010002353.1, read as the reverse complement.
ACCTCTTGCCAAAATACATGTAACACCATCAGGTCTATGATGAAATACATGTCAATAGACCTCTTGCCAAAATACAGGTATCACCATCAGTCTATGATGAAATACATGTCAATAGACCTCTTGCCAAAATACATGTAACACCATCAGGTCTATGATGAAATACATGTCAATAGACCTCTTGCCAAAATACATGTATCACCATCAGTCTATGATGAAATACATGTCAATAGACCTCTTGCCATAATACATGTAACACCATCAGGTCTATGATGCAATACATGCCAATAAAACACTTTCCAAACTAACACCATCATGTCTTTGATGAAATATATTCCAATAGATCACTTGCCAAAATACATGTATCACCATTAGGTCTATGAATCTATGATGCAATACATGCCAATAAACAACTTTCCAATTATCTTGCTGAATAGGAATTGACATTATATACAACTTATGTAATCATACATTATATATACAGCTTGTGAGAACAATCTGGTTTATGTTTTGACATAGGTACAAGGACTGATTGTACAAGGTATTAGGGTTACATTTTGACACTGGTACACAGACAGCTTTAGTAAACAGGTTTTGCTTTTACATATGTACACTGACAACTTGTAAGAAGGAAAATCAGTTTATATTTTGACACAGGTATACGGATAGATCATGAGAACAATCTGGTTTATATTTTGACACAGGTATATGGACAGCTTATAAGAAAATTCAGGTTTATATTTTGACACGGGTACATGGACAACTCAAGAACAATCTGGTTTATATTTTGACACAGGTACATGGACAGCTTGTATAAACAGAGTTATATTTTGACAGGTACATGGATAGCTTGCAAGAACAATCAGGTTTATATTTTGACAGGTACATGGACAGCTTGTAAGAACAATTAGATTTATATTTTGACACAGGTACATGGACAGTTTGTAAGAACAATCAGGTTTATATTTTGACTCGGGTACATTGACAGCTTGTGAGAACAATCAGGGTTATATTTTGACACAGGACAGCTTGTGAGATCAGGTTTATATTTTGACACAGGTAGATGGACAGCTCGTGAGAACAATCAGGTTATATTTTGACAGGTACGTGGACAGCTTGTAAGAATAATCAGGTTTATATTTTGACACAGGTAGATGGACAGTTCTCAGAACAATCAGGTTTATATTTTGACAGGTACATGGACAGCTCATGAGAACAATCAGGGTTATATATTGTTGCTCTGGTTTAAAAAAATAATTGTAATTTTAAAATATAATTGTAATATAGTTATAACAAAGTTTCCTCGATTATTATTTTTGAGTTTACTACACATTAATTGCCATAACAAAATTCTAGAAAATTATCAATTGTTATGATCTTTTTAAATTGACAGTTTGGCATTATATTAGAAGCAAGAATGTTGATATTGCATTGAACTATTACTAGTTCAGGGGGAATCAAGGTATGATCATGTGAACAAGAATTTGTGTGCATCTTCAATCATCTCCTGTATGGATGTTCAACTTTGAATGGGATAGAGGAGTAACATACAATAATTTTTATTCCTAGCATATTATTTATTTATTTTGATTCTGACATTTCTTGAATATGATAATTTGGCATGATGTAAAATTTAAATTTGAATTGACAGCCTTCTTTCTAGCCTTTTACATGTCTGAAAGTACATGTATGGGAAAAATAGGTATTATTTACAAATTGAAATAAAAGATATCACATACCATACTGAAGATACAAATGAAGTTATAATTGTATCCAATTTATATTACCTGTGTGCCAAGTGTTCCTGCTGGTGTTTCCACAGGCCTGGTTGATAAATTACAACATTGCTGCATCTCTGTTTATGTTTGTAGGAGAATTTTTTCCCTTCTGCAGATGTATTCCCACTTACATCATCCCGTGCAATGAAACTGGTTTAATTAAATGAGATCACCATACATTCTTGACAATGTCTAAAAATGTCAAATTAAGTTATCATTGAATTTGCCATTAAGCATACTTCGAGGAATTTACACAATAGTCTTCAATGGAATTAGGATGGACAAAGTGTAAAATAAAGTGAATAAACACTGTTTGAAGGTATGGGTAATCAAATTCTCCAAAATGACACATGTAGCTGTCAACTGTGACTTAGAACGCATACATGAGCTATGTGACTTGTACTATAATCTGAACATCCTTTTTATAAAAAATAAAAAGGGTAAGGTGGCAGCAATTTACAACTTTCTTATAATCGAGATCAATATCTGGTTCACACTGAAAATGTTTATAAAACTTGCGACAAGAGAGTACAATTGAAACTGTTTGAATTTACAAAAGTGTATTAGTTTTAAGTGTCATACCATTGGTAAAAGCACACCAAAATATAGTTGTATTTGTTTTATTGCAACTCCAAGTGACAGATGGTAGTGGGGAGATGGAACTTGATTCATTGTGTGCTAAGCTAGATATGAATATGGCTAGTTAGTCACCAAATAACAGGCAATCAGAATCACTAAGAAACTTTATATTCGACTGCCTACATATGCACACCAAAGAAAGGTGCATTAGATAATATTTAGAATTCCCTTAATTTCAAAGAATTTGTCACTTACATCAAAGGATGTTACCCTTATATTTTCTGCTTTGTTTTGTTTTGTTTTTGCACAAATTTGATCCACACCAAAGTTGGAAAGCTTCAACTTGATAATCACACCAGACAAGTCAGTCAAGTTTTCCAACATACTGTTTGTCTTTCCATCTGAGATGCAGTTAATAATACAAATCGAACAGTGTTTGAGTCTAATTTTATCAACATGTTCCTCATGCACAAAACAAATGTACTGTTGTGCATATTATAAAGGATAAATACAGCTTCTCTAATGAGACTGACCAGTCTGTACATCTGGTCAATAATCTTTTGTAATCATGTTATATCATAGCATTGCTTCCTAAAGCACCAAAATATAATCATTTCAAATTATTTAGAAAAATTTGTAACAAACTTTAATGAAGTATAATGCAAAATTAGCACCATGTATGTACTATTGCATATAATCAGAGGTATCCTCTTTATCAAATACATGGGGCAATAAATGCATTCAATACGTAACTTACACAATCTATGCATTGCATATAATCAGAGGTTTCCTCTTTATCAAATACATGGGGCAATAAATGTATTCAATTCCTAACTTACAGTCTATGCATAAAATTATTACAGTAAGATATCAAACTCTTTTCTGTTACTTAAACTTCATTTACTCCAATTCTGAAAATGGGTGTATACATCAATAAAATGACCTTCCAGCAATTCAACATACACACATAAATGATATATCATTCAATTATAGTACATAGTTTTCATAATTTAAACCATTTTTCAATCACAGCAAGTGAATATTATTGTCTATAATTGCTTTTAAGTTGATTCTTACTGCATAATTCAGAGACTGAGGTCTGCCATCACATAAAATACAATAGCAGATCTATCTTGCCTGCAGATGGACTCTGCTTGTATGCATGCATATACAGTATCGCAAAGATAAATACATGTATCAAGAACTATAAAAAATGTACAGGTTTATCTGCACCAACAGAACACATTTATATAATTCAGAATACCGTTCAACACAAGGAGACAGCTTGAAGATCAAAAAGTCTTGGAGCTTGAGCTTGAAATTCACAGTCAACCAATCAAAAACAACTTTCCGTTTGGCTAAAACTTAAACTCAATCTCAAACTTAAATGCAAGTTCCAACACAGCTAGCAAAAGCTTTTATTAGATTAAGTACAATAGGTAGACAGACCTAGATCTGCTTCCAATGCTTGCTTTAGTATATCACGGTCTATGCTATTTGTTTGACATTTATCTAAAGTGAACAGCTCTGACCATGACTGGTAAATTATGCGATGGAAGATTCTTTTAATTGTGGATACCAATATTCATATTTTGTGAAAAAATAAAATATTTATAAGTAACTCATTTAGTGCATTAGGCAAGGTCTGACATCAGTGGACCTTGGAAGGGCTTACATTGGTGGATTGAGGAAGGGATCATATTTTTACACGAGAACTGCTGTTCACAGGGTCAATAAATTCACAGAATGATAATATGATGGAGTCCTTTTTTTTCACAGAATGATCGTAGTTGACTGGATCTTTAAATTCATGGACTGAGAAAGGGGTCATTTTGATGTTTATAGAAGGATTATTCTTGACTGGATCTTTAAACTGTTTTAAACAGTAAAATTCTGCAAAAATTGTTACCTCCTAAAAAAGCAAGTCTCAGCTGTTTGGAAGTGTGTGTGTGTGTGTTAAACAATATATACACTATTACAGACTAGTCCATTTCCAGAAATAGGTACAATACATACTGATATGAATAATTTGCCAAACGCAAGCCTTGCAAGATGCACGAGTTTTACCTATATGGTGAATAGAACAGACTTTTAGTAAATTTCCTATAAAACATAAAAGCACCTGTCCACTTTTATCATCTTATAATATGTATGTTTACAATGATACTGACCACACTAAAAAAAGGTGTCAACTACCAATGAATCAAGACCTGTGCATTTATTATCAGATCTATACATTTTGTAAAATGTCAGTAATGGAATGTTGGGTTTCAAATGGACATAGGAATGATAGGGTTCAATGACAGTATCAATATATCAACCTCTATGGTTGGACTGAGAAAATCATCTGAAATTTGTATTACTCTGTTCAGAACTCAAGCTGAATCATCATCATTTATGCTAAATTATATTTAACTTGTCCAAATCACCATCAAAAGGTGAATATCACCCAATCAGAATACTCAGTACAACATGTATTTATTCCCGTTTCATATGTCAAGTATCAACAAAATAGAATTAGTATACTTTTTATATGGTTTATAGCTGAATTCTGGTCCACTTATGTATTATGAAAGCAAGTATAATATGGAAAAGACTGATATTTTCACCACTGCAGCAGACATTGAAAATGAGATTGTAATGATGCACTATGACTGATGTGTTTTCTGATAAGGAGGTGGAGAATGTCATGAACCTTTCTTAATCTGCATACGTAATGGAATAAAATTGTTCATTCTGTATTTCCTCTTAATTTGTCACTTTTATGGTTGGCCTACAGATCACATCAAGTGTCTGCAGTTTCCATCTACTTTAGGCTTCATAAGCCATACATGTCATCTATGTTGCATGGTTGATTTCTGGAAGATAACTGAAGAGATCTCAGTAACCTGAGGCAATACCATAGCAAGAATTTATGTGGTCCCCACTACTTGCAAATTGGAATTCGCAGACCCTCTGCCATTATAAATGTCTGTAATATGATGGGAATTCCGGGTAACCCCTGACCTTACAGTTGTGGTCTTGCTTTGGCAGTTGTTACACAAATGACCTGGCTTTTTTGATCAAGTTATAGGCATGCAGTCTTTAAAGTTAATTTACTGTTAACAAATCATGCATTTCTTTTCAGACTAAACACTGACCATAACCAATAATCCTAAAATCTATAGGTTTCATTATTACTCTTAAGTGCAAGTCATTTGCGAATTTTGGTCAAAGAATTTAATATATCAAAAGTATTGCTATTTTTAAATACTAAAAATTAGGTAAACACTATTCTAATTTGAACAAAATCAAATAGATCTGATGATATATCTCAGGGCTGTCACATATATGGAGTTGGAGTTATCTCCTTTGAACCATTTTTTTCAACTTCACTTTTGCAATAAGAAAGTAGTAAAGTATCCCAAAATGCATGAATCTATACGCCAGGCATGAGGTATTTGTTTTATTCAGGCATCCTTTACCTTATATACTGTAAATAACATAGAACCCAGATCTGACACCAATAATGTGCTGGCAAATCAGGATCTATCTTGTTTGTTCTTCTGATTAATCCTAATAAACTGCACAGACCAAGATTTGTTACAACATGTTAGACTTTAGGCTGTGCAGTTTGTAGTTGTACTCAATTTATAAATATGTATATATAGTGTAGAATGTTTACATCAGAATGGAAACTATTTTGCATTTCAACAAAATTAACCACTTGAAAGAACCATATTATCACTGTCACTGTTGACTGTTATTAGAGATTGTCCATTATGTCACAAAATCAGAAATCAGTCTGTGTATACAATGTTGACATGTTATGTAAAGTTAAAACTTATGGTTACAGTACTTCTATAAAGAGCATATGAAATCTATTGTTTACTTACTAATCAGACATTACTGATCCCAAAACTAAAACAGTAACTAATGCTTTTAATTTTTTGGCTCTAATGAAGCATAATTAAGCTGTTTTCACAGAGTTCCAGAAATCACAGTAGCCCAAAAATCTGAGGTTTTTTGTGGTTACAGTTTTGATTTTATGATTTTTAGCTACAGTGTATAAAGCACAGGAATGAAAACAACCTGACCTCATGATATAAAACTTGGAAATCCTCAGATTCTATCATATTTAATCATTTTACATCTGCAATATGGAAGTATCAAAGTCACATTTGAATGTGATATATTGACAAGTCTCCGAACAATCAACTGTTTTTAAACTTCACTATTTTTCACATATTTATAAATTTAATATCTGAGCAAAAATTTCTGTAACTTTGCCTTAAAACCTAACAATTGAAATTACTTTATCTTATTAACATTCTCTTCTTATCATAAGAGAACTCCCAACTTTAACAATATTTTATGTCCCAAATAGTACAATTTTCACATAACATCAATCAACTACAGCCTTTTTAGTGATGTCAGTGGGATACTGACCAATCACATTCAAGCAACTCGTGAATCATTACATAAACATACCATGATTATTCTCCAAGGAAAATTCTGATAAAATGAGAATCAAGCATCTGAGATAATATTCCAAAATATTACGCAATTTATACAAATTCACCTGCTTTTACTTTTATCCCCGTAACTTAGGCAAACATTGAGTAGAAGTAGATCTGTTGATGTCAGTTGCATCATAGGAGTAAGCATGCTGCATTACATAATAAACTAAAATTAGTGTGAGAACATAAATGTGCTCATGGAGTACAAATGTTCTTCCATGATGCTTGAAAACAACTAAACACAAAACTTATTTCACAAACTGAAAGATAAATGTACTGACAAAAGAAAACCTGTATATATCCCTACCAAATTGTGAATAATTAAACAACAAAAAAATAGAGGAAGTCTTATAGCTGATATGTTGACAGATAAGAACTTTGCATATCAAACAAATGCATATAAATGATGACACTGATAAATAACTAATCTCCTAATCAAGTCACAGAAGAGAAATTCAATTCGTTCATGCTAAGGCCAACATTCCGTCATGAGTTATCCTGGAATGCGGTCTGAAGCTTCATCACATGCTGGTAAATCTTCAGAGCAGGCCCAAGTCTGATTGACAGCCCTGTCAGAACGTCCAATCGCTTCATCAGCAGTAATGACTTCCCATCTATCTCCTGAAACCCAAAAATTGAGAATCTATAAAATATGTACATCTTGACAAACTTTGCTTAAATATTGCTCACTGGTGTTCTAGATGGATTGCAAACCAATTTCACTTTGAACCAGCTGGCATTATTATGTAACTACCTCCTTACCACTCGCTATTCAAATCTTTACCCTCTAAAATTGAACTTATATTCCTGTATACCACATACAAATTCATCTTGATGTAATATTTCTTTTATTTTTACCATTTTTGATAAAGTTTTCAAGAGAGACTCAGCAGTTTTGTGCAAGTATGCAAACAAATTTTTTAAAAAAATCTTAAAGTTTAAAGAACCTGATCCTCTAAAGTGTAGGCTGAGAATAGTAGACAGGTCTGTTGACCTTGGAGTTTATTAATACCAATTTAAAAACAGTACTCTTAGTTCCTTACAGTTACCCCTCATAATTCTGCAAATGAAGATCTTAGTTCTAATTTATTCTTTAATTCATCTTGTGAAGAAAAAAAAAACATTCTTGACATCTTTGGACATTACAGATGTTACTATTATCTAATTTCATGTTAGACACAAGGGTTTTAAATAATTGATATTATAGAAAAGTATCTAACAAGTAAACAATTAAAGCATTAGCTATCAAATAAATTAATTAAAATTTTGCCTGTATTTTTATACTGGGTAAAATAGGAGCCACATCCACTCATTGGTTAATGCATTGGATACACAGCCAAGAGGGTGTTGATTAGCCTGATAAGCTACATGTCCTTGAGTAAAGCACTATTCATTCATTTGAATAATCTGGTAAACTGCATATTTTTATTGGGAACAAAACCTTATATATTAAACATCAAAAGGTTTGCTGTTATGGGGAACAAATGTAATAACTTTTATTTAATTCTTTTATCTAGAGTTTAGTCATAATCTGAAAATGAAATTTATTGACAAACTCTATTTTTAGAAATAATGACCTTCACCTTGAAGTTACTGACCTCAACTGGGCGATTTCATTCTGCAGCTAAGGGGAACAAATGTTCACCAAAGCAAAGACATATATGATTCTTGTTTGGCTAAGGGGAACACATGTTACAAGTTACACTGAAATCTGTTTTGGGTATGGGGAATACATATACCAAGTTACTCTGAAATCTGTTTTAGCTAGGGGTAATACATTTACCAAGTTATACTGAAATCTGTTTTGGTAAGAGTGAACATATTTTCCAAGTTGCACTCAAATCTGCTTGGCTAGGGTGAATACATGTACCAAGTTACACTGAAATCTGTTTTGGCTAAGGGGAACACATGTTCCAAGTTGCACTCAAATCTGTTTTGGCTAAGGGGAATACATGAAAAAATTCCAGAGTTTATTGACTTATTTAAATTAAATCTGCCTAATAGGACAGCTGCATATAAAGGAAACCTGGCATTTTAAGAACAATTTGTGAATTACATATGAAAACCATATATGCACACTGATACAAATGCTGACTTTGTAATGTGGACACCTGTGCTTGTTATTCGTACCTTCTTACAAGGGACGGTACCATGTCGCAAAATGATGTTTGTAAAGTTTCTCACAGACAACTTTTAAAGACTCCTTTCTTGTGTTTGTAAAAATGTCTGTCTTAGAAATATATTGGGGGATAATTTATAAATAAGTCCAGGGCCTGCTTGTTCAGTTCAAATTCAACTCATCCCAATGCAGCAGGTGGAAAAGTGATTGTCAATTGCACATATTAATATGTTCGACCAAAAATGTCTGTCCCAGGAAATGTGTCCACTAATTATTATTTAAGTACACTAACTCTTACACAAGTATAAAGAACAAGAGCATTGAAATACTCCTTATACAGAATGGACAAGTATGTAAAATACATATACTCTCACTGCAAAGCAAAATATCTGAGTCCCAAAAATAAAAAATATCACAATTGAATTAAAATGTAACTATGTCATCTGCTTATGCATGCAAACATCAATATCATAATTAGGTTTACTGTACCCTTCATATGTCCTAAAAATTGTGTAAATAATTTTCATAGAAAGTTTTATCTGTCATAAAATATTACAATATTAAAATAACAGTAGAGTTATAATGGGACTCTATAGTGTTGTATGCCATTGTTGTTAGTAATTATCTCATGAGATGAAATAGTAGTGCAATTCTGAAAAATGCAATTTAGGCAAAAAATATGCATTTCTCGATATTTAACAAAAGTGCATGCATTGCCCACAATGATATTGTGTCAGATAGTAATTAATAATGTGAAAAAACAAAGTTGGTTTGTACAGGTGCTCTAAATAAAAACTGATAGAACAGTTCTTCATGGATCAACCGAAAATGATCTTAGATCACTAAAAATTTGGCCTTTACTGATCACTGCAATTCCAATACTGTCGGCATGTTCGAGTTTATCTTGTGCTCAGATGATGTGGGATGTGAGAAAGCCTGCAAGTAGCTTCCCATGAGTCAGTGGTGCTTAATGGGTTTTTCACGGGTTTCTCCTCCTCCAGCTATACTGGCCACCATGTTCAGCTTTTCTTACATGTGAAGTAATAGCGTTAACTCCAAAACAAGAACATAAATCTTTGGAATCATTTTACAACTTCATAAAAATAATTATTCATAATAATACGACAGAAGTCATAGGCTACTAGTTAAGACATTTGATTTTATCTCATACAGTGACAGCTCTGTTTCTATGTTGTTCAATGCTGAGAGTGAATCTCTTGCATTTTCTGTTGTTTTAATACCTGGTCTTTAAAAGCTTGAGCCTGTTCTTCAAAGCCTAGTTCCTTGAAGAAGTTTGTGACATCTGCTACTGTCCATTCTGATGCATCTGGGTAACCCTTCTGCAGAATCTTAAGACGTGCCAAGGATTGAGGTAAATTGGCCTTCACTTTATTCTCTTTCCTGGAAATGGTAGAGCAGATAGTAACATATGAAACTTCACCATGCAGAAGCAGTGCCTGTGTACTGAACAATATCACATCTATGGATGCAATTATATGAGAAAGAGCAACTGCAAGAGAAAAATTCCTAAAAATGGAATATATGAATGGGTAGGGCAAGAGTTACATATTTCACTCTGCTCCACTTCTGTTTCTCTGGCTTCTCTTGACAAAGGGAATGTAAAGGGTTTAATTTTGGGTGCCTGGATTTAGTGTTTTTAATGGCCTTTTCAACATATTGAATATATCATGAAGAGGAAATTGGTGCTAATTACCTATCTTAAGAACAAAATGGGGCAGTTTATTTAGGTTGGGTTTGGGTAGGTATTGAACCAACAACCTCTAGATTACAAGTCTGATGCTTTACTAGCTGAGTTACTACCATTTATAGCAGATTTATCAGAGTACATATGAATCCAATTGCAAAGAATATTGACTCAAGTCTTCATTAACATAATACCTGGCACATGATTGTGATTTTGTGTAAACAGGATAGTCCCTGACTATTGTGTTCATGATCAACATAGACCTTGATCTGTGGTTCAAGATCAGCATGTACTCTGATCTGTCAGTTTATGATCAGCACAGACCTTGACCTATGCATGAATGAACAGCAAAGATGCTGATCTGTGGGTGCATGACCAGTACTGACCTTGACTTGTAGGTGCATGATGAGCAAAGACATTGATCTGTGGGTGCTAGATCAGCACAGACCCTAATCTGAGGATGCATGATCAGCACAGACCCTGATCTGTGGGTGCTAGATCAGTACAGACCCTGATCTGTGGATGCATGATCAGCACAGACCCTGATTTATGTGTGCAGATCTGAGACAATACTGTTTGTAGTTTAGCATGCATTAAAGCACAGTGATCCCTCACTTCAATACTGCACTCCAGTCATAAAAGTGTGGCATGATACAGGAAAGTTTGTTTTACAGAAATATATTTTCACCAGCTTTTTGGGCTCCATGAACATGCATTATATTTGGGATGGTTCTATATCAAGGTGCTTTACAACGAGGAACTACTACAGTTATCCAAAAAGTTAGTTTTTCTTCTGGGCGCTCCAGCTTGTTCCACCCAAAAAAAGATTAAGTCACCATTAAACCACCAAAAACTGCTGATTAGTACAAAGTATCAGAACATGTACAACAAATCTAAACTATATTAAGTAGTTTTGTTAGCAAAAACAGATGGCTCTTGCCATTTCTGATATTTCTTCAATTCGCAACCAAAAATGACATGTTAAATATAAAGTACTAACTGTCCCAATCTCAGACAATTTGCTTGTTGACACCAACACAAGGCATAAGTTAATGTATAAAAATCTACACAAGGCACTAACAAGAATAAAATCTTGATATTATTCTACAAAATAAAGCCACTTGTTTTCTTATATTGATAAAATAGAAGACTTTAGAAATTCACTCATGTAAATGTATCAATCTTTCTAGCATCCCACACCTATCCGAATATGGAGATGAATCAATAGCAAAAGAAAAGCAAGCATTTCTTCTGAAACTATTGAGAGTACAATGACTGTAGACATGCATGTCTTGAGACACTCAAGATGGACATTGCAGATGTCTAACATGCATGTCTTAAGACACTCAAGATGGCAACTGTGGATGTCTAATATGCATGTCTTAAGACATCCAAGATTGCCATTGCAGATGTCTAACATGCATGTCTTAAGACATCCAAGATGGCCATTGCAGATGTCTAACATACATGTGTTAAGACATCCAAGATGGCCATTGCAGATGCCTAACATGCAAGTCTTAAGACATCCAAGATGGCCATTGCAGATGTCTAACATGTATGTCTTAAGACATCCCAGATGGCCATTGCAGATGTCTAACATGCAAGTCTTAAGACACTCAAGATGGCCACTGTGGATGTCTAAGTAGGACAATTTTCTTTCAAGACTAAATGTGTGCACTGTTTCATGGCAATCTTACAAGTAGTTTAGGAAAAGCAGCAAAAACAAATATGTCAATGCATAGATGGATGAATGATAACTAAAATTAAAAAAGATCCTTAGGTCGATGACCATTTGGGGTCACGGCTGCAGGAGCAATGAATTTGTAACTTACCAGTTGGCAAATAGGACTCTGTACTATCGTACTGTGAGATGTTTATTTTCCATTGATACCAGGACTTCAAAATATACCAAAATAGAAACACATTCACTTAATTATAAACTTAGTCAAACTGTAAACAAAGATCAAGGGTCTATGTTGTTTATTCTAGTTATTACCCCTAACAAATTGCACAGGCTCATAGTTGCTGGCACATTATGCACTGGCAGATTTGGACCTGTGCAGTTTGTAGTTGGACTTGTCTTATAAACAAATATATACAGTATTTCATAAAAAAATTATAAGGAAGCAAGAGTGGCCGAGTGGTCTAAAGCGCTGTCCGTTAAGGATCACTGCCATCTCAACTCTGTCTGCGTGAGTTTAAGTCTAAGATTCTGTGAATGTGGATATGTGATAAAGCTTGCCAGTAGCTTCTCATGGGTCGGTGGTTCTGTCATCGGATTTCCCTGTTTCTTCCTCCACCATTAATACTGGCCGCCATGTAGAGGCTATCGTGTGCTGAAAAAGGGCGTTAAGCCCCATAACAACAACAAAAACTATCATTCTGTTTGTAAACCGTATTTGGTAGGTCAAATTGATCCAGTCATCGTTTCATGTTCAAAGAGTGCATACATAATAACAAACTCCTTTTTAATGTAGTTGTACAGAAATTCAATTATATTAAATGAAAGTCAGATACTATCAAGCAGAGAGCACATGTAAACATGGTAGTCATGTGATACAACAAAACTCCAGAACCTATGCTTGGAATATATAAATATGAAAATTTCGTGTTTGTTTAATTTTGTACTTTTTAACAATCAGTATATGGAATTCATTATATGGCATAATAATATCTTAAAATTGGTTTTATAAGATTTATGTACTCGTGTGACTAGCAATGCATATCATGAGTGCTAGGTCACATTTCATGATCGTAGTTTTATCTTGTCTTTCAGCAGATTAAAAAAATAACAATTTGAATACAATTTATAAACAAAATAAGTAATTTTCATTTCAATTTCATGCATGTATCACTTGATCTAACAATGTTTAAAGTTTGCTAGACAATCTGGTAAGTGGTTACGCTTTGTCACTACCATGGTGGACGCTTGTGATGCTAGACTGGTTTTCTTACCTTCCATCTAAGGAATGATACACATATCGATCTCACTTTGAAAATAAAAGTCTACTAGATGAAGCTCATTCACAGAGTTTGGATCGACGCAGCATGTATGTTTACTGCAAGCACCCAAATAATCCATACTGCACCATCCAAATACTCAGGTTAGAACTTGATAAAATTAAATCGTGATCAGTTTAGTTACGACTCAGTTACATGATTGTTTCTGGCGTTAAGTGGTTGCAGAAATTCTCTGGGTTTTCCTGACTTTCATCAATATTTACAAATTCTGGAGCTTTTCCCATTCGTGAAAAAAAAAATTATCATTTCTCCCAACCTTATCCCAATAGCATGAGAACCCTGTGTATTATGAAAAGGGGCCTGTCTCTCTGTATTGAAAGAACTTGGGTCATGACATAGGGGCTCCAAGTTTGACAAATATTGATATTTGGGTCACTGATCACACACGTCAATTTCCCGATATGTACTGAATACAATTCTGCAATTTTTTTGAATTCATGTGTGTTTACATGTGTGGATTAGATTGTCAATGTAGCCTTAATAATTTATCAAGTTATATCGCTACAATGTCTGAAGTGTGTCAGTTTAAAGTGATGCCTAGCATGGGTCATCATGCTGCAGACATGTAGCGTTATGTCCCACCCAGTCACACCATTTTCATACTAGGCAGACCAGTCCTAATACTAGCCTCCTAATGCCTAGTGCCTAGTGATATGACTCAGCCATGATTGAACCCACAAGCTGCATCTAAATTTGAATTTATGTAAATTATACAAGAACACGTATTGCACCAAGCCAGTGCGGCTATTTTTTAAAAAGAGTGTTTTTCTTAATAAAAATATTTGCTTTCTTGCTTTATTATAAGAAATTCATTAATAAGAATATATTTATGGTTGAATTATTTATCTACCTACTAGTATTAAATATATAAATCGGTTTAATAGTATTTACTTCGCTACTTTATATCTCTTTTGTAATTTCGCAAAAATTAATTATGGAAGGGCAGGAAACAACCTTGACCTTGCAGCATTGTTTCGAATTCCACAACTGAAACTGTAACCTGTTTTGACCTACATTAGTAAATATTTAAGCTACATTTCCTACCACATAATATTTCAACGTTGATTTCATTATATTAAATATTTTCCTGAATCTATTTTCCCAACTGTTTACGAATACAGACAGTTTAATAATGTGGTATATCATATGTAGCGAAGCCTGCCATTACAAGTTCATTTACGGTTTCAAACAGATTTTATCAAGAAAAAGCGCAAATACGGCCATTAAAATTAAATCTCCATTTATAAAAACAAAGAATACATTAGAAAACACTGTTCACCGATTTTATTTTTCAAAAGCAAATTAATATTTATATAATGATGCATTTCACTTTAGATTACAAGTTTCAGAACTTACTGGCTACTGTGAAGGGGGCATCTTAGACATCATAATCTACAGCCATTTTACGTCTGACAAATCGAGGGCAAAGTCATTTTTGCTTTCCTAACATAAGGCGAAGATTATCTTTCTTAGGCGACTTGTCGCCCACTTTGCCTGGTAGCGTGACCCCGGAGACTTTATAAAAAATATTTTCAGACTTTATAAAAAATATTTTCAGGATGGTAAGAAAGACTGTATAAGAGAACGATACTTACTCCTCTGTTTCTAAAGGTACTGGTGATGCACTAGGAGTTGGCAGACAGGAAGCTCCAGTAGGGTCTAAAATGTAAAACAATTGCCAAGACAATATTTATTTGCATATAATGCTTAATATTAACCACGAAAATACAGATCCTGATCTGCAATCGCAAAATGAGCTAGAGGAATAATCTTGACATGACAAAAACAAAGCATTTTTTCTCATGGCAACAATTCTTTTATAAAGAACCTTAGTAAAAGGTCCACAATATAACACATAGTAATGGATCCAATTATACGGGTGATGTTTAATTATATATAATTTACTCCAGTATATGGTGACTTGACACACATCACTGTGACAGTATACTTTTAGAGTTCTACTGAACAGCATTATATCCCCTTTCCCTTGAGGACTTGCTTGCAACAGAAAGACAGACCAGAGTATTAGTGAGTACATGTATTAAGGATAAATAACAAATTAAGACGGGGATACCAAAACAAACATCATCAGTGAGGTGAGATGCCAAGGAAAAGCACACTTTATTGGATTTATACCTGTTTTATATTGGTGGTGAAACTATTAATCAAAATAAATCATCAACAAAAGTTTGTTCTAATGAAGTTCTTTACTCTTCTATCATAAATACATTTATTTTCGAGATGACCTCTGAATGATTGTTTACTTGAAGAGGTTTTAATGCACATCACCATGTGTACCTTCCAAAACATTGTGCACTACATCATTGCTTTTGCATCTGAATATGTATATATCAGACTGTTCTTGTTCATTGAAAACTAGATTTGGATTTCTTCAAAAAACTAGGGACATTTCATGTAACAATAACCATTCGATGTCAAAACTATATTTATTTAATGCTTAATTAATAAAATACTGGTGTCTCGATTTCGCTGCAAGCAGAAATGATATTTCTGTTAAACCTTAAGCAAAATTCATAATGTTAATTCAGGAATTTAAAGTTTTCTGTAAACAGTGAACCTACTTCTCCATAATGAATCATATAATGAAATAACACACTTCATTCACCAAGCACTCCTTTCGCTTGCTTCATTTACTATTCTGGATCACACTTGTGAATTAATAGGGTAAACCACTGATTAATGTAAGATATTCAATTATGTTACTACATAAAAATATAAGTGTTTGATTGGTCAATTGAAAGGAGTTGATCTGACACACTACCATACCAGTAACTCATAAGTGATTATGATTTGCATGCCTTTTAACTTTTTTAATTCCCCATTATTTGATTTCACACAAAAGACAATAAGCATAATAAAAGGCAGGTCCACTTTTAATCGAACCGTAAAAAACCCCAAAAAATAAATTTCATTACCTTCTCAGAAATCTTTGTATATTGTTTGATAATACTTAGTTAACTGGTATTTGTTCTTTAAGTTCTGCCACCAGTGGCCATAAGTAATATTTTCTTGAATAAAAAGTTCATCTAATATTGCTATTTACATTGTACTGAATTTTTTATAACAACATCTAATAAAATATACCACGTTTATTAAAAGGTGCATTATGTTGATTCTAATTTTTCAGTCACAAGCCATCATTTTTAAGGGTAAAATGATCCAGATATCAACATTTCACTTATCTATTTTGATTGTAATTTTCAATAACAGGGGCCAATGGTGCAGGCATTTTATACGGGATCAACAGTGGTACTAAATTTAAAGTGGGTTTACAAGTTATCCAGGGATGAGTTATCAAGGGATAGGTGTAGTGAGGATCACACATTTACCACCTTATTAATTTGTATATACAATGCACCCAACCATTAGCTTAATCTGTAGTTGCATTGTACACCAGCAAATATGAGACTAGAGTGTTTTATGTTTGATTCCAAAAAGATAGCTTCAACCCTGTTCTGCTTGCACGTCATGTTACAAAAGATCTGCATCAATGCTCAATGTAGTTGAAGCTGTGCTGTTTGTGATTCGGAATTTTAATGTAGCTTTAACAATTTTTCAATTACACCGACAAAAGTCTGCAGTGTGGCAGTTTATTAATTATGATTTCAAACACTGGGGCATCATGCCGCAGATGTCCCACCCCATCACATTATCCTGACACTAGTCAGACCAGTCCTAACACTAAGCACTTACTGCTGAGCAACAAGTGAGCTAGCTGCTATTACCATTTTATCAGTCTTTGGTATGACTTGGCCAGGGTTCAAACCCTGACATCAATAATATGAGATTGTTGCTCTGACTACTTAGTCCATCATAAATATCAATAATGTCTTATATTGAGGTATTTTGATACTGTCGAATATATATATATATATATATATATATATATATATATATATATATATATATATATATATATATATATATATACTTGTGATTTAGTGGTTCATGCAGAGTTTAATCTTGAACAGAAAATTAAGCATGGAAATCGCCCACTCCATCTAAAACAGATCAGGGTGGAGAAATTTCTATGAACTGATATCTTACTACAGCACCCATGTAACGTATAATGCAGAGGCAGGTATGGATCCCATTTTTTCTTAGAGGAAAAGTCCCAAAAATAGGTCTTTCTTGCAGAACATGAGTTACATCACAACCAAAGCAGGTAAAGTAAACAATCATTGCTCATTTTATAGCAAAACAATTGTTGCAAGTAGCTCTAAATTTCAATCAACATATGAAATTTTCAGCTTTTAATAAATCATGTTTTATAAAATTTTAAGATTCTCAATACATTGTCAATAATAATAGAGCTGCATATAATGAAATTGGTGTTAATTAAAATGTTAGCAACGCCTATTGGTGGCAACGCTTTAAAAAATTAATACCGGTTTAATAACCTTAGTCAAGCGAAATTTGTGTTTTTGTTTTATCCTTTAATTCTGTTTCAGTGTGATCGTTATGCAATAAGGCTGCCTGCGTTAAACCGTGAAGAATCTCAATCAAACATCACAGTGATGCCTCAATCATTTCCACCAGAACTGTTTTTATTTCCAACGTTTGGAAGAGTATGTTGCATCGTTACAATCAAAAATAAAACTTGACACACACTGAATTTTAACATTAGATTAAATCCAACAAAGTGACACACACTGCATTTTAACATTAGATTCAATCCAACATGGTGGCAGAATGAAAATATAAAACAAGTTTGTAACACCCACATGTATAAGAGCTTGACCTAAAGGTCATGTCAAAGTCAATTCATTTCAGTTTACTAATTGAATATAGACAACATGGAACATAAGTCATATTGATGTATCTCACATTAATCAGGAGTTTATCGTATTAATCAACGATTGCAGAGAATAAAGCAAAAGTCATAGGAAGTGCACATGGAGATGTGAATTCCAATGTTTATATTGAACCTAAACTCCCAAATTTGAAGTCAAACTTCCAATTTTACACTCAGATGTTTGCTAATGGATGAGGCAGAATTTTGAAATAACTTGCAATGATGTCAACACATTAGTATTTCATTAATAGAACAATTTTTAAAAAAATAGTTATGACATTGTTGCTGTTTTAAACATCTGTCACTCTTTTTTTGAAATAAAGAATCGCGATTCATTCTTAATCTACAGTAACACTAACCCAAAAATCTGCTGGAGAATCAGACTATACAGTAGCCCAAAAATCTGCTGGAGAACCAGACTTTCAAACTACCAAGAGAGAACAGACATTATAAATTTTTCTTTTCCACCTTAGGATTGTTGTTTTCAAATAATAGGTTCAAGTTGTTTATATTTCAGTAAATATTTGGGCAGTGTTGTGGAATTTAAACATGAATCTCTAATCACATATACTGGAACAGACCCTGTTCTAAGTTGAAATGTGTAATAGATTCTGATATTTAGAGGAAAAAGACAGATGGAAAGCTTAAGTGACAAATGGAAAGCTAATATGACAGTCAAAAAGCTAAAGTGACAGACAAAAATCTAAAGTGAAAGAATACTGTATATAAGTTGAATAAGTTAAAACAAACTTTGTTTCAGTGAAGGATACACTAGAGAAGGATGACTAAAGAGTATTATTATATCTCTGCCATTAATCTGTAATAATTACCTGCATTTTGGGATTCTTGAGGTCCCATTTCTTTCTTTGATCTGGCCTCGAATTGACAAGCAGCATCATCTTGTTGGCAGTTTCCACAATCCCTCTGGTCTGCGCACACACAAAAAGATGGCCTTCAATTTTTGAAAATATTTCTGTACCTTACAATGTGATAGAATTTTGCAATATGATGCCAACAAGCTGTTTTATCCAGACCATGTGTAAAACTAAATTTTGTGCTTCTAACATATGTATCCTTAAGCCTCCCGGTTTTGAATTCACAATGAAGTTTGAGTTTTGCAGGTCGGTTGCCGTGGGTACGGACATCCCCAAAATCAAATTTAATGCCAATAAGGTGTTCATTTGACTATTCATGTCTCACTGGCGTAAATATGGTTATATGTGCGATTCTAATAGTTTTCAAGTTATAAACCATTGACTTAGTTTGTGGGAGTAGGAATGGACCCTGCAGTCAGTGACAGTTCCTTGCATAGATTTTTCTTTTCATGTTTAAAGTGTGTACAGGAGAGATATCTCAATAGTTTCTATGTTATGATCTGGAGAGTTGGGAAAATAATTGCATTTTCATTCTGTGTCTTTAATATGTCTGGTAATGTTCATAAATTCTGTATGAACTGGGCAATCTAGTATGGGTACCATTTCAAATGTGTAATTTAGGTATCATTATGGGAAATAAATGTAGGCAACGTCTTGGTGTGGTGTTACGACTCTATATGGTCTTAATCTATGTAATAAAAAGAGCAAAACCCAACAAGTTGTTTTAAAAATTAAATAATTTATTTCCCTAAAATACAGAGAGAAAATTGATAAAGAAATTACAGTATTGCGAATTAAATCCTAAAACATCATAAACGTCTTATTACAAGTCCAAATGTATTAAGTTCCAATCGAATTCTATTGGTATTCCAAATACGTTACAATACTGAATGTGTTGATGTGCCTGTAGTCTTGAATGTGATCCTGTGACGATAACCTGTATCACAATAATATAATCCAGAAATTATCCTGTCTGAATTCACTATAATTCCAAATTCATGTTTCTGCCAAGAAATCACTGATGAGCACTTTCTATATCCAGCGAATAATAACCTGAATTAATAATTACACCCAAATGAAAATCTGAACATCCAATAAGACTGGTTTTGCTTCAAGATGTTGGGTCAAATATGACTTATTTCTCAAGTAATCAACATTGCATACAAAGCTCAGAAATAAAAACAGAACCAAGACAAGGGTCAAAAGTTCATTTCTATAACATTCTAAATTGTCAACAAGACAAGGTCTATACTAAATTTACAACGTCTATACTAAAATTATAACAACAGAGGCATACCAGGTTTTCCAAGGGGTAATTCAAATGTTCCAGACTCAGATTATGTTAAACATGTTTATTTTTTACACATTATTCTTCAAAAGCAAACATAAACCCCATCAATTAAAGATTTGACACATACATATATAATCCAATCAACTGATTAGATGAAATTAAAATATTAATAGAAAGAGACCAGTCATATTTCTTAAGTCTAGTCTTAAATGTGAAGACTATTTTTAATCTAGTACCTCCAGTATATAATTTTACTTAACATTTTAAGAAACATCGGTTATCCAGATGCAGTGCTTTTTCTCAAAGTGTACAAACGCTGATTTTTTTGGTCACTTATTTTGGATGAATATTTCAGTTTGAATAAAAAAAATACTGAGAGGTCAGGACTTGTTCCGTTCAAACTTACTTGATTATAATTATGGCACAATACTGGTTTCAAATATTAAAATTTCCCATGTGATCTGAACATTCAGTATGCTGACCATGGAACTCGACGTTACATTACATATTGGCCTAAGGTTTTGTGCAAGTGATGTACAATAAATTCTCTGAAGAAATTTAAATACCATATGTTCTTGCTTATATGTCAATTACAACTGCAAACTGCACAGGCACAGATCAGCTGTCACATAATACACCACTAGGTCTGGGTCTGTCCAGTTTATTTCAAGTAATCAGAAAAAACAAAGATTTTGATCTGCAGGTGCATTATGATATGGCAGATAAGAGACTATACTGTCTATATTCTGACTTATAAATAAATGAGTATACACTGTATCAATCCTCATATAATTTACCGGTTGGTTTCTCTGACAATGGGGGATCATGACGGTAGAAATGATATCCTTTGTGACAGGAATCACAGAACAGCATACAAT
Organism: Potamilus streckersoni; assembly: GCA_016746295.1. NCBI lineage: Eukaryota > Metazoa > Mollusca > Bivalvia > Unionida > Unionidae > Potamilus > Potamilus streckersoni. Next base: position 2,328,765 of record JAEAOA010002353.1, on the reverse strand, counting down.
CCTGAAATATAATCAGATAAATACATACAATTACAGGAACATAAGAAAACAGCCAGGTCTTTATGACATTGTAGGTTACAATATTTATGGCAATGTTCAGCAGATTGCCATGTAAGAAATGTTTTAAAGACTTATAAAATGAAACCAGCTACTAATATCTACCTGGTTTAACAATTTGCCATTACTGCATATACATCTTTTGTAAGTCAAGTCAAACTGCAAACAATAAAGACCCTGATCTACTCTAGGATAATGAGCATGTCTATCAGATTCTATGTTATTTGTTCTACTCATTACTCCTAACAATCTGCACAGACCCAAAATGGCAGATCTGTGCAGACTGCAGTTGCATTCGTCTCACATCTCATAAGTCAGTACAGCTGGTAGACTCATTCCATTATTATTTTAAACATACCTCCCTGCACAGTTTCATTCCTTCTGAACATAATATGTAAGTAACTAGTTATGATATCTACTGCCTTTATGTTTCTTCATGGATCTTTGCATAAATTAAGTGAATTTTACTTCAATCAGAATAGAGTTATGCAAACAAATAGTCCCTCAAAGACATTAAGGCTCTTCTGACCAACACCCCATGTCAAAATGGCTTTCCATTAGGCTCTTCTGACCAACACCTCTTATTAAAATAGCTTTCCATTTAAGAAGAGTGGTAATAAAAACATTTTTAAGCTGTCCACCATAGTGACCATACAGGATATTAGATCAGCAGCATTTTAATTTAGGACCAAGTAGACTTTCTGTTCAGGAGTACTAACAACATTTTCATGATGGCTCCTGTGGTGGCCATATTAAAACTCAGGCTGACACCATTGTCATTTAGGACCATCCTGACATTATAAGATGTCTGAGTGAAAATGCCACTGGACTTCATAGAGGCTTTGAGCTTGTCCTTCAATTGTTAATTTTGGCTTCCTCTGGAACCCTAGCCTTCAAAGAGTTCCCCATACAACAGTCTCTATAAGGCATACAGCAGACAAGGCCAGCCCAGTGGTGTTGTGACCTTCTGTGTATGGGATATACGCTTGTCATGTCTGATCTTTGGAGCACTTCTGTCTCAAGAGACTTGTCCCACCTTTTGATGAGGAGCAATTTTCTGAGACAGTGCATCTGGAAGTTGTTTAGCTGTTTTGCATGGCGAGGTCCAGTGCATTAAAAAAATTGGTTTCTTACCACCACTGTAAGCTCGATGTTGGTGAACATGTGACTGAGAAAATCCTCTCTTGATGCCACTTAACCATCTCCTTCATAGAGTATATGGCTTTTTAGCCCTTTGATATGCATTAAGCAAAGTTACACAGTACAGCCTGCTATGCATAGGTATGTTAAGCAGTGAAGTGTATGTTACGTTTAACAGCAATCTTAACCATTTTACGTTTTAGTACACATATATTATGTATGGAAAAATACGGTTGTTATAACTGTATAACTATTTTTCACAAAATAATTTTGTATGTGCTTTAAAATCTTGAGAGAACTTGTGCACTATCAAGTCAGTGAAGCCATGTGATCAACTATAGCAGCAATTTCAGATACTGGAAATTTACATGTTCTTTGTCTGCGTCTCCATCACTAAATCAGCTGAATTTGATAATTTAGAAAAATTAATGGCTTCCTACATCAGTATCAGAGCCTTTACCTATATTATTGAAGCTTTTATAGTTGTTATTCTACTCAAGCAAGTATTGAATGATATCAGAAACCACCATTTTATCGAATGGAGAATACGACAGAGTTACGACCTGCTTACGTTCAATAGCAGATTTCAACCAGAGTATAAACAGTTACCATGTGATCTGACGAAATGGTCATTCTCACCAATGAATGTAGAATTTAATAGGGTTTTCTCCCTGAAAACCCACTCAAAATGGCTGCTGTTTACAGAGTTGCTAAAACGCGCTTATATGGGAATTGGGTAAGGTGCCAAAAGGCGCCTGTATGTGACTGCGGTAGATGGCCAAAAAGTCCTTGTATGATGCAAAAGGTTAACATCCCTCCACACTGACAGTCTGAATGGTTCCAAACGCCTGTGTGGGACAGTTCCTGAGCTGCCTGCCCCCACACTTTCCATATTCTTTCTCCAACGCAACAGTGACATGAACAGAGTTGTCGGAAAAGGAAGGGTATGGATAAAGTAAGAGGAATATGGATCGCACACATGTGACACATTGTATTAACTTAGAATAGATTGGTCGAACTTTTCATAAGAATTATCGAAGGCATGGTGAACAGTAATGGTTATTGATTCTAGTAATCCAGGCTGACGCATCCTAAGTGTGGTTATTGCCAGGTGTTAGCAATGACAACTTAAACCAACTGACATGCATGAAACAGATTGTCTGAAGGATGGTAGATGTGAATCAGTTTTGTAGCATTCACTGTGCATCAAGACCTAGCCTGGTCTACCTGCAGCATGGGTGGTGTCAAGACTCAGTTCCATCCCCAATAAAACATCTCTACCTATCCAATGTGGGAAAGCAGTGAACATAATGAGTCTATAATTGCCAGCTGGTTGGCCTAGAAGCTGGCAGTATCAAAGACGTTCCAGCTATCACTGGTAGCACCTGCTCTTAATGTCTGGTTGGACCGATTTTTCACTAAAATCTGTTTGATGGGAAGGTCGTGTCACCGATGGTACAGTTGGATGGATGGTTCTGTCACTAAGATCACAATAAATTATAGTTGACTGGACTGATTTTATGGAAAGGTCTCCATGTTGGAATGGCTGAATGGCCAGTGATGGTGTGGTTTGAATCTGCATTAGATCCAATGGGTCAGGTGTGAACGGCATGTGGTCAGCCTGGATTCTCGAAATATATAAAGATAGTCCCGAAATCGCCATTACCAGCTTGGCTGCATGGATGGATCTATCACCAACATCATTGTATGAACTATTCGGCTGGATCATTTTAACAAAAAAGATCCCCATACCGGGACTGTCAGTTGGATTGCTGGTGATGGCTGGACTGAACCCCATATGTCCAGAATTACAGGCCCAAAGGACATGCTCAGGCATGCTTGGGAACTTACGTCTTGTGGGCTGCCTAAAATTGGGAAATACTTTCCAATGAGTCAATATTGCTAACAATAAACCAAATGTTGTCTTCCTTGATTTATTCTGTCTTTCCTTCCCTTCATTGCTAAAAGGATGATCACTGTGAACGTGTATTTCATGCATATAGTAAACATTCCCCCAGAAATGACAAGAAAACGGAAATCATAGACTAACAAAGTAGTATGAGACTAACTAGCCATGAGCATAAATTGTCAAATCATATTACTACTTACACAAAATAGAAGCTCAGACTTTCAATATATATTATAGATGTTGCATATCAGAAACAGTGTATAGATGGTATAAACAAGCCAAGAGTGTAGTTGTACACTTCCATGTTCTGAAATTGCACATAATCATTTAAATTGACATTCTGCTGAAATAACACAAAGCAGCAGAGAGGGTGAATCCTACAACAATATATTTGCGACAAAATCGATTAAAGCCTCAGAATGCCAATGGAGCCTTCCTACGAAATCTCATATTTTAACCAAAAAAAAATTAAAGGTCCCATTTTACAAATGGAGCCTTAGCGATTTTGTCGCAAATACATTGTCATAACCACACTCAAATTGCTGCCATCTACGTCTACAAATTTTTGCGACAAAATCGATTAAAGCCTCAGAATGCCAAATGGAACCTTCCTACGAAATCTCATATTTCAACCAAAAAAAAAAATAAAGACCCCATCTTAGCGATTTTGTCGTGAATACATTGTCATAACCACACTCAAATTGCTGCCATCTACGGTCGCAAATATGTTGTCATTTCACCCTCTCTGCTGCTGATTAATACAAATTATTTGTTAGCTTTTCACAAACAGACTAATCGATAATACTTCACCACGTAGATCAATTAAATTATTTGACTGATCGGTGAGTGTAAAATTAATTCTGGTTAGTGAATCATTTTGACATTGCATATAGACTGGATTAGTCGGATTCTCAACAATTAAAAATCCGGGGGGTGCTGTTGGTGCAAATGAATAAAGAATGTAACCCTGTCGGGCTTGATTTGATTGTTCCATATTAATTTGATAACTTCCTTCGATTACATCATACGTTAAATTAAGTGCGATCACCGATGAAATATTCACATTGTTCGGTGCGATATGTCTACCGTCGCCGTCGGGAGAATTATTATAAGTGAGGATAATAGGCTTCGGCTGGCTATCTTTCCATGATTGATAGATTTTATTAAATCCTTCGTCGATGGCAGTTCTGAGTTTTTTCTTTAACTCGGGAACATTATATCCTGGTAATTTATAATTTGGATTTTCATTTATATTTTTTTTTATAATCTTGAGCTGAGCTAGTTTTTGAAATCGGGCTATTTTCATCAGTGAAGAGATTAGTAATCCTCGAATTAAATATTTCCATGTCATCGATGATTTTATTACCCGCGGCGACTACACTAGTAAACTCAGCTTGTGTAAGAAAGCCAGATCTTAACGAGGGTAATAACGACAAAAAATCATTATTCATTCTATCAAGGATGTGATCTTTAATATCTACAAATGTTGGACTTGTTTCATGTATTTCCAGAATTTCACCTTCCTGTGGGATATAATCATTAAAAAATGGAATTCTCCACACATCTTCACCATATTGATTCTTACGTCGATATCTTTTTGTAAAGTTTATATCCTCGAATTTTTTATATCCTTTTGATGGATTTTCAGGTCCTATTTCATCAGTGACGTAATCAGATTTTACAGGCTCGGGCGTGGAATTACCAGCACTTCTAGGTGGATCTTCGGGCCATCCTAATACTGTTCTTATTGAACTGTTATAAATATCTACAACATACCCAGGAGAGCCTATTTCAATTGTAGATGATAGTGTTGGTTCATGAACTGTTATCGCAATTTTTGATTCTTTTTTAGTAATGGATTTTATTCTACGTTGTAATTCATTATTAATTTGCTCAATTTGATAGGACCCAGTTGGTATTGAAACAACGTTCCAATCTGGAGTGTCATCTTTTTTATTCCTATATGCAAATACCAGAGAATTATTAGGTCTCTGACCGCCAAATGGAACCGATCTGATATTAGGCCAACTATGATACACTCGTAATTTTGCCAACGCGATTTCCTTTACTGAAACAGGTGAGGGAAAATTCACACTGAATTTAGGGTTTGTTGACGATATTGATATCATACTTGTTTTCCGCGGAGTGGTATTTTCTGCTATCCGCTGAAGTAGTTGAATCTCTTGCGACATTATTATTATTATTATTTACAATGTCTAATTTTGCAATAGATGAAAAAACGCTAGCGTTTTTAATCGTAGTATCATAAATACGTATCATCGCGGAGAATTCGTCTTCGGTAATTATCGTATCATCAATCGATGATGACATCAACGAGGATAATTGTGAGTAACCGTTAGATACTGCTTGATGTTTTACTATATAGTCGTTAAGTTTTTCTTGAGAACACGATGATATTTTTTTAGTAATAGCATTTGCAAGTCCAGCAAATGTTGTCACCGCGGAAATAGCAATTGGGACAGCAATCGGAGCTACCATTGTTACTGAAGATAGTATAATACCAGCACCGGCCATTATACCAGATACCGAGTATACTGTAACATCAATTGCGGTAATTCTCCTGCGATACTTTTTAATTTTTATTTCATATTCATCAATGAGTGTTTTGAGTTTTGTTAAGAAGTCTTTGACGGTATCATAGCGATATTGCGATGATGGAATCATATTATTTTAAAACCTCAAGTGGTTTTTAATTGTTAAAAATTCTAATTTAGATCAGCTACAAACTCCATGTACCATACAAATGATGTCTTATTTAAATTAGGATCAGTGCTTGTTATTGTAAACCGTTTGTATTCACCCACGTCAATAGTCGTTGAAATCACGTTGTTGTATCCATATGAAGTCGATGATGATATATTAAACTGATTCAGTGACACTATTGTTAATCGATAAATACCCTTGTTTGACACAGTGAGGGTTACTGTATTCTTTTTAGGTTCCCAATCTAATGATCCAGAGAGAACTGTTATATCATATTTATGATATTTCTCTCATGAGGAATCTTTATTCTTTCAAGTAGCGGAAGATTGTCTGTTTTAAATTTTGTAATATCCTCGATAGATTTTTTAATACTATTAATGCTATCTCTAATAATACTAAATCCAGCATCATTAATATTTTTAATACTGGATTTAATTTCATCAAAATTGGATTTAATTTCAGCGAGAGATGGAGAGGTTACCGCTGGTGTTCCAAAGAATTTATTGATAATATTTCTACGAAGGGAAGTATATGTTGTTATATGTTTTTCAAGTTCTTCATTTAAATTTTTTAATGCATCTGTGATTGTAGAAACGAGTACACCCGGTTTGAGTTTTCCATCATTTGAATATAACGCTATTGTATCTTCAACGACGTCACGTCTTCGTATTAAGACATCATCCAATGAAACATTACTAGATTTCAATTTGCCCTGGCGATCTTGAAATACAACTATTTCCCCAGGATCTACACTTGACAAATTTAATGTCTCGGCGATTTCATCTTCGATTATTTTTTTTACACTTTCGACAGCGAATTTGCTATCGGTTTCTGTTTTTTTTGATTCTGATAAAGGTCGTCCCCAAATATCAATCATTATACGAAAACGCTACGTTTTTCTAAATCATAACGCTATCGTTTTTGCCATTGCCTGCTAGTATATTCATTAACAACAACTTGTGGTGGTTTTCTTGGAAATTTAGATATCTCTGCAAGGAAGTTTAATACTTCACGACCGCATATCGGTGGATCATTTAACTGTTGTGTTGGTAGCGTGGAATAAAAAATTGGAGATGACTTTGTTATTGTGGATACATATCGCATGAATTCTTTTGGTGGAGCTAATCCATATGAATCAAAATAGACAATTCCACGTGGATCAATTGCATATGCGACCCAATGAGTTCCTTTTCCGCTGCTGTTATCGAGATTGATAATACCCGTTTCATTTTTCATTGGTTTTGACGGTAATTGATCTCTCATGAAAACTCCTCTAAAGTTTTTTATTGATAATGATTTTACAGCATCAATTAAATCAAAATTGGACATTGGTGAAAATCCAAGGGATTTTTCCACTAATAAGCCGTTCCTGGTATTCTTAGGCCCGTGCCCTTGTACCAATTGTGTGGAGTTCCTGGTAGTCTTAGACCCTTTCCTTTTTTTTATAGCCTTTCCCAGTAGCTTTTTTCAGGGCCATTCCTGCAGCAGTACCAACGGCTCCTAACGCTGCCGCCTTCGCAACCGCTGGGGCGGAATCAATGCTGGAATAGCAGCTAACAGCGGGAATATTCCACCCGATTTTATCATACTGGCGATTGCTGCTTTCGAAAAATCAATTTGAACTCCTCGTTTGTTCTTTAGCGCATCATTGAAATGTTTTATTTGACGATCTGTCAATGATAATTTATGTGCACCACCGGACATTTGAGTGGGTTTCAGCGTTATTGTAGTTCCACATTCTTTAGCCGACTTTGATTTCAATTTCTTGACCTGACCATCAGTCAACTGGACATTAACAATACTATATGTCATTCTATTCTAAAATGTAATTTACACTTTCAATTGATCTTATTGTGAAAATCCTAACTACATGTTTTCCACTGGTGCATCAATAAGTCTCATTCGTCCGCCAACTCCTTCTAACAACATTGATTTATCACTGAGAATGACAGCAACTGCTCTATAATCGGCTATACCAGCAGGGCGTTGTACCCGAGCTTGGAAGTATATATCAACAACAGATTGTCTCATCATGTCAAGATGTTCCAATGAAAAGTAATAAATCGGATAGTGTTTTTCAAAATCAATTTGCGATATTTGCAAACCAGTATCAACATTTTGATCACGACCCATATACGACAATATTCTATGATATACACGAGCTATGTAGTTGTTATCATAATCAAGCTGTACAATCTCTGCTGGCTCTTGTTGTCCGTTTATTCTCAACGAAACTTCACTTACCCCTAATTTATCAAATATCATATGACTAGATACTTGACGACTCACTCGATTTGCATCCTGTAACGCTATAAAGATATGACGTGGAGCTGAAACACCTTGTTTTGATGCTAAGTGCCATGTAAATGTGCCATTTACATTATCCTGCTTCGTATCAGTCGTTGTTGTTAGCCAACTTAGCAATGATTTTCCACCTGTGTCCATAAACGATAGTAATTCTTGCTCTATTGTAACTGCTGCTGTCAAGACGGGCATCCATAAAGTCAATTTATTTAAAATGACTTTACCATCATCAACACCATTAGCACGCCAAATTGCATCATTGTCATTTTCCTTTCGCACTAACACAACCGTATGCTTTGCTCCATAGATGACTTTTCTGACATTTCTACAGAATCCGAATATATGATGTAACGGAATTGCACATGAAAACCGTCGATGTTGTCCTTTCAATGTTCCATTTCGTGTTGCAAATCCTAGATTGAAATTACCATTAACCCTTTTTAAAATGTCGAAATCAGCGGCTGGTTGGGCTTCACGGTCTAGATTAGCTGCGAGTTGTTGATCAGCTTCTGCAGTAGCTTGCGCAGTTCGTACTTTAATAAACTGAATATGGTCAGCATGATCAGAAGTATCCTTAGCAAACATCATAGACGGACCAGCCGACCTTGTATAATCATCAGAATATCTCGCAAGTCCGATTATTGTTGTTGCAATATCAACATCTTGTTCTATTGATTCAATTTCTTTTCCATCAATGATATATCTTGCACTGTTAAATAGCGCCATAATGCCATTATTTACAAAACCAACTCGGATATTTTGGTCATTCCCATATGGCGTATCAGCTGCAACATTTGTTACAAGCTCTCCTTCTACTTCAATAAACGCCTCACACGGCAAAAAGTATCTACTTGTATCTTGAACTTGAAGTTCAACTCTCCCTCGTTGATTAGGCTCTCTTGCAGGATAGGCATAATACTGATAGTTAATTTTAGAATCATCTTTATTCACCGGTGCCGCCATATCAAACGCTGGATCAGCAATTTTTTTAAATGCCATTTATACTAAAACGTATCGTTTTTCTAAATCATTTTCTTTTTCGATTTCCTCCAAGACCACTTCCCGCTATCATACTTGCAATATTACTACTATCTGGTGAAGTCATTGCTAATGATGCTAGTTTTTGTTCCACTGCGTTATTTATCACTTTACTGACATTTGCAGGCATCATTGTTGTTGAAGGTAGCGGTGGTGGTGGTTTTCGTCCGAATCTAGATTTCACCAATGACGTTATTCTATTCTTTGCGGTAGAAAAGGCCGTTCCTGCAAGATCTCCAACAGCGTTAATTCCCTTATTACGAATAACATCAATGGCTTTCATCGCTAATTGTTTAGCAATTGGTGCTACTTTTGGGGCTATTCTTGTGAATAAACCAGCCATGATATTTCCAAGGCCGTCACCGTAGTATGCCTTATAAACGGGCAATCTTGAGTTCACTACATACACGTTTGTTGGTTTATTGTGATTATAGTGTACTATCATCTTATTTGAAATGACTTTGCAATTTCTAAATACAATTTCAATCGCTAAATTCCCCCGGAATTCCGTCCATTAACTCATCCAAGAGTTCTCGATACGTATGAATATCAATTATCCCACCTTGGAATAATCGTCTGCAAATATCAAATGCTTCATTAGTTATTTCGACTGAGTTATTTCCAGCTCGCTTACCTCCCATAAGAACCTCAAGTCGTGATATATCATTAATGATATTACTAGGACACATATGAGAATCATGATGAGAACTTCCATAACCCTTTCCTGAAGTACTTGCTGATTCGGAAACGTTTTGAATTTCTGGAGCTGGTTCGGAAACGTTTTGAATTTCTGGAGCTGGTTCGGAAACGTTTTGAATTTCTGGAGATTGTCGACCTCGACCTCGACCTCGACCTCGACCTCGACCTCGACCTCGACTTCGACCTCGACCTCGTCCTCGTCCTCGACCTCGTCCTCGACCTCGACCTTGTTGTTGTTGTTGTTGTTCTAAAACATCCGCATCAACTCCTATTTTAAAAGCTCTGTATTCCACTGTATTCTTATTTAAATTGCCGGTGATTTCTTTATTAATTTTATATATCCAATCCACCCATTGATTTTTGTTTATTGTGTTTTTTTTATACTCGTCTTTTAAAAATTTCTCCCTGTTATAATAACTTTTTACAGCAAAGTTTCCAAATAACGCATAGTCTTCTTTAGTTTTCAGCAATTGAAATTGTTTGATTACTTCTATAGCTTTATCAGTGAATTTCTCGCTAAAAGGAACGCTTTTTTTAGTGGAAACTTTTTCAATAGAATCACTAGCATCTTCAACGGGGTTATCATCAATATCAATATTACCCATTTGTTGTATTTCTCGCTGAGTTTGCAACTCACCTGAAAGCTGTTTTATTCCCTCGTGAGTTTTTTCAGTTTCTGTAGCAATCTTTCCTAATACATCAATAATAGGTACTGCTCCCTCTTTAGGGATGTCGCCGTATATAGCACGTTCTGTTGCAAGTTTCATATCTTTAGTGGCTTTAGTTACAGGGGCAAAAAGTTGTTCGCTTCCAATAGAAAAGTCAGTCTGCGCTTGCTGTCTAAGTTGTAGTTTATCTCGCACGTTATCTCGAATTGGTATAAACTTTTTCAGTAATGCTAACCTCTCACGGGCTAGTCTGGTAGTTAATGCTTCTGATGTCATTATTGGAAATGCTAACGATTTTTCAATTGTCGGTTTCAATGCTTGCATCAATCAAACGTCTTATAGATTTCACTTTCAAAGCAATCTCTGACCGAACTTGGTACTGTTCCCCGAGTTTCTTTCTAATGGCTTCAACTATACTAAATAGCCGAATGAATAAATTAATATCATTGTTATACAAAGAAGCATTAACCGCTTTTTGGATTCTTTTTATCAGTGAATACATTTTAGGTAGAACATATCTTCCATGTTTCAATTGTATATCAATTTGTTCAAATTCATTCAAAAGTCTGTCTTCATTCAAAAATTCAGAAAGTACGATTCCTTGATTTCTTAAATTTGATATTTCTGTGATGATAGATGTAATATCTTGAAATTCCATTTATTATTATTACTAATGTATTTGTATCTTTAAAATATTTTTATATACAAAAAAACAAAACATATACAATGCCCGTCTCTTCCTCATTCGAGTTTCGAGGCAAGAAAGGGCACATACATTAAAGACTTATACAATACCCTAACCCCCCAATCGAGTTCAAGGGCGGGTTATATGGGTATTAGACGTGAAATCCAAGTGATTTCTTTACAAACATTGAACAATACATTACATATATACAATGCGATTATATAGGATATATACAATGAATGAATATTTACAATGCGATTCAATGAATGAATATTTACAATGCGATTCAATGAATGAATATTTACAATGCGATTATATAGGATGGTTATATACAATGAAATGATAGGATGGTTATATATACAATGAAATGATAGGATGGTTATATATACAATGAATGAGTATTTACAATGAATGAATATTTACAATGAATGAATATTTACAATGCGATTATAGGTTATATATACAATGCGATTATATAGGATGGTTATATGATAGGATGGTTATATGATAGGATGGTTATTATGATAGGATGGTATGATAGGGACAGTACAGGACGATACAAACATGAAACGACGGGGCGGACCTACACCCAATCTGCCAATCAAAAGCAACCCAAGAAATTAACCCTGGTTGCAGTTGAAAAAATTCAACCACACCATGTCAATGGCGTGGGAGTTTTAATTGGCAAAGTGGGCTTCGTTTTAAAGCCCCAAACTTATTACGGCTCATATTATATATAAGGTGAACTAATACTGCAGTGTCAATGTGTAGGTGTGTATTTATTTTTCTAGCATTTCATAATGAATACTGTGTAGTAATTTCAATGGAAGCTAAGTATTTAAATAAAACATTAAAACAAGAAATACAACTGTTAAATAATAGCAATTTTTTTATTAATTTCTATAATATTACGATTAAATAATCGTAATAATAATGGATTTACATGACAAGATAACTCCGTAATGGGGATCCCTGTCAATTCAGGACCTGCTATTTCTTGAATCGAGAACGATATTTTTCTGAATTTTATTACACATAACCACACTAAAAAAACTAAACTACATGTAGCGCGTTTTACTACCCTGACCTCACTAATTTGTAATTTTAAAGTAATTTCATTTTCATACAAACGCTGTTAACGCCGTCTTTGTAATTGGGATTTTTAAAAAATCTATTAATAGACCCCTGGCCTTGGATCTCTGTCAAATAAATTGTCTACCCTGTATAGGTTTTTCCAACAAAACCCTAACTGCTGTTCTCAATACAGTCTTTAGAAACAAGAAACAATAACACAAAATCAAAATCCGTACATACCGAGTTAACCATTAAATACGTACATGAGATCACACACATCATTAATTCAATCCAATTTCACATGTATTCTCGGACGAATTACATATCCGGGAATCAATATCGAAAGTAGGATAGTCACGTGACGATCAGTAGTAATGAGGGGAAATACGGAACAAAATAGTAATTATTAAGAGTTATCTTGTAAATAAGAAAACTTTATTCTATGTCCATTTTTCTTTGAGATAGCTGTTTGACAAATCCCTTCAGCAACTTTTCGTACTGAAGGCATACATATTTCAAAATATTTTCCTGCAGCATTCATTGAATGAAAAACTCTTTCTTCATTCGTCGCTGTATCAAATGACTGTACTGGTCTCTTTCCAACTGACTTATAAGTCCCTGTCTTTCCTTTTTTTATATTCTCTCTTTGAGAAATACACTGTAAATTGGAAATCGCGTTATTTTGAATATTAGAATCAATGTGATCAATAACACAGCCATCTTTAATCGGTCCCATATAACACTCAAAGACTGCCCTATGACAGAGATATCCCTTTCCTCCAGCAGTAAATTGCAAGTATCCCTGATTATTAACAAAACCAATTGGTTTCTTTAGTCTACAGTGTCTAACAACACCATTACGAGATATTTCATAATTAACGAGTATTGGATGTGGTCTGAATTCTTGCTCCATTTATATAATAATACTATTTGTCTAATTCATTATTTGCTTTAATTATAAATCTATTAATGTAGTCTTGAGGGGTTTTTATGATTTTGTCTTTGACAGAGTCATGGTTAGGGTCAATGATGGCGTTTTTTATTCGTTTATCATAATAACGTTTCAATTCTCTAAACCGCTTACCCCCACAATTGATACATAATTGTGATTTTCCTCTCACACCCACCCCACAATTTATGCATGGGGACGGGCCTGTCGAATTATTTCTGACACTCTGTAAGTGATATCCACAGAATTCACCTCTACACGATTTATTGCATGGGGTTACTGATCCGATCATAAGCCATTTGCAGTGATTCATTATATATAAACAAACTTTTCTATTTAAATACTTGTCTTATTTATATGAATGAAGAATTCAAGAGATTATCGGCAATCAAGCCTCGGAAAAATATTAAATTCAATCTTGATAGAACTCTCGAAGACGTACCAAAAGAGAGAATAACTAATAGAAGTCTGATTAGAAAAATACGAGATTGTGTTCATGAGTTTAAACAGGATGGTGCATCACACACCTGGTCAACATTTAGAATTGATGGTGTTGTTGATGCTAGAATGAATGATGAAACAGCAGCTATGATACTATCACAACTTGGCAATAAACGGTATTTTATCAGAGTGAAATTCATTATCAAATTAGAATCGGGCGAATATATTATAAGAGACAAATTTGTTCCAATTCTCAAAGATGGGACATCAGTCATTGTTAGCCGTTATTCCAGACCAGGGCTGTTAACTGGAATTGATAAACCATACTATGAAAAAGCGTATCCAGAAACAGCAGTCGTTTATGGGATGTATCCGTTAAATAACCCTGACATTGGAAAACTAGCACCAATGAAACAGTCAACGTCAGCGGAAAAGCCACTCAACTGTGTGGCACAAAGAGTCTTAGAACATTTTACAAATGCACTCCGTGGGAATAAATTAACCGATCTAAGACATAAAAAAATAGATGAATGGGAGCTAACAGTGAAAGAGAACGGAGCAATTATTTCCGATATAGCTAGATTGGAAAAGTCGTTGAGATTTCCGATAACCGTTTTAACGATAACTGGCGAAGTATTATACGAATCGAAATACAATAAAAACGGAGCTCCAATCAAAATTATTGATCATAACAAGCACGCATGGACATCCGCGGTTACAATATTCCCGCGAGACAGAACAGTGAAGTATATCCCAGAAGAATTCATCAAGGATGGTATTCTCACTGAAGAAAGATTATTCGATGCTATTGCTAGTTTGTGTAAAAACGACCCTGTATCAGTATGGCTACTTCATAGTTTTGAAGATGAAGAATGTCAATTCAATCAATTTGTGAAACCTAACGGTGAATTATATCGTACTGAAAGTCTACATAATAGGATGAAAAATCTAGCAATAAGTCTCAGTGAAAACGCTAGCGTTTTTAATGGAAAATCCGAAGATTACGAACAGTTACTTACAAATTGTTTTACAATTCCATCGGTTGCAGCTCATTTTGCAAGAAAGAAAAATAATTGGAAACCAACACGAAAAGAGTTTTTACAGGATGTTCAATCCAGCTGTTTGGAATATTATCATGGCGGTCTATGGAACGTTAAGTACAATCGTGAGAGTATGATATCAGTTGATATCGTTGCCTGTTATCCAGGAAGTTTTCTAGGATATGGATTCGCTGGTGAGTATTTTAAACGGTTTGGACACCCCACACATGAAATGACTCGCGTTGCTATTAATGGACCACTGCCTGATTTTGATTTGACCGGTTTTGCTTGCGTAGTATCATTTGAATTCGCTGAAGGACTTCATCCGTGTTGTTATGTTTGGATTGGTAGACACATGGCTGAAAGGATGTGGTTACCAATAGTGTTATTGCGATATATGATTGATTGTAAAGTGTTAGTTTCGTTGATTGTCAGCGAAGCGATTATCTCATATCGAAAACAAACCAATGTCTGGTTACCAGAACCAGAATGTCTTGATAGTATAATCGATAAGTCTAGAAAACATATTGATGCTGACGAGGAGTACATTATTGAATGGTCAAAAAAGATATTTAATCAACGAAATAATGAAGCAAAGGATCTCGGCCGAAGAATAATCGGTAAATTTACACAGGGTGGAAAAAAATTTAACTTTAAAAAACAATCCTCACGATTGATTATAGATGATGCCGAATACGACTTCGTTATTAAAGATGCAGTAGAGAAAAATAGATACGCAAATTGTAAAACAGCCTTTTTGTCCAATAAAACAAAGTTAGGTAGAATTGTTACTTACAGTGATGGAGAAAGCTCTGCATATCTACATTTGAGAGCTTCTATGCTGGGTTATGCATCTATCAATTTATTTGCAATGATAAATAGATTTCCTAGTATAGCAGTCAGAGTTGCAATTGATTCAATGTATGTCGATAAAAAATATATCAAAGAGATAACTAAATTTACTAATAGCAAAGAGACTTGGGGAACATGGCGAATTAAACAAGAAATACAACGCGATTATTCTGAATCAGCAGACGTTGAGATTAAAAGTAGTTACCTGAAGAACGATAATTCTATCAGTGAAAAATCTATGTCTAAAGCACCACCGATATCAGATCCAATTTGTAGATATAAAACAGTTTATTTAAACGGTTGTGGTGGATCTGGAAAGACAACACGTGCGATAGAATTATATCGAGAGAGAACGTCCATGATTGTACTCACACCAACCCATAGACTAGCGAGAGAGATCAAACAACGAAATGTTGAAGCTTGCACGTATCATAGTTTTTTTCGATACAAGGGCGATGCTTGGACTCCTGAGCGAATGGGTGAGAAATTTATTCCAGCGGTTATTATTTGGGATGAAGCATGTACTGTTTCAGAAGATGTATTAAAAATGTTTCTTGATTGGTTATTGCAAAATAATACAAAAATTATATTGTGCGGCGATCATGGTCAACCACCACCATTTGTTGGTAGAAGTCCACATAATTGGTTAAAAGGATTTGTTGATTATTACGAAGAAATTGATACTGACTATAGAGCACTCGATGAGCAGTTACGTGAGTTTAAAAAACTAATTAGATTACAACCCGATAGAATTCAATGTGAAGTAGCGCGTGAAATAATTTCTGAAACACCTATGAATGATTTTTGGGAAACATGGAAACCAAATGATTTTGTAGTAGCAAGTAGAAAGATAGTCAGAGACGCACTTCAGAAAAAGTTGTTTGAGCTACACAAGAAAAAATTCCCAACGTTTCCAGTGCCGTTGTGTTATAGACCATTGGATACACGAAAGCAGAATATTGAAGTTGAAATTCCAGGCCAGACGGAGAAACAGATTCTAGTGTTAAATGATATTGTGCTAGTTGATATCAATACTGTAGAAGATGCATTATGCGCTGATAAATCACCATGGACGCTTGGTTATGTAACAACAATACACTCGTCACAAGGATTGACCATCACGGATACAATTGTTTGGATAGTTGATAATCGCATTGAATGGTCAAATTTAGTCTATCTCGCAGTGTCCAGAGTACGACGAATAAATCAACTACGAAGGATTGTTTTCGATGATGATTTTAATGCAAACGATGATAACACTGATATTAGCATCATTAATAAAAAACTCTCTGGTTACAAACAGCAGGACAAAAAAAACAACGAGAATTTGATATTGATGCTGAAGTAATAATCGCATTAAAAGAACAACAGAATAATCACTGCGCCAGTTGCAATTGTATAATGCACTGGCAGTATTCGGATAAAGACCCTCGACAATTCACCGTAGACAGAAAAAATAACAGTCTTGGTCATGTCAGAAACAATGTGATGTTGACCTGTCTTGAGTGTAATAGACGTAACGGAGCTAGTTAAGACCATGTGGCGGTAATTGAGTATCGTCCGGAATGACTTGTAGTTGTTCGCGTGTAAAACCACGCTGAGGTGCAGTTGAATCCAATCTGTAGATTGGAGGTCTACCAGTTGATCGCGTTATAGTTGAAATTTTATGCGTAGTAACACTCCATATAGGATCAGTAGCTCTTCTTTTACCGCCTTCAAGCTCTCCTGGTTCGTATAAATATCTCACAGTAACATCACCGAGAAGTGGCTGAGTGCTAACCCGCTGCGGTTGTTCGGGAATATATTCTTTTTTTATTGCAATATTTGGTTTCATATTAATAGTTCGAGTAATCTCATTATTTAACGCTGCAACTACACTCGGTAACCTTTGGACCCATTCACGAGATCGTTTTTCTTGGATGAATTCTTTTGCATATTGATATCCAAATAACCGTTCTGCAAGAGTTCGATTAAATCGTTCTACAATTGCCTGATCACGATGTAACGCAGTATGCCCCCGTCGTATTGTAACACTATGAGTTTTCATTGTTGATAGAACAGTACCTTGAAACTCTTTGCCAGGATCAACTTGTAATAGATTTGGCCATCTTAGAGGACCTCGTCGATAAATCCTTTCAAATGCAGAAGCGACTTCAGAAGCTGACTTTGTTTTCAATGGTTCTGCTTGTTTAAATCGACTCGCAATATCAACTACAGTTAGCGCGTATTTGTAACCATGGTCATGTGGTAAAAACAATAAATCAGCCTGATGAACTTCATTGGGTACGGTAACATCAAAATGAGAATAATTAATTTGTTTAGGCGGTGGTAGATAAATTTGCCATATAGCTTGTTTGGATAACCAATCTTTTGCAGTGGATTTTTTCACTTTTGCAGCGTTAGCGAGTTTACTGATTGCTGCTTTACCCCTCCAGTATCCTTTCGGAGAATAATAAATAGATTCCATACTATAAAAACACTGGTGTTTTCAATTACCAGCACCTAACACTAATTTGCCTTTCATAGCTGATTTGACCAACCATGAAGCCAATTTTTCTTTGAAGGATTTATCGGGAATAGCATTTAAGGCATGAATTAATTTTACATCCGCGATATGTCTTTGTTACAAATTATTGCTTTTATATGCAACATCATGAGCATGACATGCCTTATCAATAGCATTTATCGGATACTCACCAGGCCGGGGCTGATTTTGATCATCAAGTCTGATATCTAATCTCGTTCCGGGACCACAGTAGCTATATCCTGGAAGGTGTTTTTCTCCGGAGTATTTTGCCCATGGGGTTCCGGGGAGTTTTCCAAGTTTTGCGGCAATATCACCTCCGAGTTGCTTTTTTTTAAAAATCTAAATTTTTTTGTACCACATGTTACACACTTACCAGTAAGCGCTAGTCTATTGTTTTTAGTTGTAATGGTTGTCTGATCGGTTGTATCAGTACGCTGTTTACATTTAACACAATATAGATCCATAATTTATATATAGCGTTATGAATATAATTGATTTTTCAGCGACTAAAAGAAGAGAACCGGTGAAACACCACGCAGCGCTTCCGAATTCTGTCCGTGCCATTATAATCGGACCATCTGGATCAGGCAAAACACAATTACTGCTTAATTTGATAATGCGATTTATGAAGTGGGATAAATTATATTTAGTTGCCCCATCCGTAGATGATCAACGGTGCTATGAAGTGCTAAAAGATTATAATGAAAAAGCATCAGAAATTAAAGGTGAAAGTGTAATCGACTTTATTACTGATATTAATGATGCACCATCAGTAGAAGATCTCGATGGAGACATAAACAATCTTGTAGTGTACGATGATGTAATGTTAGATAATCAAAAGAACCCTGCTAGAATATTTTCCCGAGGTAGGCATAAAAACACTGACGTGATATATGTCACTCAACGATATACTCAAATTCCAAAAGTGATTCGCGATAACTGCAATATTCTTGCTGTATTCAATGGCGTTGATACACATACGCTACGAAATATTTGGCAAACATGGTGTTCCGATATGGACTTCAATGGATTTAAAAATTACTTTAGTCATGCTCAGTCTGTCCCATATGGATTTATAACAATAAATTTACACGACCCTCGGTCACGATATCGTATTGGCCTTGATCAAATATTTGGTTAAATAATTTGTATTAATCAGCAGCAGAGAGGGTGAAATGACAACATATTTGCGACCGTAGATGGCAGCAATTTGAGTGTGGTTATGACAATGTATTCACGACAAAATCGCTAAGGCTCCATTTGTAAAATGGGGTCTTTATTTTTTTTTTGGTTGAAATATGAGATTTCGTAGGAAGGTTCCATTTGGCATTCTGAGGCTTTAATCGATTTTGTCGCAAAAATTTGTAGACGTAGATGGCAGCAATTTGAGTGTGGTTATGACAATGTATTTGCGACAAAATCGCTAAGGCTCCATTTGTAAAATGGGACCTTTAATTTTTTTTTGGTTAAAATATGAGATTTCGTAGGAAGGCTCCATTGGCATTCTGAGGCTTTAATCGATTTTGTCGCAAATATATTGTTGTAGGATTCACCCTCTCTGCTGCTCACAAAAAACCAACTAAAGCAAAATCTAGTAATTTGTTGAAATTACTGGGTCATTAAAGAGAGTCATAACAGAGCAATGAAATTGTCCTATCAGAAACCTATGGCTTTGCTATAAACATGTTTACAATGCTTACGGTAGTTAATAATAAAACCAAATAATAAAAACAGCGATAATTACCAATAAACTAAGCATATTGATCAAGCAATACTTTCGAATTTTGCTAATAAGAGCAGCATAATGTATGGAGTAAGTGAATAAAGTCAAAGGTACACTATCATAGAATGACCTTGTATAAGGTCAACGATGAGTGTAGTGGGATGGGTTACACAAGACAAAGTCTAAAAGAGTGACAAATTGCTAAAAAAAATTGGCATAAAATGTTAAACAAAATTGCATAAAACCTGTAGTAAATCGATAAATCTACACATTAAATACAAACTAAATTTTGATTGGGCCCATAGGATTACAAACATAACTAAATTGTTGGAGGATAATTGTATGGCAGCAAAACTAAAAGCTAGCGACACTTGGTGATATCAAAATGAGGTAATGTGAAAGAGTTACTTTCCTCTAATTAAAATATACAGGATAAGACGATGTTTGTCTTTTAATAAGGCTAATATTCCTAACGTAATGAGATTGGGAACATATTTAAAAGAAAAAACTTTTTCACAAGAACTGCAATTCATTTGCATGCTATGAAAATCGTGAAAGATGACAAATATATGTGGGGAGATTCATCAAATTGTTTTGCACAAGCCAGTTAGTTTTCATGTTTTATGAACCAGTATGGTTTCTGTCTCATGCGGTGAAAAAAAAATCGGACAAAAGCTACCAAAAGACTTGAAAGAAAAAAAATCATTTCAGACGTTTATTATTCAACTCAGAAAGGACTGCTCATTCAACTAATGCAAATCAAAAATTCTTCAACATATAAACATACAAAATTAATGCTCATACACATTTTTATTAAGCTTGATTTCAGTATAGTGTTTTGTATAAGTAGATGCACATAGAACTTACTGGTCACGTTTTGTGATGTTGTCTCAGACTCATGGGTCAGCTTATGTGCACTTTTTAATGTTGTTACTTATTCAGTTTTTTGGGGGTGGGTGGGGTCAACTTATACACAAATGAGCTTATACTTGACTACAGGATTATTATTGTTGTAAACCCCAGATGTAACTGTACCCAAAGGACTCTAAATTTGTATTGTTAAAAGCGAAATATTGTTATTAAATGCAGGAGGGGTCTATGCAACAGAAAATTAATTTTTTAGTCGGGAGGAATAATTAACTTTGGGAGTTTTCAATTTACAAGGCATGTTTGAAACTCACGAACAGTGTTATCATAGAGGGACAGCATTCCACTGACCTGCTGTTAATCATCAATTTGTCTGTAGTTTCATCTCATCACACAAGAAATCTGAAATTTTATGTATAAAAGCAGTTTTTCAAGCTGTGTATGTCAAATATTTTGTAATTCATTTAAAACTTCCTAATTATTTTCCTAAAATTTATTAATATAGTATTATTGAAATAGCAATCTTTCTTTTTGATCAGTTACTTACCGGATCCTATGAATCGGCACAAATTTAACATACCTTGCACTCAACACACAGCCAGGGAGAATCCAACACTCTTTCAGCCAGTTCCTCTGTATAGTCCATACATGATGACTGTGCTGTAAAGAAATCAAGAAAACAGATTTATTACACGGCATCAAACATATCATGCTGTATCAGTTTTATTCAATATTTCTTAAAGTTAATTTTCAATAGATAACTAAGAGATTGTATGCTGGTGTTTGCACAGAGACAAAGAAATCAAGACAAGAGGTTACTTTTTTGCCTTGGTACAAACACCAACATTGATGAAACAAAAATTAAATTTAAATTAAAACAACCCTGCACTTTTGCATTATGGATAGCAGATTCAAAACACAGTATCTCATCAGGCACTATTATTGCTTCTCACTGTATATAAAGGTCATCAGGTTTTGTTATGAAATCAGAATAACTATTTCAGTAGAATATAGCTACATTTGCTGCTCTTAGAAAAGAAAAATAAAGAAAGAAAAAAGTTAAAATTGTTATGTGCTAAACGTATTCAACAAGGAATGTATCAAGACATGTGCTATAGTTTTCAAAACACTGCATAAATAGGTGTTAATGAGGGCAATACTGTGACATGTCGTCTCTAAGCAAACAAGTTCATTGCATGAGAAAATAGAAACACAAAACCAATTGATATTATTCCTGTATTATCACATTTAATCAACTGATGGCATATAAAAAAACAATAATATATTTTATACAGTTAACTTGTTTATCAGTTCTAATTTGTAAAAAGTTCTGTAGAAGATAAGAACATGATAGAGTACAATAGCTGGGTATAGTTCTAATGAAGTGTGAAGTGACAGATTTGCAATTCAGGAATTTCTTGTAAATTTATATTTCTGTCCAAGATATAGGCATGTGTTGCAATTACTAGTTCGATAAGCTGTTATGCTACATGGGAATCTTGTGGAATTGCATATGAATGATTTAACCACTTTGACTGGTAAGTGGGGAATTTTCATTTGTTTAAAATGTTTGATTCAACTGGGGTTGGGTGGAGTGTTAAAAAATTTTGAAGACTGAAGTCTTTATGGTAGCTCTTAGTTTGGATTTATGTAACCAGTGATGCGAGTACATCGCCTTACCATTAGTTTCACACCTGCATAAAGTCACCATAAAATCTAATCAAATGTTACCCATAAAGAACAGATGGCCTTTATATACATGTCATCTAATCTGGCAATCCATGAATTGGTAGACAGAAGGAGAGTAAATACTACAATAAAAAATCTAATACACAAAATCTTGATAGGAAAAAACAACCCTACATGTGAATATGGAGCCTTCTTTCATCTAAACATTCAACATCAATATGAAAGGCATAAATATTGCAAGGATTGTTTTGGCATTCAATTACACACACTTTTTAACAGCTGTCAACTTGCATATCTTGTATAATTGGTTGAGTTCTGAATATGTCTCAGTAAATGCCATTGTATTTGGTTATTCTATACCATATACACAATTATAAACTTTCAACATGATCAGCAGGTTTTTGTTCTTGTTACCAGAAGATTATCATATTTTTTACTTTGCCTGATATGAATAACCATACATGTGCTTCATCTGAGATGTCTCATTATGTGGGTGGTTTCATAAATACACTTTATATCAACATAATCAACTTTGTTCTTTGAAATTCTATGGAAGTAGATGAAACTTTACACCTTCAATACATTTGCTTAAACACAGAAGATACAATTCAACCAACCAATATGCAAACAAACAAAAACACAAATAACTATACACGAATAAACATTTTGAAATTTGGATAAAGGTCTGAATAAGGAATGCAAAACACGCTGAGTTGCACAAGTGAATTTTCAACCTCTAGAACCTAGCGCTCTTAGCTGCCTAATACCATGGAAAATAACGAATTCCGACTTTACATGTGAATGGCAGATTACGGAAAATTCCAATTTGTTAAGCCGTGAAAAATTAACCTTTATTAATGCAGTCAGTACATATAAGTAGATCATCTAGCTTTCGTTTGCTGTCACACTCTTTCGTCTCAAAGTCTGGTCCATGGGTTTTTTTCTGTAAAGAAATAAGAATCGTTTGCATTTGCTTTATTTAGTTTGTTTTTCATTACTTTGGTCATCTTTTAAAAGAATCCAATATTTCATTATCAATTTAACTGCTTAACTGCTATGCAAAACTACTATTGTATTGGTTAAATTCTTTGTTTCACAATATTAGTTGGGGAAACAAGAAATGTTTTTATTCTAAGCAGTGGCACAGCAAGAAATTTTTTACACCCCACACTCCAAAGTTGAATCTCTGGTCCCAACCCAATAGAAATAGTTGTTAAATGGCATTTGGGCACTTGTTTTACCTTGCCCCTACCTATCTTTAGTTTGCCTGGTCAGTTGCTATGCTATTGATTAGAGGTGAAATAAAAAAAGACATTTCACCAACTTATGTAACACGAATAAAGTATCTATCACACACAAAGGTTATATGGGGATTGTAACAAAGAAATCAACGGTCAAGTGGGTGCTATTTGAGTATAACTAACTACATGTAAAAAAACTTGTATTTGTTGTTGTTGTTAATGGGCTTAACGCCATTTTTTAGCACACGATACATGGCGGCCAGTATTAATGGTGGAGGAAGAAACCAGGAAATCCCACTAAATAACCACCAGCCGACGAGAAGATACTGGCAAGCTTTCTCACATATCCTGTATTGATTTTAACAATATCACCGAATCATAGGATCATTAGGCCCCATAGGATGCATGCATACATATTTTCATTTTTCATTACTACAAAGGAAATGATTTAAAAAAAATCAACCAAAATGCACAAACAACTAAAAGTAAGGCACTGTGAACTGTTTTGCTCATGCTTAGAGGAAAAGCTTTCCAAAACATTTGCATTAATCTCACTGAAATAAATGTTTGCACCAAACATAAAACAATAAAATGTTATAGGTGTGTGTAAACAAATTTTCCTAATGGTAACTTGTAGTAATAATATACATAAATTAAGTTTAATTATAGAAATAAATGCAAATAAATAACTTACCTCTGAGTCAGTATCCAAATCCATGTCAAGTCAATTTAACTTATTTGTCAGTTGTGAGACGTACTCAGCAAACTAAATGCACTCACTTCTCCAGACTTTGCAGGTAACTGAGAAATGAGCAGCACGTGAACACAAACAAGCCATCAAGTTCAAATCTACAGGATTAGCAATGGCAACTCAACCATACAATGTAACAGGAATATAGTATGTTCATTTTTTTTAATTTCAAGGCAAGCAATAATAAACCAGTCTCACTTATATGTATCTGCTGCAAAATGCTTGAACACATCATAGTAAGCAACATGACGCAACACACACACACACTCACACTCACACACACACACACACACACATATATATATATATAGAGATATATATATATATATATATATATATATATATATATATATATATATATATATATATATATATATATATATATCACTTCAACATACTAACAGACTGCCAGCATGGTTTCCATGTCAGACAAAGCTGTGAAACACAACAGCTCATAATCCTCGTGGATTGGCTGGCCAAATCGTTAGACATAGGTAAGTAGCATGACCTTGCTATCTTTGACTTCAGTAAGGCTTTTGATCGTGTCCCCCATGAAAACCTCCTCAGTAAGTTGGACTACTATGGCATTAGAGGTTACACCCAGAAATGGATAAGATATTTCCTATCAGACAGATCGCAGAGAGTTATAGTAGACACAGCAACATCAGACCCTGTACCAGTTGTTAGTGGGGTACCTCAAGGGAGTGTTTTGGGTCCTGTCCTCTTCCTGATGTTCATCAATGATCTATATGCAAGTGTCATATCCAATACGAGACTTTTGGCAGATGACTGTAGTCTACGCAGGAAATAAATGCCTCCAAGGACTGTGAGATCCTTCAAGAAGACCTGAACCAACTGGCCTTCTGGGAGATGACTTGGGGTATGACGTTCCACCCAGAAAATGCAGCATTCTAAGAGATTATAGGAAGAAATCACCAATCTTTCCATGAAAGTCTCAATAGGAACAAGTTTGCAAATGAGCAGGCAACAAAATATCTTGGGGTTGAATTGTCAAGAGACTTCTCTTGGAAAATGCATGTAGACAAGATAGTAAATAAATATCGTAACACTAGCAGTGTCAGTGCAATGTTGAACCATCTCCAGTGAGAATCACTCGAATCCAGGCAAACCAGGGCCCAGCTGACCATGTTGTACAAGATTGCTAACAACCTTGTGGACATATCAGTAGACAAATATTTGACCCTGGCATATAGACAAACTAGGGCAAAAAACAGGAAATAGTTCTGATTAAAGTCAGCACCAACAAACTGTTTCAAATTTAGTTTCTTCCCATGTACAATATAGATTTGGAATAAATTACCAGCAATAATTGCAGAAACTCCTGACTTGGTATCTCACAAGCAGGAGCTTTCCAAACTTACAATCTAATGAACTAGTCAGCTACAAGTAAGACCTTGAGATTCTCAGGGCTATGCCAGCTGAGGTTTCAAATCTCATCACCGCTACTGTAGCCGGATTGGCCTGAGTATGAAGGGAGTGAGTGAGTAAGGGAGGGAGAGATGGATGGATGGATGGATGGATGGATGGATGGATGGATATATATATATATATATATATATATATATATATATATATATATATATATATATATATATATATATATATATATATATATATATATATATATATATGTAATAAACTGACGACGAACAGTACGAAACTAGTAACTAACTAGCCTAAGCGCTTTCGACTCTTAATGAGTCTTTTTCAAAGGCAAATACAAAACATAGTTACGACAAACAAATAAACACAAAAACGTTGCGTTTGTAAACCTCTACATTTCTATCTTCACATGTGCTAAAACTATAAATACAACCAGCTTGTATAGACTAGTTGCGGAAACTGAAAACGTTGTATAATTCCCTAAAAGTCTACAAGCCAAAGCGACATCTATTTTTACTTTGAGTACATATGTAACGCAGATTATATCCCGGATATTTGGTTCTATACCGGTTATTCTTATAGTAAAAATTGAAGGATAAGAAGATTTAGAAAATATTAAATTCGACTAGTGCATAGTTTTTATTTTCTAGTCTTCTTGGTTTAGACCGCTTGGTTTCAATGTTCTAAGGCGGCGTATCCAGTATGATTCCTTTTCCGTCCTGGTTTCGGAACTTCAGCTGTTGTTGGCAATAGCGATAAGTTTTATATCACTGAAAGTGTGGCCAGGGGAGGAAAAGTGTTCTGCGACCGGGCTTCTGTACAGCTTTTTTGTCATCCAATCAGATCTATGAAGGTTTATCCTTATGTGTAGCTTTTCAGTTTCTCCGACGTACTGAAGGCCACAGATCTTACATGTGATGAGATAAATCACATTCTCTGTTTTGCACGTTTTGTTTGGACCATGTATGTTTAGTTTTTCTTTAGTCACTGTGCTAGTGAATGTCTTGGTCTCTATCATATGTTGACAGGTTTTGCATCTTTTATCGCCACAGGGTCCAGATTGACTGGGTTGGTTTTGACTAGCGATTGTTGTTAGCTTGGCCCTGACTAGGATGTCCTTTAGGTTTTTTGGTCTCCGGTAAGCTACTACAGGTTTGTTCGGAAGTGTTAGGTTTAGTATGTCTGACGATTGCACGGTTAGCTAGTGGTTTGCGATGATTTTACCTACTTTGGGTTTGTCTGGGTGATAGGTCAGAATAAATGGTATCCTATCAACCTTTCCTTTCTGTCCATATCTGAGTAGGTCATTACGGTTTGTTTTTTATGGCCCTTTGGATTGCCTCCGCAATCAGTACCCAGACAATCCCAAAGTAGGTAAAATCATCGCAAACCACTGGCTAACCGTGCAATCGTCAGACATACTAAACCTAATACTTCCGAACTGATTGCGGAGGCAATCCAAAGGGCCAAACAAACAAACCGTGATGACCTACTCAGATATGGACAGAAAGAAAAGGTTGATAGGATACCATTTATTCTGACCTATCACCCAGACAATCCCAAAGTAGGTAAAATCATCGCAAACCACTGGACAACCGTGCAATCGTCAGACATACTAAACCTAATACTTCCGAACAAACCTGTAGTAGCTTACCGGAGACCAAAAAACCTAAAGGACATCCTAGTCAGGGCCAAGCTAACAACAATCGCTAGTCAAAACCAACCTAGTCAATCTGGACCCTGTGGCGATAAAAGATGCAAAACCTGTCAACATATGATAGAGACCAAGACATTCACTAGCACAGTGACTAAAGAAAAACTAAACATACATGGTCCAAACAAAACGTGCAAAACAGAGAATGTGATTTATCTCATCACATGTAAGATCTGTGGCCTTCAGTACGTCGGAGAAACTGAAAAGCTACACATAAGGATAAACCTTCATAGATCTGATTGGATGACAAAAAAGCTGTACAGAAGCCCGGTCGCAGAACACTTCTCCTCCCCTGGCCACACTTTCAGTGATATAATACTTATCGCTATTGCCAACAACCACAGCTGGAGTTCCGAAACCAGGAAGGAAAAGGAATCATACTGGATACGCCGCCTTAGAACATTGAAACCAAGCGGTCTAAACCAAGAAGACTAGAAAAAAAAAACTATGCACTAGTAGAATTTAACATTTTCTAAATCTTCTTATCCTTCAATTTTTACTATAAGAATAACCGGTATAGAACCAAATATCCGGGATATAATCTGCGTTACATATGTACACAAAGTAAATATAGATGTCGCTTTGGCTTGTAGACTTTTAGGGAATTATACAACGTTTTCAGTTTCCGCAACTAGTCTATACAAGCTGGTTGTATTTATAGTTTTAGCACATGTGAAGATAGAAATGTAGAGGTTTACAAACGCAACGTTTTTGTGTTTATTTGTTTGTCGTAACTATGTTTTGTATTTGCCTTTGAAAAAGACTCATTAAGAGTCGAAAGCGCTTAGGCTAGTTAGTTACTAGTTTCGTACTGTTCGTCGTCAGTTTATTGCATCTATTTTAATTAATCCCTGACAAACGTGATCCCTTGGTGGATCCAGTACGCTTGAGAGGGTTGTTATTCGCCATATGATTTGTATTCTTTATATATATATATATATATATATATATATATATATATATAGATAGATAGATAGATAGATAGATAGATAGATAGATAGATATAAAGCAACTTATTCAAACGTCTTTTTCTTTTGTATCTCTATTGGGTCACTACAATCATATGTCCATGCTTTTTGTGTCTTTTCTTTCTTGTTTATATTTTTTATTATCAAAGAAAGGTTCTAAAAGCAGACTATTTAATTAAAATATTCAAAGACCGCTCCACCCCCTAATCTCTCTCAATAAGAAACAGAATATTGGATAATACAATATGCCTTTATTGTAGATCTTCCGAATCCTCCCTCCACCACAACATCACTCTCTTAATCAATCAATCAATATCAATGAAATTAGAATCTCTAAACGAAAATAGGGAACTTAACATTCTGCAATGTGGATTGTGAATAGCTGCAAAAGCTAGAGAAGTATATTTTGTAGTGGACGTAGTGGGTATGGATTTTGTTTGTGTGTAATTTGGCAATTGATCACATAATAGTAACAAAAGATAAAAGATGTAATATATATGTGTGGCTGTGATCTGCATATTTATCTAAAACGTGTTTTGATAATTTTATGAACGTTTGCTCTGAAAAAGATGTATGAATATCAATTTCATCGGAGAATATGGAATTGCTGAATATTGTTGTTTTAATTGTAAGCCAATACGGTAAAGTATAATAAACACGATCCATTGAGCTTTATATATTTTACATTCATGGACAAAGTGTTCCGCTGTTTCAATATCTCTGCATGTATAGACCTATTGTTCAACATATGATTCAAGAATAAAAAAATTATTTAAGCTACAACATTTCTTTCTCAATCGCACAAACTGAATTGAATTTGAATCAACCGGTCACCAACGTCTTAATAAGAAGTGACTGATTTAATGTTAATTCTCAAAACATTAGTTTTGATTTCAGTATGAGATGTTAACCAATCACACATAATTTTAATTTGAGTATGAGATGTTAACCAGTCACAAATTAGAGTTTTTATTTCAGTATGAGATATTAACGAATCACACATTAGAATTTTAATTTGAGTATGAGATTTTAACCAATCACACATTATAGTTTTGATTTCAGTATGAGATGTTAACCAAAGAATTTTAATTTGAGTAGGAGATTGAGTATGCTTGATAAAGTTAATCAAACATTTGGAAAGTATTATTTCAGTACTGCTAAAGATGTTTGCATCGATACTCCTTACTGACACCATTAAGTAACAATTAAGTACAGCTTGGTACCGTTAAGTGTCTAATCTTACATTTTCCTTTACATCAAACTGCTCCATATCATTCTAAAGCATTCCAACAGACCCATCGTTTCTTTACCGCACTCTACCTATCCTAACTGCCCTAAACTTCAACAAAAGGCGTACCGTTAATACGTATTTTGTACCTTTTGCAAATCTTCAGTTATTGTGTCACGGAACGTTTGCTTTTTAACCTTCTCAGACAGTTTGAGTGCGCGTGCATACCCTCTGTATCCAAATATCTTTTACTTCATATTGATGTTCTTATCTAAAAAAAACCTTGTTGTATCCTAAATTACAGATTTGTTGTTCTTTGATGAAAAAAAAACATATGGTATCATTTGAGACATTTATTATATCCCCATCACAGACCAATTCTTCACCCCTATTTAAGAGTCGATAAAAAGTTATCTGAGAATCGTTATGTACAGGTTCATTTTAAATTATATATCTTTCCTAATATACTAAAGAACCTTGGTGAGGTTATACGAAGTGGCAAGATTCTAGATATGAAAGAGTAAACGAAAACAAGACATAAATTAATACATCAATACAAACAGGATCTTCGTAGTTTTAGTTCTTGGAACAATCTTTTCAGAAAACGCAATCAGAAGATTTGTATCAAGGAATATCAGCCACTGCGTATGTTCTTGCACCTCTTTAATAAAGTACCCGCTCCGCCCCAAACAACACTGTTTTGTAGACAGTTAATGAGAGCATGTTTCTTTCAATTCTTGTTGTCGACTAGATAGGAGAGTATGGATTAATAAAGGGATCCAGAAAAAACGTTCTTTCAAAGGAAAATTGATTGCCTTAACATTAATGGAAGCACGCATAGATCCTCGTCTTTGTGACTGGCAATATCTTGTATAAACGCTGGTTTGAATGCTCTCTACTCCTTGATTTGCTGTCGTGAAAGGTAACTGTAAAAGTAAAATATTGTATGCAAAGACAAAATTCACATCCAAATTTCAATAAAATCTCACTCTGAAACTATAACTCGTTAAAATTATAAAAACAAAACTGGTGTTAGCGTTATGGGATGTAATTTTCCACTTTGTCAAACTTTTGATTACATTAATAAATGCTTCAGGAAGAGGAAATAATCACGTGAGGGATTTAAACATGTGTTGATCATTAATTTATTTTTAATACAGGAATAGCGGCTAAGATATTGAATTGTCTCAATGCTTTCTTCAGAAGTTAGATTTGCAATATTTATAATATAATTCAGGTCAGTATCTACTCCAATAGGTTCTCATATGGTATTTCTTGATTTTATGGCAGACTTGAAGAATTTGAGATAATTTTGTTTAACGTTTCAAGTAATACCATACGACTGGCAACTAAGTCATGGATAAAAGCTGTGAAGAACAGGAACATTAGTAGACTGAATTATATTTAAATTAAGGAGTGCGATTTAAAACAATTAAAGCACTTTTATTTAATTGTTTCTTGTATTAGCAACAAAATGGAAAGCAGTGTCTTATCACCAGACATTATTCAGGTTAAAGTGATTAAACAGCCGCGATATGGACTGGGTTTTCTGGTGCGAAGCCGTACAAACAGCCCGTACGTAATAGTTTCTGATTTAATTAGTGGCGGTAGCGCGGCTAAGTGTGGTTTGATACAGACTGGTGACATACTGATCAAAGTGGACGACATCAGCCTTCTGGACAACCCATATTAAGAGGCAGTCTGCATTTTCAAATCAATACCAGTCAACTCCCAGTTCGTTTTGCTGCTTCTGTGTCAAGACGGATACACAACACATCTGGAAACACGCTTTGATAAAGATGGTCTTCCACACACTGTGCGAATTACAGAGCCGATCAACCATCCGGAAACGTTCATATCAAAAATTAAGAAAACATTTTGTCTATCAAATAAGTTATCCGATGCGAATAAAAATAATATCGTTGAGGTCCACACTAACGATGTCAGTGGCAAAAACTCTGGGATCAAGACTCAGATGTGCAATTTGCATGATCAGATCGAAACGAAAAGAAACATATTGTGTGAATGTACCACAACTTCAGATTCAGTATATGTTACTGGCGACCATAACGGTCATAATGTATGTAATATGAAATATTTTGCGGAGCCCAAGGAAAAGAATGGATATGAAGAAGAGAAGAAAACAATTTTTAGAAATTGATGCAAGCATGAACACAATTACGATGACAAAAGCAAGGTGCAAGAATTTAGCAAATTAGCAAAGAACATTATGCAAATAGTTCAAAAGCTAGAAGTGGATCATACAGCTACGTTAATAACCCACCCACAAAAGCGCTGAAACTTATAAATGTAGCCAATGAAATACCTTTTTATTGGGATACCTTACATATAAAGGCACTAATCTTTCTCTCTCTCTCTCTCTCTCTCTCTCTCTCTCTCTCTCTCTCTCTCTCTCGTTTCTAAAATACATACGTCACTAACCTTTTATAATCGAACCAGGTAATTGTATTTATACTTTATAGAAGCTTCTCTGAGGCGGTGGGTTCAACGTGGGAATACAGTTATATATATATATATATATATATATATATATATATATATATATATATATATATATATATATATATATATAACACCTTCAATTCTTCTTTTGTATTCTCCTCAAAAACTAAAAACTAATCCCTTTAATGATTCAATGAAGCATAACGGGACTACCTGTACACCAGATGATTAATGGCGTCAGCCGTCTTTCTCATGGATGGGTAACGTTTAGAAGTTCCATCTAAAAACTTCTTCCACTCTTTAAATGAGTATTGTTTATATACAAATAAATACTACAAATATCATTAAAAAAACTTACTTTTTAATTTAGGTTTTTTATTCTAGTTTCCCATCTCTTTATATTTGTTTAGTATGCATCTTTGGAATAACTAACCTACTCGGCACTGCATATTCTGGATTGTGCTGATATTCCGGCAAACATCTATACTGATTTTTACATACATCTTTCATATACCTTTCAGAGTACAGGCTGCACACCAGAACGTTGCGTAGGGTCCTTGATGTTAACCTCTTCAAACGGACCTCTAGTGACAATTCGATCCTAAAACGAGCTCATCGATCAAGCCAAAGATGTCATAGATCAGTAATATACCAGCATGAAAAGGTAAGATGAAGTTTAATATTCCAGGCTCTGGAAACACATTGATTTTCTTCAGGGTCTGGCAGTTGCTATAACATGTTTCCTTATAGATGGTTACTCTCCTACTGGGGAAGATATTTGCTGTACACATCTGCACCAAAAGTCGTAACAAAACAGTAAATGCATGTTTCTAACTTACATATTGTGTCAACTCTGATAAAGAAGTGTATTAGAAGCTGATTTCTTAATATCTTTGTATCATATAAACGTGACTTTTAAATAGCTAGTAATACACTAAGCATAGTTGTATGCATGTGTGAATGCAAATGTATGCATCGATGCATATAGATCTATATTGTTGTATATATGTATATAGCTAGTAGGTAGGTAGGTGTGTATGTGTGTGTGTTAGTTTATTGTTTATAGTTAGTCGGTAAATTTGCTCCCCTAAGTTAATGTCTTTTATACTAATTTAAAAAAAATATTGTTTGCGTGCGATTATGAAAGGGAAAATAGTAGTCATTTTACAATGGAACAAATCCGGAACTGCATTTAGAGCAGGTGGACGGTCAAAGCATAACTAAGAGACTTCGTTGATTGGCTGATTGGTTGGTTGGTTTAACAGCACATTTAACACATAGTTGGCTATATTAGTATTAGGTAGAGGAAATGGAAGCTCAATGTCATTCTTAAGGGCACATCGAGGCAGCATTCCCCATGCTAGGCTGGACTAGGCTGGAATCCAGCCAGCGAACATTTTAGAATGAGCCAAGATATGGCGCCTTTTCAAAATACATCCTCCTAAACACATTTACATATTGTTTTTTCTAAATCAATAATAAACGCCCATTAAACTTAGATTTTATACAAGCCAAGCAATAAACTGCGTACTGTAAATAAACATGTGAATCAGGCTACTGAATTCATTAATTGATGCTTCTATATTTTGGAAGTGAAATAACTAAGGAAACAAAGTCTGTCTCGTATTGTCGAACCGACGATAGAGAGAAGTGAGATTGAGCAATAATGTTCTGATACCTTAGCTCGCTAGCTTCTTTTACCTTAGGATCAAGGTCACATTAACATAAATTTTACGTCAAGATACATACATACATACATACATACATACATACATACATACATACATACATACATACATACATACATACATACATACATACATACATACATACATACATACATACATACATACATACATACATACGCACACATACATACGCACACATACATACATAGATACATACATAGATACATACATACATACATACATACATACATACATACATACATACATACATACATACATACATACATACATACATACATACATACATACATACATACATACATACATACATACATACATACATACATACATACGTATCATGGAACAATACAAAGAGCATTCATATAAGGACTCGGCTAACGTGTGAACGTGAGAAAGCTTGCCAGCTGCTTCTCGTGGGTCGGTGGTGCTTCAGAGTGATTTCCATGCTTCTTCCTCCATCAGTTACACTGGCAGCCATGTTTAGTCTATCTTGTGCTGAGAAACGGCGTTTAAATCCAACAATAATAACAACAAGAACAACAACACAAAGAACAACAGCAAAGGAACATTACTTATAAATACGCCAGTTACTTAAGAATTTCACATGTATATGGAGGGCACATGCCCACACTGGGCAATATGTGTAGTGATCCTGGCAGTACCCCGTATTGAAATGTTTTACTGTGATCTCATGAGTGGCTTCTATGGGAATATATTTATGTGCACAAAATGCTTCCTATGAAACATGTCTTTCACTTTTTCCGGTTTTTGACGCTCGTAATATCACGACAGCGAGAGTAATGTTTAAAGCTATCTGTAACCACATCAAGTACGCAACGGACGATGGAAATATTAGGTACCACTGATATTTTAATGATAATGTATGCTTCCTAATGAATTTTTACTCCATCTCACATTGCAAAGTTACAACTCTATGTCCCTTTAATTATTTTAAAGGGGCCCCGAGTGGCCGAGTGGTCTAAAGCGCTATCCGTTACGGATCACTGCCATCTCACCTCTGTCTGAGTGTGTTCGAGTCTAGGATTCGGCGAATGTGGATATGTGAGAAAGCTTGCCAGTAGCTTATCGTGTGTCGGTGGTTCTTTCCGGTGATTTCCCGGTTTCTTCCTCCACCATTAATACTGGCCGCCATGAATAGCCTATCCTGTGCTGAAAATTCCGTTAAGCCCAACAACAACAACATAATTATTTTAATGTTTCGCCTGGTTATTACAAGATTGTAACACTACTTTTCTGACACTGAACACGGCTTTGTTAACATGGCTAAGGTCCTTTGCTAAGTTTGTAAAGTCGTGTATCATTATTAGGTTATGTGATAATATTTTGTTTTGTGTATAGAGCATATACTTGATTTTCTATGGTTCCTGTTTCACCCATTTAATACAGAAGTATACTTTATCAATGTGATACCAATTATAAGCATAATTCTACAAATCAGATCATGAATAGCCGACAAATATCTGAACATTGGTACACAGAATACTCGTTTACACATGGAACATCTTTCTTATATTCTCTTGACTAGAAAAGTAACATTCTTTCACCAGTCTATATGCACTGTACATCGCATATAAAATTAGCTATTGTATTTTACTCTGAATCCTATTGCTGGCTTGCAAGCATGTTTAGTAATCTGATGGTATTCCTATAATGCTTCAGAATAAGGTCCTACATCCGTGTATGTAACATAAGTATACATGAATGGCAATCTCTAATAGTTTATATTAATGCTTGAACCAGCAATGACCTGTCTGATGACATACTTTCTTAGTGTACCTGAACAAACAAGCATCCAATGTTTTTCCTTTCCTTTCTTTGTGCCTTATCACCAATCATGCAAGTACTTGGACCATCATATATAAGTATAGCAAGCTGGTCATGTCCTCGTGTGTTATCTTCTACTGCTTGCTCTGTGAGTGTTGAACTCAGTGATAAAACAACTGCAGTAACTTTATCATAAACCTATATACCTCAGGTAATACCTCTACAACTGCTAAAGAACCATCTGGTTTGAGGTCACACAGAGCAAAGGCACATGAAATAAAGAATTCAGTGTCGCTTGTATGAAGAACTTGCCTGCTCCAAATACAATTCCAATGTGTGACTTTTCTGTTCACAGTTTTCGTGCATGCAGTAAAGTGTAGATCTTTTCGTGTGTGCATGGAGTTTGAAAAATGGCAGTCATGCTACACATCATCATTATTCTCTAAGTAGACTTCTCTTCTTTATCCTCATTTACTATTGTGATGGATTCTTAAGCGAGGTAAAGGAAGATCTCTGACTGGTTCTATTTGCCCCAAGGAATTTATCCCAAGATTCAGGTTAAACTGCTTTTGTAATGGACACGTTTTCTCGCACTTTTCCCTCCTATGCTTTTTGTTGTCTGCAAGCTACAAGGAAAACTACTTACATGTTACAACTGTAATTGGAATTATTTTTTTAAAAATGCACCATACGTCATAAACATTAACAAATGTTACATAAACCACTTGAAAACACGGGAAGATTTTTTAAAAAATTGTTATATAGATTCACACGTGCTTTTTGCAGCTGGCATTTACACGTTTATGTGACTGAACCCGTTCAATTGACTAGCCTTGCGATAATTATTTTAAACATTAAGAACAATAAACACAACAACAATTCAAGAACCATTCTAGCAATTGGTTCTATATATATATATATATATATATATATATATATATATATATATATATATATATATATATATATATATATATATATATATGAACTTCAACTCTTGTAGCATTAGCGATTTCAAATATTGTTTTATCGCTCTCCAATTCATCCATTTACTTAATTATCTATGAAAGAGTAATAAGAATAAACATTGTAACATATTTGGTCATTCAGATCGTTTTGTTTATCAAATTTCTTTCTTGTGGAATACTCTATCCAGGTTTTTAAGTTTTCTTTTCTTAGAGGAAGTGTGTGTTATGTACTACACAGCATGAGACTGCATACTGTAAGTTTCAAAGCTGTCTAAACTGGATAATATTTAGGCTTTTATTATTTCAAATAGTTCACTAGTGTTTAGAGAGATAACATATTAGAAGTCAGACAATAAACTGTTTAATTGCGTAACGATAAAGATAAATGATACCCAGTGTCATAAAATAATCTGGGAAAAGTGGAATTCGTCTTACTGGCATTATAAAATTATATAAAAAAAATGTATCTTTGTAGATCCGCCATAACAATCTTTCCACCTCGGACAAGCGGAAGAAGCGACTTTCGTGTATGGAACTCACAGCTGATATCTTATGCCGGCTACAAACAACAAGACGGAAGTGTTGTTGGAGACCCAATCAAAGTTTGTTTCTGAGGTCGAACATATGTATATTATGTCGATCACCTTTTGTTGTTTAGATCATATTGTTTTGGAAATAATTTAATATAGCTTAATAAAATAATGCTGCGGTATATCAGTTTGGATAACGTCTGAATGGTAATCCAATGGTCTCGGATTTCATCCCTACTCAGGCAACTCCCATTCTCTACTCATGATATAGCCATTATTGAATTAAAAACTGCCATTGAAACTGCCTTTTCATAAAGCGCAACATGCTCATAAGACAACAGTTATCATGTACAAAGGCGCTATAGATTATACATCAACCAATTATGGCAACATTTCAATACAACTCAATCTTACCAAAGTATTAAGGAACATTATTCAGTTAAAATGTTTCTATATAATTAAAACAAGCACCAGATCTTTGTGTTTTAACGTTTTTCAAACTTTAGATATAATTATTTCAAAGGAAGCATAAACGTGATTTAATTGACATGGTTATTAGCTCACCTTTACGATGATGAGAAGATTTACTGTGTTACCACAGATGTCAGCGTTTGCCATCTGAAAGCATATACATATTTGCAGTCACATTTCATCTCAACCATTCTTTCTCCTCAAGTCCAATGTTACATTTTGGAGTAGGTTTCATTGGATCTACCCCTTGATGAATGGAACTAAGGAGTTAATTTATTTTACATACAGTCACATAATTTGTGCTTTCTTAATTAATCGTTTGCGTTTAGCTCATGATCACTTGGTTCTTTTGTCCCCTGCATACATCATGTTACTTTACCTGTACTAGTTATAAACTGTGAGCATGCAATGTATTCCTTAGTGACCCCAAAAACAGCAAACCGTGTACAAAAATTGCTGCATATATGAATTATTTACAGAACGAAGCCTAGTTTGCTTTATTATACAATCCTGATGATCCCTTTTATCAGACAGAACATATTGGGAACGATCGTTTTTTTATCTTTAGGTTCGTCGTTGCAAAATATTCAAGCTCCGACTCATCCAGTGTACATTTGGGAAGAGAAATTTATTAATCTAAGGTAAACATACTTATTTATCAGGCAATGTTATACCAACTAACTGTATCGTCATTGCGGGTTTAGACAGTTTGTGTATTTTAAACAATTTACGAGCAACTTTCAAACGAGCATTGTTTTCCGCTCACTGTTCAAGTTAAAAGCTAGCTTAAACAAAATGGGCACTTTTGCAAAGTTTCATATGAGTCACAGAAATGCGTTGTTGTCTTACGTTTCAACAGAAAATAGAATGCGTCCATGTTATACGGCCAAAATAGTCGACGTTGCCATAAGTTATTTATATTTCAACATAGTTCATTTCCATCCTTTCTTTTCTTGTCAATTTCTATTTGTCAAACGCTTAAGAAAACGAAATTTGTTTAACCATTTGAAAGACCTTGTATAGTTTATACTGAATCACAGTAAAATGTTTGTTTTCATTATTCGTCCCATCCTATTAATCTATTAAAAGTATGTAAAATGAGGTTTTTATCGTTGTCATGTTAGCCTTCAGTTTTCCCTATTTTCTTCATCATTCATTCATATATCTTTTTTATACACATCTCCAGAGGCAAAGATTAAAACCGGTCTTCTTTATCCGGCGTTCTCTTTTATATCCAGCAAATTTACCAGCAAACATTTGTATCCGAGAAAGGATATTATACTGTAACTTTAGAAAGAAAGTTTTGTGTGTACTCACGATGTGCAGTTCAAATGTGTGAATACGGTTGGCGTACCAAAATAGTACGTGTTAAGTCCCATTACACTTGTCTAACCATATAATGTTAGTGTTGGTCCTCCTGATTAATCTGATTTAATCAATGTTGGCAATATATGGCACCAGAGAGAGAGAGAGAGAGAGAGAGAGAGAGAGAGAGAGAGAGAGAGAGAGAGAGAGAGAGAGAGAGAGAGAGAAGAAAAAGATACGCGTCTCGGCAATTCTTCCAGTGGATTTTTCTTACTGATAATAATCATTTCATACTGATTTCTTGATCCTGTTTATGTTCTGAATATCTGTCTCGTAGGTTCTTAACCTGTATCTAAATCATAGGAAATAAAGTAGTTTCTTTTCCGCCATAGATTTCCTTGGTTCGCCGAACTAGGTCTGACTGTTTCAAATATGGTGTTTGACTGCGGTGGCCTGGAGTTCACAGCATGTCCCTTTAACAACTGGTACATGGATACGGAAATAGGTCCCTGGGACCTGTGCGATCCACCTCGCTTTAACATCCTCGAGGTGAGTAGACTCTTTGAGCCGATACATGTTTATTTAGTATGGAAAGTGATTCAGCAAGCATGATTTCCTGATATTTAAAGGGAGAACTTAATGTACTCTGATATGTCTCTATATGCAATGTTTTTTCTTTACATCCATGATACAATATCTAAGAATAATTATCTGAGTCCTACACGTGGCAGGCTCAAAACTGATATTCATGTTTGTATACCCATAGATGACGAACACTGCTAACTATATACATTACCCCCTCGGTATATTCAAAATAAAATTGCTATGCTAAATTATTTCCAGTGCAATGAAGTCAATTTTGCTTGTTCTTTTATTAGTGGATTGATCCAAACGTGCTCCTTCTATATGTATGAGGGGGCAAACTGTTAATCTAAATTTTCTGAATATTGAAATAAATTTAGCAGAAAATCTATGAGTCAGACATGATTTATGAAAGCAATCATTGCACGTAAATCTATCACATATAATGTGATTTCATTCATTCTTTATTTTTTTTAAAGCTATGGACGACACTTTATTTTAGCTATTTTTACACTAAATATCACAACCATAAAACACCTGTCATTGAGCTAGCAAGCACATTTCGTTCCAGATAGTTGCTAATAAGATGGAGCTGAATACAAGGAATAGCTCCAGCTTGTGGAAGGACCAGGTCTTGGTGGAGATCAATGTGGCTGTGTTATATAGTTATCAGGTGGAAACACTTTTATCTTCTCTAAGACACGCAATTGAAGAGCGCACAACCTGGCAAATCTGTTTGGCAAATTTGAGAATTTCGACTGAATAAAAGTTTTGTGGATATATCAAACCATAAGGGTATCAATGATCTTTCCTTTTCCTCGTTTGTTTTGCAATATCCCTTTGACGTTTATTCTCCACCATAATTAAACTAATGGATAGTTTTATTTTAGCAAAGTAATTCACTATAAAACACATTGTGTGAACGTGATATTAAAAATCCACTTTGAATAAAGTCTGCTTGAAATGATATATCGTTTTTGTGAATATTTACCATATCTAGTATGGGTATTCTGCTATTGAACTTTTGTATTATGATGTGATGTAAATGAAACTTATGTTCTAATTGTTTGCTGAGAGATTCCACTCAAAAACGATAGAACGTCATAACTGTATGTCATTATTGACATAAATATCTCAAGCACTGCTGTCCCATTATCAGTTAGTTGCCAAACATCATAATTCATGACATATCCGCATCCAAGGTAGGGACTATGAGATTATCAGCTTCAACCCATTAGCAATGTAGACAGAAGTAGTTACTACCAAAGGTAATGACTCGAAGGCAGTTTAATTTTGTCCAGTTTAAAAGAGAAAAACTGCTCTTTTGAGATTACAATATATTGACACCTCGCAGTTAGCCTTGATTGGTTTCTTAAGTGCAATGAATTGTCGTAAGTCTGATTCTTACTTCAGAAATATCATCTATCCAACAATCTTGAAAGACGAAATGCCGTATTTGTTGCAGGAAAAGGGAGTGACTATTATGGACCACCACGCCGCCGCCGAGTCTTTTATGACGCATATGCAAAACGAGCAGCGCCTGCGCGGTGGGTGTCTGGAAGACTGGGTCTGGATAGTTTCTCCCATGAGTGGCAGCTTACTGCCTGTTTTCCACTAGGAGATGCTCTTTTACAAGCTCAAACCATCATCTAAAGGAAAAGGAAAAGACAGAGGGTAAAACAAAATGCGTAAAAAGTATATATCATCAAATTACATTAACATTTAAGGTGTCAAAATGTTAAATAATAAACATCGTATGTCATGTAATGCCAGGACACCAACAACATCTCTAATTAACACATTGTTAATGATTGATGTTTAATGTTTGTATTTATGATAACAGCTTAATCGTAAACAAGCATTCATCAGCAATGAAATTTACGAAATTCATTCCAAATCAAAATCCTACACGAGCCGAGCTGCGGATTTTATTCAACCTGTTTTCATTCATTTTGTATTTAATGAAAAAGGATTCAAAAGCTTCTATTCGCCTTGCCACGACATCCTAAAACACTTAAGCATCAGACTGGGTTTGTCATTTGTGTTCAGCCAATTGAAACAAGCGTATTTTCTAGCATTGTATTTTATTGACATATATAAAGCATTTGTGTTCAGCCAATTGTAACAAGCTTGTTTTCTAACATTGTTTTTATTGACTTAAATCTAAAGCTTCTGTGTTCAGCCAATTGTAAAAAGCGTGTTTTCTAACATTGCTTTTGATTGACTTAAATATAAAACTTTTGTGTTCAGCCAATTGTAAAAAGCGTATTTTTTAATATTGTTTTTATTGACATAAATCTAAAGTATCAACGCAGGCACATATATTACGTGAATTATATGTCTGATTCTCGCAACTACACATATCTTTTTTTCTTATTTGTTCGCAAATCGCAGTTGCCTAAGAGTAACTTTGGTTGTTAACCCTAAATAACAATGAGTCAATTGAATTCAGACATAAATGTAAGCACAATCTTATTCACATTATTATTTTTATTCTTTTGGACTTATTCCTTAGGCACATTGAGTTCAGTCTTAAAAGCAACTCAACGCAATTAAACTCCTGTTAATCCCACAGAGAGAGAGAGAGAGAGAGAGAGAGAGAGAGAGAGAGAGAGAGAGAGAGAGAGAGAGAGAGAGAGAGAGAGAGAGAGAGAGAGAGAGAGATGTCGTAGCATGCAATTTCATGTCATAGATGTATTGGTGTAACAAGTGTTAATGTCACATT
The DNA here is from genome assembly GCA_016746295.1 of Potamilus streckersoni. Classification (NCBI taxonomy): domain Eukaryota; kingdom Metazoa; phylum Mollusca; class Bivalvia; order Unionida; family Unionidae; genus Potamilus; species Potamilus streckersoni. The sequence continues at coordinate 2,286,535 of JAEAOA010002353.1, read as the reverse complement.
ACGCACTTGAATAAATGCATATAGGTTACTTGCTGAAAACAGATTATGACATTTGATATAAGAGTGCCCATTTACTTAATTTATAAAACAGGAACACTCATGTAGGTACTCTGTAAGTAATCTACAGTTGGGAAGGTTGCAATCCGGGCTAAAACAGGGAAAAAAAGGAATTAATTTATTTCTTCTCTCTTGCTTACATATTATAATATAATAGTCTTAATATCGAGGTTTAATCATCAAACTTGTTCTGCAAGAATTGCTTGGTCCACTTTGAATTATTCTGTGGTAATTAATAGGCCAGCACTTTAAGGGCATTAGTGCCAAAAAGGAGATGGATCTTATAGCCAAATATCGAACGACAACAATTAGTAACTTAGTGCATGTTGCAGTTATTGTTTCAAACATACCTCAGACAAATTCGCCTGAAGATTTAATCTGAAACGAAATCAAATAAAAATTGATATTTTTGTTCAGCTTTTGTTGGGGTTTGTGTATTTCCCGACTTATGAATCAATATCAACCAAGTACCGCAAATGGGTTCCTCTAGAATAATTGTTCAAAAGTATTCGATCGGGAATCATTTTCACTTTTACAAATGCTTATTTGTCAGCAAATACAATTGTGGTAAGGTGCCCATCAGATATTTTCAACTGTTCAGATTATTGCAATGGATACGGTAATTTGACACATTTCGACAGTTTGATTTTCGTTAGATGTCTCGTTATATGTCTTGTTTACTCCTCAAATTAAATAATTTATTTTCTATGACATAAACTTATCATTCGTTTATCTTCATCGTTTCTTGTTATACAAACAAGCTGAAACAATAATATAGCAATCACTACTATTGTTGTTTCATGTCATTGTATAACAATGCAATATGAATGCATCCTTATTAAATTCTTGTGATATATCTTACGACAATACTTCCAAAAACCTTCAGAAAGAAGAACCAATAATCCAGTATATATATATATATATATATATATATATATATATATATATATATATATATATATATATATATATATATATATATAACGAGTTTTTATTCAAAACAAAATTAAATGAATATTAACTTACATAAGAGTGTCCCTGACTGGCTTTTGTTATTTTCTTAAGTACTAGTTGATCTTGACATGCATTTGCTTTCCATTATTAGGTAAGAAAAATGGCATAATGAAGTAGTGAATTAAATGCATCCTTCACTCTTGTATGTCACCATATTACATCCCTATGCTAGACTGGTTCTCTCTTGCAGGAACTTTCATGGTTTCTCTCATTATCATTACACATAGATTAATAATTCTTTCTAGAGTTCAAATGCGTAAATGCCCACTGACATGCTTTAGACAAATATCTTGCTATATGTAATGTGGATATGTCTGCAGGTACTATCGATGAATGAGTATGACTCCAATGATCTTCAACATGAAGTGATTTTACTGATCGTGACGAGCACCTTTGGAAATGGGGATCCACCTGAAAATGGAGAGGCATGTATAGATACATACACACTCATCTTTTATGAGAGCATACCATTCCGTCATCAAGATAAAATATTGAATGGTTCAAAGTAAAGTTCTTTCAATGTTTCGAAGCTTTATGCCATGAATCAAATGAAACATCTGTTCTCGTCAAATTTAAAACTTTAGCGTTGGACATATGCTCGTGTCATAAACATTTTCAGTAATTATAATTATTATTACTTCTCTTCATTAAATGCGAAAATAGTCTGATAATAACGTATAGGTGCACTTACATTCTTACCGATGTCAGAATCAAAAGCGATTTGTTTAAGAAATGATGAATATATCAAACTGACTAGAATCTTACTTATTGCTACTTTGTTTTAATTAGCATTAATATAATTGAACAATGTATCAAGCTTATCATATTCATTACTATTATTATTATTTTGCTTATATAGGTATTCGCAAAGACTTTAATTGAAATGATTCACCCAGAGGGTCACAACGTGTACGTATATTTTTTTCCCGTATATCTACAACGAGTGTAGTGCTTTTTAATAAACAAACAAATACTACCGGAGTCAGTTTATCCGTCCATAAGTTTGCTTACATGTATCTCGATCCATTTGAATTATCCCGTGAACATGGTGTTTGCCAAGGCGACACTCTAGGAGCTTACATTATTTTTGTTGTTGTTGTTGTTGTTGTTGTTGTTGTTGTAGGGTTTAACGCCATTTTTTTTAGCACAAGAGAGGCTGTACATGGCGGCCAGTATTAATGGTGGAGGAAGAACCCAGGAAAACCCTTGGAAGAACCACCAGTCCATGAGAAGCTACTGACAGGCTTTCTCACTTACCCACGTTAGCCGGGTCTAGACCAGAACTCACGCAGAGGCTAGATGGCAGTGATTCGTAACGGTTAGTGTTTTCATCATTTTTGTTGTAACTTGTATACCTCTATCCAAAAATCTTTTCATAGATTAATATTCCTAATCCGTTTGAGGTAAATTGCTGAAATTTGGTTGTTGTTGTTGTTGTTGTTGGGCTTAAAGCCATTTTTCAGCACACGATAGGCTATTCATGGCGGCCAGTATTTATGGTAGAGGAAGAAACCTGGAAATCACCGGAAAGAACCACCGACCCACGAGAAACTACTGGCAAGCTTTCTCACATATCCACATTCGCCGAATCCTAGACTCGAACCCACGCAGACAGAGGTGAGATGGCAGTGATCCGTAACGGACAGCGGTTTAGACCACTAGGCCACTCGTGGCCCCTGAAATTTGGTGTATATATGTATCATGACAGACGCTTGTGTCTCATTATATCATTACAGCTGCGTCTGTCTCGTTGTATACTGATAGCCTCTTGTGTCCCGTTGTATCATGATAGCCGCGTGTATCCCATTGTATCATGACAGCTGCGTGTGTCCCGTTATATCACGACAAACGCGTCTGTCCCATTGTATCATGACATCCGCGTCTGTCCTGTTGTATCATGATAGCCGCGTGTGTCTCATTGTATCATGACAGCCGCGTGTGCCCCATTTAAAAAGCAACTATATCAGGTTAGTACTTGTAAAGTTTTATTACAAATTATATCCGTCCGTCCGTCACGCTTTCCGATTCATATATCATGAACTACTTTAGTTATCTCTAGTATACGTTCTTTATATTTATTTTCATACTCATGATTCTGCCTTGTATACATGTGTCCTTTAGAACAATCTCCACACTATTGGCAGATGTATTTAAAATTCAAATATGCATGACATTATAGGCTTCAGGCTGCACTAAAGTTTGTTTAATTTTGTGTTTTAGTTTTATTTCTCAATCTCTAGTCAATCTGGAATCAATAAATATTATCACTATAAGCATCTCTATTATCACCTCGCAATAGCGACAAACGAAGCTCAATTTGACCTATATTTTACATTTTACTGGTTTCCTGGTTTAATTTAAGCTTGTATCTCTAGCTCATGAGCACATAGACATTTTGAACCATCGAATCATACAAGTGATATCTGGACTCAATGAATGAAAGGGATGCAGCTTAAAGAGTACTACAGCTTCATTACAATAGTAGGTTGTTATCAACTATAGTTCATACCCCAATGACCTAATATCAACTAAGATTGTCATGCTATTTTTTTAAAGCATTGTTCGTCCTATTGTAACCAGTTTCGGTCATTGCGTATTTATCGGTTCAATATCCTACACCAGAATGTCCCTATGAGCTTCATCACATGTTTCATTTACTTAAGTTCAGGTTTTGCGTCTAGGTGATAGCTACAGCTCTCCTGTATCCGACAGATAAAGTTATGCCAGGAACCATAATACCTGAATATGCATATTGATTTGTTCTATATCTCTTTAAAAATTAGGTCATTTTTACAAATATTTAACACATCTCTGAATTTAACTAAATGTACTTTGAATTCGTACTACAGTCATGGCATGATGTGATTGTACAATGCCTATAAGTACCACACGCGTACACAATGAAAGGTCAATGTAACCTCCATTAACATTTTCGTTAAGTATGATAATTTTAGCATCAATATTGTCATAGACTTAAGTTTTGTTAAATGAAACGGATACAATTGTAATAATATGATTAATTAAGCTTCATCAAAAGCTGTAGCTCTCGTCTTTGAAATAGATCAGAATGCAATACTTTTAAATATTGACTGCTATGTCATATTTGCAAATTTCTTACAGTATAATAGACCCGATGCATGCAGGTGCTATATGAGTGAAGGAACAATAACATTTGTACCGCCGTTTGCTCAGTAGTGGCACACGGCTAGCTGGTGTTATTTTTATTGACAGCTCCTTATAAAGACTTTGCACCAATTGTTTAATATCCTCTAAAGAGACATTTTTCTGTGGATTACCATTTTGAAATATTATAAGTATCATCATCAACCAGTGGTCTTGAATTCTGTTGTTTGGATTCACATAATTATTTTTAGCGGTAAAATTTTACAAAATATAGCTCGCTACAACCTAAATTTAAATATAGTTTTCAGTTATGCATATCCCAAATACAGCATTACATAGAAACTGCAACAAAATAACGTTTAGTTTGTACCGTTCTGCTTTTTCTTTGCCTATTATACCGACATATAAATCCGATACAGCAAAGTTAAATATTTCATCCTCCATTTTACCATATAATGCACCCGTTCGTTTAATTGAATCACATGATATATTTAGTTTTACTTGGTTTCTCATAACGACATTTAAGAACGGAAAAAAATCGCTTTTAATGTGAAGCATTGTTCAAAGTTAGAATTAATATATTTTTGACATATTTGTTTGAATTTGATGTGTTAAGTTATCTTGAGATGAGGCATGATTCTGACAAGTAACGCAGTTCAAGGTGTCAATTTTTAAAAAATGCTAATTTCCTAATTTCGAATGTTTGTGTTTGTACTTCTCTCAGATAAAGATCAGTTGTTCCCTCTAACTTGAAATTATGTTTTTTGATTGCAGTGACAAATTCAAAAGAATGCCATACAATCGTTTGACAATTTCGTCCTTAGAAAAACGAAAAACCTTTACTGGGCCTCAACAACTGTGAGGAGGAGAAGTGAGATGATAACTTGCGTCCTGAATCAGTACCATTGAGAAATAACAGGTAATTAACATTGCGTTTTATACCAAGGACTTATAATGACACAAAAGGGTGTTGAAATATTATTTTTGCACAAAATTGACATCTTACCCCTACCACAATGATTTTGACACCTAACATGAAACTATATATATATATATATATATATATATATATATATATATATATATATATATATATATATATATATATATATATATATATATATATACACACAGAATAGACTGTGCTATCCCTGGATTCTCTAGCAGAATCTGCGTTGGAGACGAGATGACAATCCGTGATGCCGTAGGAGCTTTCTCTCAAACGGATTTTATGGTGAGAGTTTTCAATTCTAGATACTCAGTGTTTGCATTGCGGTTGAGGGCTTATCCTAACTTCTGCGTCTTTGCCCACTCTTTAGACACCATACTGCATGCTGTGAGTGCAGAGAGGTTATTGAAGATGGGTGAAGGGGATGAGCTATGTGGACGGAAGGAATCTTTTAAAATCTGGGCACAGGATGTATTTAAGGTAAGAAAACGTATACTCTTACTTAATAACTTGGTTTCTTTCTTAATTACTTTCAAGCTTCTCCTCGTCTTATTTATTCTCCCAGAACATCTTGACAAAATACGACCAATCCTGATCGCTTTTGGTCTAACTGTTATCTCGAAACAATTATTTCAAGATGTTTCCTTTGTTTTGTCTTTTGTATTTGTCTTCCATTCAATACCCTCTGGTCTTCCCGTTTTTCCCGCATGAAACCACGTCTTAGTCATGATATGGTTTCACTGCAATGCGAAAGAAATCTACATAATAAACTCCATTTCCCGCATTTGCTTAATGTTGCATTTATTCCAGGTACACATTTTACAAATAAAACTTTTTAATGAATAATAAATTCAATCGTTGTTAAACATTCAATTATTCAGGCTGCATGTGGAGCATTCTGCGTTGGAGACGAGATGACAATCCATGATGCCGTAGGAGCTTTCTCTCAAACTGATCTCACGTGGTCTCCAGGGAAGTTCAGGCTCACGCCCTCAGAGGAAATATCACCTGACATTTGTGAAGGTAAAAGTTTTGAAGAAAAGATAAAAATTTCGTCCTTGTTTTTCATGCAGTTTTTAAACTATTTCAAAACGTAGCAGTACAAAATAATTAGTAGTCTTTGAAATTTAAACAGGAGATATGTGGTATTCAAATAACACGTGGATCACAACTAATAGTTTTTGGACGGATATGCATATTTGAACAGTCACATAAAATATCAATAAGTAATGTAATGTACCTAAAATTGGTAAAATCTTAACAACATCTAGAGAAATAATGGATTTTTTAAAAATTTTTCATATATGATTGCTGTAGTCCAAGGTTTTAGATTTTTACAGTTTCAACACTTATAACTGGCTTCGAATAAATATGTGAATGTCATATGCAATAGGACCACCCAAACCACGATATATACATGCATACATTATTAATTTGAGCTGCAAACCATAAAAAGTCTGAACATACCACGATATGTACCACGGAATTTCGCAATTAGATTAAAAACCAAGAATATAATATCCCGGGGCAGGGTCTGATTCTTTTATTTTTTAACAAATTTCGTCTGACAATAGCTGGAAATAAATATATTGCTCTATTTGTTGTCAAAATAACAACATGTTTCATCCATCATATTATTTGAAACATAATGATTATATTGTGATAAAAGACAACAAAATATTTCAGCAGAAAAATTTGCAGTCACCAACATGATAATTAAATGGCCGATTCTTTATAGCAAATATATTTGTTATGCGCATGTTAATTGCTGTAGCATTTGTCTTCCAGAAACTTTAACTAACGTGAGATGATAAAGTTTATGCTACATGAGACACCATGAAAGATATTGTGCTGACATTAGAGAACCTTGCTGTAAAATGCCTACAATTTACTAATAGGGAAACATTGAGAGTGATGTCTAAACCAGCTAAATATATTTATCAGAGGGTGCTAAAAAACATGCAACACACTCAATAATCGATAAAATATTTAGTGGACTTTAGAAGATATGCGAATTTTAACAGAAGAACGCCTGCTCTCTTGAAACATTCTAGGAAGGTTTGCTGTCTTACAAGGGAATACAGATACTAAACACATTTCAATCTGCTATTAAATAGCTATACATTGAAATTTTCATTTTCATTCGAATACTTTTTAGAGTTGGATTTGGTCCAAATATTATTCACGTCTCATTTGCCTACCACTTTGGCACCTGTAACAAGTGTCAAATATATGATTATAGATCATAAATATAATTACATTTGTAACATTCGAAAATTTAGTTGTGTTAATACGACTGTCTAGGTGAGAAAACAAACATAATTATTTTGTCATGAAAAATGAAAATAAGATGTTAATATGAACATATTCGCAACAGGATTACTCTCGAAGTTTTGTACATACCTTAACGGAAACAACCGAAGCCACGGTACAGTGGAAATGGACCGTGTTAGGTACCACAGGATGTAAAATACCACGGTAAACCGGTATACCGATAATACCAAAATACCTCTTTTTTAATGCATTGATGTATTATTTTTGTTTCTACCTAGGTCTCTCAAAACTACACGGGAAGACTGTTGTTTCATGTCGACTTATCAAGAGTAAACAGTTACGATCTTTGGAGTCAATGTATTAATTTTCGTACGTGTTTAGTGCATCCTCGAGTTCTATAAACAAAACATTTTCCATTTGTAAATTGCATAGTTTTTGTGAATTTCATGTTTAACACAATAATGCTAGTTTTATACTAACGATGTGAACTGCATTTTTAATCTGTACAACTACATCACTGAGGCGAAAGATATAAACTTAACAAAGTATTAAAAATATAGTAATACATGAATTACCGAAAAATATCCTATGTTTTCTGTCACGTAACTAATGTAAACTAAATATGATTTCGATAGAATACCTGTTCGGCTTTAATTTTTGTATTTCTGACAGAAACACGTATGACTTTAATGACTTGTGAAAGCTTTCAGCTTGCGCGAACTCTACATCTTTACCAAAATGATGAAATATTTACTTTTTGCTTTTTCTTGCAGTCGCCAGACATTGTTAGTGAGGTTAGACTCACAGGGGATGTCCGAGTTACTGTATACCCCAGGAGACCATTTGGCGGTATTTCCAGAGAATTCACCATCCCTCGTGGACAAAATCCTTGCTTGTTTGCATAATGCTCCCCCTGTCGACCAGGATGTTAAAATAGACATGCAATCTGAACGTACAACACCGCTAGGTATGATGAATTTGATCTTACCCTCACATATTCGCCGTGTAATGTGGGCGAGGCTGGATGACTGCGATATATATATATATATATATATATATATATATATATATATATATATATATATATATATATATATATATATATATATATATCGCATGGTCTATATTATTCTTTTATGTATGATACGTGTTTGCTTTATTACATGTCATCGGCGTACCAACCGCTAACTACTTTAGATGTTTGTTCTATTAAAGATTTTGGTTGGTTGGTGGTCAAAAGTGCTACTTCGCTGTTTATCTTAAATGTATCCACTTGGAATAGATTGACTGAAAGTTGTGGTCTCTTCTATCACCAATCATTACAAAAGGTATGGCCTTTTGTATCAAGAATGTTCACATTGTTATTATGGTATCACTGAATGAAAAGTCATTGGCTATGCTACAAATTATGTAACAATAATACGCATGCAGTTCTAAATCACTAAGGAAAAAAAAACGATTTCTAAGCATTTTCACTTAACTGTGGCTAAGGAGAATGCACTTACATATATAACTGTTTACAACTATACTTTTGCATTGTTCGCCGTGTTTATTCTTTCAGGCAATATAAAGACGTGGAAACAATTCCCAAGGTTTCCAATCTGCACATTGCGGACAGCTTTGTGAAGATATTTGGACATTACAACATCACCTACCCAAAGTTTCTTGAAGATCTCAACGACCCAAGCAACAAAAGCCAGTGAGAGAGAAGCACTGGAAAATCTTGCAAATGTATGTTTCTTGTACTTTCTAGTGCAAACACACTAAAATGTGGCAAACTTGTTGTACATATTGACAGCTTTAAAAACATGCTTGTAATCGTGCGTCTGAGTATGTATGTAAAGTTTGCCACTGGGTAGAAAACCATGGCATTACAAGAAGATATGCAGAACAACAAACACAGCAGTGTATTACTCTGTGAATGTCTGTTTGCTAGTGAAAACAGATGTTCATTAGACGCTCTTCAATTTCTTGCTCATACAATGTAAACGCAGTTCTAAAGCATGACGTTACTAAAAATAAGGTGCGTTACATTTATACTGTTTTAACATTATTCTTTCGTTAGGTTCCATCAATTTTGTTTCGGGTATCATTTCAACCTGGTTAAATTCCGGTTGCATCGAATGTTTTAATAATCTCGCCGCTTTAAAGAATTGATGTTTAAGCAATGAGATATAATATAAGTATCTGTAATCTAGAAGTGTATGAAACATCTTTGAACATTGACAGTTTTAAAAATAATAGCTGATGTTATTTACACGCGCAAATGCTACTTACACAGTGCTGAAAACGAAACATATCAATATCGTCAAGATCATATAATTTAGGACATAAAAGAATATCAAGACTGGAGGCAAGACAAATGTCCCAATCTTCTTGAAGTCATGGAGGAATTTTCGTCTCTACTGATCCCGGCAGCCCTAATTTTGACGCAACTTCCTCTACTGCAACAGCGGTACTACAGCATCAGCTCCTCCCCATCTGTCTACCCGGGAGAAATACACGCTACAGTGGCGCTCGTGAAACACAGAACGCAAGGTATGGAATTATAATGGTTCGCTAGTTTAACGATGTATTGTTGTTCATAACAGCCATAGCAGTGACCATGTTATAGATTAATTCACATTCTAGTAATGGGGGTTACAAACAGGACATTTTGTTCTTTCCATGTTCTGCATATATATACAATCTTATATTTGATCACTTTAATCTAAGAAATAAAAGACAGCACAATAAATTAGGTACGTAAGAGAAATATTCGTGTAGCTACCCTAACAATTTATATCTTGCGTCTATGAATGGCTAGAATACACTGTCGAACTTAATAAAATTATACATCTGTATTAAATTGTTGGACATGTGAAAACATTGTAGGAGCATTGATCTGATCCATTGTACGAGAATGAGAGCTGGACTTCTTAATATGATATATATCCAGTATACCATAACAGCACATCACAATTAGTTAATTGATTTGTCATTGACTTATAAGAACATCGCGTTCTGACTGAATCCTGACAAAATAGTTTATCTGCAGGTATTATTCATAATATTTTGTAAAATGCCGAAAAAATTGTTTTGTTGGACACGCGTTCAAAGGGGAATACATTAGTGTGATATATTTGATAATAGTCAATTTTGACTTCATTGTTCTTTTTGTTGTGTTTAAAGGTTCATTCTCACGATTTTGTAGATATTTGACTGCAGCGTTTCGATTTTATGTTTACTTTCAGGTGGCACGGGGCCCTTGCATGAGGGTGTCGGGTCATCTTGGCTGAATAGAATAGCGCCAGGAACCATTGTGCCATGTTTTCTTCGAACGTACGTTTGCTATCTTTGTCTTGAAATGTAGAAGAAGCTCTTAAATAATAAAAGTTTAATTCTTTAAATTTTTGTTTGATCGCTAATGGCTGTCGAAACTATTGCTGCAACAGTGGCAACAATTGTTGCATTTCATGACGCGTCACGTCGAGGATACGCTTTTGGAGTTCATTTAGACAACTTGTTTTCTGCTCAAATATCCTGAAAGGAATCGCCCATTTTTCACCAATTTATGTCAATTATTTGTATTCTGAATCACTGGTTTAAGAACGAAACTAATTAGGATTAGCTTTTATTAATACTCTAACTGTATGTAACATGTTAAGTAATCAGATAAGAATCTCTGCTGCCTTTGACAAAATGCTTAAAAACAAAGGATCTCAGACAAAAGGATGAGTTACGTTAACATAGATAATAGAGAAACAACTTATACAGACGCTTATTAGAGACATTTTAACGAAGTGTGTTCGTTGTTTCGAATGTTTCGTTTTGAGATAATCCTTCTGGACCAGTGAATCAGTTGACAGTACATTAATCTCGCGTCAACTAATGGCAGACAAGTAAACATAATTTTGGATAAGTATCTTAGAAAGACGATTATGATAGACAGCAAATAAGGTAGATCGTTTGCATTGATATTGTCAATATATTGCCGGGGGAGTATCTTTCAGTGCGCCATCATTCCATCTGCCAAAGGATAACACCCTTCCACTCATCATGGTCAGCCCTTGTACGGGTATTGCTCCCTTTCGCAGTTTCTGGCAACAGAGAAAAATCGACAGAGAAAGGTCCCCAGTACCACATTCTCAAGGTATCACACACAGAGCAACGCAGTTGTTATGCTAACGTAAAAGAGAAGGAACATGTTAAGATAGTATATAATTCATGCACTTTTGTGTGTACTACAAACTATTGATGACATGCTTAAAAATTTAAGTAACCGAATAATTGCTACTGGTCACTAATCCATTCAGGGCTCAGTTAGAGAATATATTTGTACCATCATCGAACTGTAAGCAGTGTACTTTCGACACTTTTGTCCGTTTTCCTAATTAGTGAGAAGCACACAAGTTTGTTACTGGCACTTTTTATGCTTGCAATATTATTTAGAAAAATATTCTCTAACAATCGATAGTAGTATTTTCTAATGTAACAGTTCAAACTTAAGTTGAAACTGCAAAGGGTATACAAATTTCCCAGATTCACCATTTAGGACCTGAAATGGTTTTCTACGTCTGTAAGAAATGTGAAACCAAAACTAATAAGCAAGAGTCTAAATTCATGAAGAGATTACATCATCAATGCAGATAATAATGCCACTTCAAATATTCTCATTATTTGAAATATCAACTTTGGAACAAACAATTCGGTTCTTTAACATGTTTTGCTTGTTTTCATCATAGTTTTGTAATAATAATAATAATAATAATAATAATAATAATAATAATAATAATAATAATAATAAATTATGACAATCGTTTCTCACGGCAGGTAAATCTCGCGCGGGATGGTGGAGGATGTATTTTTGTACTTCGGGTGCCGCAGATCCTTAGTGGACGATCTATACAAGATGGAGCTTCAAGCGGTCAAAAAAGAAGGTGTTTTGACGAACGACTACACAGCATTTTCTAGGGAACCAGACAAACCTAAAGTGTGAATGTGATTCAACAATTAATTCCAACGTGCTATTAGTAGAAAATTATGTTGGATAATGACTGTGGCAATGAGATTTAACAATCGGAATCATAGCGCTTAAGGCACTTTAGTACCCATCTGAATATAAATATTGATTTATCTTTTGTCAATTGCTTTGTCTTTAATAAAAAAACAAGGACCCACAATTTATGTCCAATTCGTCAAACCTACCTTCAAGCCAGCCATAATATAATGCCATTAACTTGTAAATTCAAGCTGATCACGTGACTATAATCTATATAATTAAGTTGTCGTTTGAAGAATAATTTATTTCTTGCATTCATCGTTTATATTCAGATAATAGGGTCAGATAATGGGATCACTAGCACTACACCTTCAGAGTTTCCATAAATGGCCTTTGTCATATCACGTTTTTGTCACTATATGTTTTCAATCATTATTGCTAAGCACAGTAGTTAACAAATTCAATTTTCTTATGTCGCTGTATAATAATTTGCCACTTCCGACAGAGCATATCGCACACTGGACATCAACTAATTGTATAAATTCGAGCACAGTGTTTTCCGGTGTATACTGTCTGTATCCATGATAGGTTTACACTCAAACAACACCATCTCATACTTGATCCATTAAATTGTTTCTTTGCAGATGTACGTACAGGATTACCTACTTCAAAATAGCTCAGAAGTTTACAATAGCATTGTTCGAGAGGAAGGACATTTTTACGTCTGTGGTGATGCCAAAATGGCAGCAGACGTCACGTCGACGCTAGGGGAAATTCTTCAAAAAGAAAGAAATATTTCAGCACAGGACGCTAAGAATTTGCTACTGAACATACGGGTAGAAAAGGATTTGCTCGTTCAGTTACTTATACACATCTTTAAGGATCCATTGCTATTATTCAGTGTATAATGTTGTATCTAAATGCACCTGTCCTCGCTCATCAGGCCCAGATAATTGTAGAAATGATATACATGCAACGAATTCAGAATACATCAAACATAATATCCAGAATAATAACTGGACTTTTGTTTTATCAATATCCAATCATCATGATGTAAAGAAGATAATCAAATAAATATTATATGCCCCTGTTTATGTCCTGCTGGATATTTACAGTTGTAAATCAAATAAACGAATACACGAATCAATATATTTTCTTGTTTTATTTTGTGAAATGATAACATCAACTGGATGAGCAAATATAACGTAAATCATTTGGTACACGGTATCGCCACTGATAATTGTCTTCTTTCAGGATTCTGACTAATTTCACGAGGATACGTTTTGGAGTAACTTTAAGGAGCTACAAAGTAATAGACATGACCAGGTTCCACAAGAAAGAAGTCTGGAAGTACATCAAAGTCCATGGAAAACTGAAGAAGTCCCTGTCATCACTGATGGGGATGTTCACAATACAAACCATGGTAAGTGTGCTTCAGTCTTGTTCCAAAATGCATTGTCGTTACTCCTCAAGAAATTAATATCTTAAACATACCCCTCCTCCTCATTGTACAATTTACATAGACATAGCCAACTGCTTCTGTGCACCTATGGACACTGCCGGTTGCAATCTCATCTGCTAGAGTGAACGGCAACGGTTTTCGTTGATTTTTAAACACTACTTTTAGTTTAGGTGCATCCGCTATCGTTTGCTGGGACATCAGGATTTGAATAACAGCAATATTTGGTACAGATTGTTATTAAAGGCAAACCCTATAATATCTTTTCTTTTGTATTTTCATCCTCTTACGTCTTAATATCTCTCTACGTGGCACATCAAGAGATAACATATTTACTTGATGCTTATTATATCGTACTCATGCCATGCCATGAAATCCTATCCAGTATGGAAGCTTCAAATATGAATAGTCAATAGCCTAACATTTATTGCAATATTCAGATATTTCTGACGCCAAATAAAACACTACCAACAGCATTCTCAGTGGGATTTACTTGACATCTAAACATTGTTGTTTTAATTAAACATGGTGTCATTTGAGATATGTATGTGTGTATACATATGTATGTGTATGTATGTGTATGTTTGTGTGTTTGTGTGTCTGTGTGATGAGTGGTGGTGGAGGGGAACATTGGATGAATCATACCTGATTGCCGCGAAACTTGATATCTGTAATGGTTCTTAAAGACGTACATATTGATATGACTACGCTCTAGCGATTTTTGTAAGAATTGTTTCCCCTTCAATGCAATATTATTCCATGAATTGGATAAACATGTCATTATTTTTAGTTGAAAAAAATAGTTGACTTTGATATCATCGACATATCTGTTACTTTCAGCCATCTTATAATTTTAGATACCACCTGTTGTTCTTAATTTTTATTGTTGTTTTCTTTTTTAAGAAACGTGCTAAGAATGGCATTAAAATGAGTATTTCTTGGATTTTCTTAGCTTCACTGGTTGAGATTATCACAACACCTGAAGTTAAAACTTCTCATCCGAGACATTTTAAAAGTCAACTTAAATACAAAATGTGTTTTTACCTACATCATACATAATTGCATATCTTACATGAATTATTGGATAGGATGAACAAACTTAAATTTCTTACCAGATTCTTATCATGTGTTCCAGGTTAGAAAAGATGTCTTCAAAAGACCCAATGCACCTATAAGTCAGGTTTATAAGAAGGAATATGTTAACAACAGACTGGAGATCGTAAAGAGGAATCATCAAACAAATGACAGTTGATTCTGTAGAGACTTTTGCAAAAATTACTTCCACCAAATTTTAAATTTAAACAGTAATATCAAAATAAATTGCTGTGAAACCTCACTTTCTATCTATCTATCTATCTATCTATCTATCTATCTATCTATCTATCTATCTATCTATCTATCTATCTATCTATCTTTCTATCTATCTATCTATCTATCTATCTATCTATCTATCTATCTATCTATCTATCTATCTATCTATCTATCTATCTATCTATCTATCTATCTATCTATCTATATATTAATCTCTCAAAGTGGCTGTGTATCAAAGATTAACCGTTCGTGTTTTTCCACCAGTGTACAACAATATGAAGTACAAGTCCTTACCTCAAAGTAAACCCCTTAAACATAAAATATAACCATACAAGATAAATTTACATATAAAGGCAAAGTGTTAATTAAGAGAGCTTGTAAGTTCCCATAATAGCTCTTAATAAATAAGTTTCACTGTGTTCCCTGAAATTTTTCAATCATGATTACAAGAATGTCAAAAGCTATTAGTACAAATTGTTTCTCAGTTGATAAAATTGTTTGACCATTTATTGCCAGGTAAATAGAAAACTTGTAGGTTTGTTTTTCTTTGTATTCATTCGATTTTTAAAATGGCTTTGCATTACCTATTCTTCCAAAGAGTGTAGCCTGTGTCTACGCAGCCTCATGTAGCTGACTGGTATAATCCCTGGTCTATTGATCTACAATATATACATGTTTGGTAACAGTTGAGATCGGTCTGACGCTAAATTTTCGTCTATTTCTGCGTTATAAATATAACAAGAATAGGGAAGTTCCGTTGAACATTTTACTTACAAAAATGAAATATAACATCGAATTGATACATATGTATATAAATTGACTGTAGTAAATTGGTTTTCTATTTGACTTGCACACACATACACTGGTGCCAGTCCCATCCACAGTATCCCATTAGCAATGTGGACAGCACAAAACCAAATATTGTTGTCGAAAAACAGCTTTTGTCATTTTATAAATACATTTCATGAAATCCATTCGTCTTCAGTCACTATTTATCATTTTGTTACATATTTTATCATTAGGCTTCCTAGCATGATGGTATTCACTTTCTGAAGTATCTTTCTGGCTATTAAATAACATAAGTTCACGGTGTAAGTCTGTGCCACTGTACAATTATGTATATTACACTTTCAAATATATCATTTCATAAATATATATCATTATATGTATTTGTTTTCAACTAACTATTTTTCATTTTAGTAACTGTTGTGCATTTTCAAAGAATGTAATAGTGTGCATTAAAGGAAGATTTATCCCAAGGTTTTAAGTTGAATATTTTTAAAAAATGCAGCAGAATGCATTGAAGTTTCTTTTAAGTTGAAGATGAAAACTTCAGACATCTCTTCATTTTCAAGTATATCTCACAGACCTAAAATTAGAAACCAAACTATAATCAAGCACAATTTAAATAAAAGTTGTTAAATTTCTTCACAAACTCGAATCCACTAATAAAAAATTGGCATGCTGTTATTCACCTGTCGTATATGCAATGCACAACTCCTGTATTCAGTTTAGTTCATTTTCTCTAAATATACCAGAAGTGTAAAATTCTTTCTTATACTTCAAATCACTGCCAATCAAAACTGTCTGTCACAAAATTTAGATTAATCTGGAACTATGCGAATTGCCATTATTTTCTTCCTCAATCAATTATTACCACTATTTATTTTATACCTATTTGTACACGAGTTTTACTTGACGAAAACAGGAATTTTGTGTAAAAAAGAAAGGTCTAAATCAGCTTTAAGATTGACATCCAATATGATACCAGTTCTTTGAAAATAGTTGTTATGATGATATGAATGTATGAGCTACGATGTTTGTCCAACAAAAATAGTATTCAACATAAGGTCTGATAACCACGATGCTTTCAAGCTCAAATATTTGGGACCTAATGATTTCAAAACTTCTCTGACATTCTCATTGAAGGTTATAATTCCTTTAATTCCCTTTTGTCTCCAAAATATTTGAAAGTATTTTATTTATTTTCATTTCATTGCTGTACGGAGTATGTCCTAAATTGCTAAATACAAGTGTTAGATGCGGATAAAACCATAATTATTTTAGCTATACCATATATAAAGTTAAGTTGCAATGTTTTCCGAGCGCCTATTACTTTATCACAATTTACCATGTAACTTTCCTAATTTAATTTTTCACAAGCCTCTATTTTCCCATCAAAGCACATTAGACATTTAAGTTCGTTGTCTATAAAGAATGTCATATGCCAAGCACACGATTTTATGTGCTCCTTTCTTCTTCAAATTCTCTCAGACATTGACAAAATTAAGGTATGTTCCTGCAATTTTTAAAAATATGTTTACAGTATTAAGTTCATTCTTTAATATAATTTATTCTTAAATATATTAACCCAGAAAAAAATTCATTACACTTTTAAAATTCAAATTTTCAACTCTTGCGTCATGATTTTATTTGACCTAAATCAAACAAGCAGTGCAAGTCTTACTCAATGACGATTGTGACTTTCACTCTTGAAGATCAAGTTGTTCTGCATATACATTTTACTGTTACAATGCATTTTTCTATTGTATTTATAGCATGAATCTCTTGGATGCAATTAAATTTCCATTAAAATCATGCGATTAGTTTTCATTTCATACCCATCCACCTTAGGCTTTGGATATATGCACAAAAGTGTATGTATGGTTTATTCTGAGCATACGGAAAGAACGTGTTGGCGTAGGAATACCTCTTACTTATCAGGAAATATGGAATGAGTATCTTTATCAGATGCCTGATCAATCTTATAATAAACACGCACACACACACACACACACACACACATATATATATATATATATATATATATATATATATATATATATATATATATATATATATATATATATATATATATATATCTGTGTGTTTGTGTAATAAGGCGTCTAATCCATGTGTTTAATTCGTATTTCTTCATAACACATCCCGTCTGAAACTATTATTCTGTTTTATGACAACCTCGTGTGAGTATTCTCAAATGCACCAACCGAGACAATAAAAAAATCCCCATGTTCTCCATAAACAATTATCAATCTGTATAGGTGCAATATACAGAAATATATATTGCAAATAACTTAAAAAACTGCATTCTGTTTTGTACCGAGCTACTGAGAATACTTCCAGGTGATATAGTCTCCTGTTTATTTTTCAAAGTCATACTGAAAGACGATTTTACACAAAATACTTATGTAGCGTGGTTCTCATAATGACCAATATTTTCAAAACAAACAAAAATTATATAGTGGTGACAATTGTTGTAAGATAAAATTTGTTCTTAATAATGTGAATTAACACAAGTGTCTCTAGCATTTGTGAAAGTAAGAGGTTAAACTCTTAACAACCATTGATCTTGCAGCTTAAAGCGGTATTGTTGGCTCTCAAGATTACCTCCCTTTCTCTCACCCTTCCACCATTCTTTCAATAATCTTAACTTGAGACATGCTTAGAAAATTCAAGCATTCAGGCAGCTCAGAGATCATCGCCCGATAAAGGTTTCGTAAAATGATAAATTATTTAAATAAAAATATGGAACGACAATAAATTACATCTCGTTTGACAAATATTGTAAAACATTAGAATAAATGAATGCACAAGCGAAACTCGAGAACGTTAGCATGGAAGTCGCAAGAATAAATATATTAAACAGAAATACAAAGGAGCTAATAAGAAATTAATATAGGAAGGTACATAAGAGAGTAAATGTTTTATTGTAAAAGATATTGGTGAATTATGAAATAAATATTGGCTAACTATGGTAAAATTATTAATAATTTATTCACTCTCCAGTAAACTGAAATAATAAAGTTAGATTTATTTTTCATCAGTCCTCGTTAAAAATGCAATTGTAAATAAATACTATTTCATCACACCAAGTGGTGTTTAAAGGTCATTCTTGCATGGTAATCCACGTGTCATTAAATCTTATTCGATCATGGTTGATTTAATACAGATTCTTCAAAATTCATGGTCAGTCAGTCACATGACATAACAATTTAAGTTTTTCCTTCCTTGAACACGATATACCTCATCGAGTCACAACAAATCCTAATGCAAAGTAAAAATAGTGAAACTACAAAAACAGCGTCCGTTTTCACCAGTCATGTAGACAACACGTATTTACTTTTACATTGATTTCATTGCAGTGCTCTATCTTAAGTCTCTACAATAAATACATTTATTTAGAGGAATACGACAATGTGGAATGTATAACATGCAATTTGGATTTTTTAAAGCAGCTTTAACAATTATCCAGTCATAATGCTACGATGTCTGCACTGTAGCAGTTTATGGTGATGTCTAGCAATAAAGTGTCATGTTGCAGACATGTATCACCATGTCACACACAATCCTATTGTCCTGGCACATGCCCTACCAATCCTAACACTCAACTCTTAATGCTGAGCGGCAAGCAAGGCAGAAGTTGTGTTGTGTTGTATATAGATGTCAACTAATGAGAGGAAGATAATATACTTCTGTAGCAAAACAAAATACCCAAACACACTTCTTAATGTTCGATATTGATATAATAAATGCATATTTTATGGAAACCTAATGGAAACCCACCAAAGAGATCACCCATACTGGCAACCAAATAAGTTGCTTTCACATCGTCCCGATTACAATTCACAATATTGATTAATTCTAAAACAAATATAATATATCTGGGATGTATGCAAAATTAAGAGCAAACTAACACAACCAGTAAGAGCGGCAAAGACTGACAAGCTCTAAATGTATTTCGATCTAACACATACCAGTGTTACAAAATAAAAGATTTATAAATATTGGTACTATCTCAAAGTCGTATTCAAAGTATTCAAAGTCGTAAATAAAATATATTTGTACAAGAAGTAATTAAATAATTTTAACACTGCAATAAAATTGCACAGACATCATATATTATATCAATAGGTAAAGTGTATAACTGATTCCATGCATGAAGAAGGTCTTGTTGTGTAAGTTTTGCAAATATGTTATTAAACGTACGAATAGTTCTGTGTTCGGAATAAATTCCATGTTTACATTAGACAACGATAGTAAAGATATGAATTAAATGAAATTTAACCGATAACAGAACGATTTATGATTTGCAAGAGGGAACAGTCACAGAAACAATATGGTGTTAGCTTAAAACAAGTAAAATAAAATTATTAAATGCAATTTATGTTGCTTCACTGTACTAGAACTCAGTATGTGACCGCACGACTATTTCTTATAATAAGTTGATGCCTGCGAATAGTACTACAATCAGGTTGGAAAAGATTCATCAAATATGCTGGTAGAGATAAAAAGATTTACCTTGACCTATAGAATACCATCCAAATTTGTTTATACGTGTGATTCCATGAAATGTAATACAATCGGTTTTGATAGATGAATAAGAAGATACCAGACTTTACAAAGAATAATCATGCGTGGTGCATATTCAGGAAAGTTGGGGTATTGAAATTAAGCTGTATTAGATGAAAATATAGTTTGCAAAGTAATAGAGAATTACATAATTAAAAAAGAATAGAAAATTGGAGATGTGCTTTCTCTTTAAACTATAAATCAAAAGGATAATGCCAATAAATTCAAAATCAGCAATCTCTTGAAATGAACAATAAAGTGATATAAAATCTAATTCCAATGTTAATGTTCATGCATAAATTAGATAAATGATGAGCAATTTTCGCGCAAAAGCATACTCCATACCATACGCATCACAACCCAACATAAATTATAACTGCAATTCCACTTTAATTAATGTAGTGTTGCTATCAAACTTTATGGAAACATAGTAACTGAATAATATACACATCTGTCATCATGACCAGATGTATAAACGATTGTACACTACAATTTAGCAGTAACTGAAAGATTAATTACCATCAAACAATTGTATGTTGTCCTCGGAAGTAAATGAAAAAGATCAATATTTCTTAACAAAGGTTGGTGGAGCGTCGTTATTTGTCAGTATGTACATCCTCATATGAAAACCTATACATGTACAATATTTAGCATCAATCACCCAAAATTAGTTGTCTATACTAAATTAAGTAATATTCTTTTAATATATCCCAGGATCTATAAGTATTTTAAAAAATCGCGCTAGCATAGTCATTTGGTTTTATTCGTATCTTCTGATGATGATCACTATATGTACCAAGTTATACAAGAATAAACGAAAATTCACAAGATTCACAGACTTATTGCATATACCTTGGGTGATAAATCTAATACAGTTGATAACCATTAAATAAAGGACCAAGGGTAATTGCGTTCACAAGACTGTAGCGACTTACATCCAACGGCAAGTTAACGAATCGATATCAGCTCTGATAAAAATCGCTTCAGCAAAGACATATACCACAGTACGCATCTTCAGATAATGGCATATGCCATCACTTGAACCAAGTTTCACAACAATTAATTAGATATATACCCCGTTTGACAGTGATCAATCAAAACCCACAACATTTGCTCATTTCAATGAAACACTGCATCCAATAGTCAATGATATACGGGATAATATAGGCTACAATGCTCTACAACAAGGATAAGAAAGTGTTTGATGAAACGAAACAAACGACCCACATGCAATCATAAGAAATGAAAGAAGAAATAATTGCAATTTTAAACAGAACTACACAAATAAAGTATTATGCAGACTGCATATTCCATGGGACTACAGGGTAGTAGCAGGGAGGGTGAATCCTACATTTAAGTTTCACATATATTTGCCTATATTATAAAGGTCTTTAAAGCTAAAAATACCCGCTTTGTAAGCTACTCTGTCTTACAAAATCTCACCGCAATAATACATGAGAACCAGATAATAGGATTCACCCTCCATGCTGCTCCTGTTTTATTAAACTTATTGCATAATAAATCATGTATAGTGGTTTATTATCCTAATAAATACTTAAGTAAACAACTATATTATAATGAACACCTGTAGGTGGTTGTTAAAGACTTCTACAATCTGAAATAAATCATTTCACGGAAAATACTGTGCCGCATATAATCAACTCGTAAAGAAATCCTTAGGATTGCAAATCTGTATTGGATGTGGGGTAGCGGCTCGTTCTGTTATATGTGCAAAGTGTGGCAGTAACAAGTATAGTGCATTAATGCATTATTATAATCACATAATACGAAGACGGGGTTTCATTAAAGATAATCCACCAACTGCACGTGAGTATTTACACAACCGTTATAAAATTCCTGCTGTTGTTGAACCTGAAGAAGATAAAAAAATAATAAATCAACGAGATGAGCTGGAAAAACAAATAAATGATAAGAAAGAAGAAGAGGCGAGAAAAAATAATATTCGTGTGAAAATAGAACGTCGTATATATTATAGATATTATAATCATTGAAATCTGACATCTCACTCTC
Organism: Potamilus streckersoni; assembly: GCA_016746295.1. Classification (NCBI taxonomy): domain Eukaryota; kingdom Metazoa; phylum Mollusca; class Bivalvia; order Unionida; family Unionidae; genus Potamilus; species Potamilus streckersoni. The sequence goes on along the minus strand of JAEAOA010002353.1, from coordinate 2,263,966 downwards.
CTTGCTACTTGGGTTCATCATCAAAACAATGAAAAAAATAAAGCTGATATGGAGAACCATGCTCAGCTATAATAATTATTAAATATTTAATTAATTGCTATTGCAATCCTCGGTAATCTCATTGATGAGAAATCGATACTCATCCGCATCCATGATTTTACCCGTAAATAATCTACTACAGATGTCTGAAATTTCATTAATGACTTCACGTGAATCATTACCAGCTCGTTTTCCTCCATCGAGAGTTTCGAGTCGCTCAACATCAGCAAGGATGTTGCTTGGAAACTGAGTAACGAGAGCACTACCCTGATTAGTACATCCGCTTCCGGTTCTAATCTATCTAGAAATTCATCTTCTTCCTCCTGTTGCTGTGCTGGCGTTAACAACTGAGGTGTTGGTGGTGGTGATTGCTGTGCCAGTGATGGATGTCCCGGTGATCGTGGTGATTTATATGACGGTATTCTCGGTTTTACTTTTTCTCGTTCCTTTTTCACCCGTAGTATATACTGTTGTTGTTCTTGTGGTGTTAGTCTAATAAATTTCGTGTACTCATTGATAGAATCTGCATATCTCATACATTTTGGATTATCCTCTCTGGCCTAATTAGTATTATAGCGAATTCGAGAAAGCCACTTGTAACACATTTCACGACTAATATTCTCGACAGTGTGTTTTGGTTTTATTATTTTTTTCTGTCATTAAAACTATTAACTGCATATTCAGCCAGGTGGACTTCATCCTTAATTAAGTTAATTTCATTCACATACTCATCATTGAATTTATCGTATAATTTAATTCTACCCCGTCTTTTAGGCTCTTTTGCTGGTTCTTCTTCAGGTTCGTCTTCTTGTTCTTCGATTTCTACCTCTTCACGAAGAAGTTGTTTAGTCTGCTTGGTCCTCTTTGCCATTTTGTCTGTTGCCTCTGCGGTTTTCTCAAGCACAGCTAGAAGTGGTTTTGTTGTCTCAGTAATAGGTTTGAATAATTGTCTGATGTCTTCCTCAAACTCAAATTTAGATTATTGACGCTGTTGTAATTGTTGTCTGACACCATCACGAACAGGTAAATACTTCTTGGTCGCTTCTAGTCGCTCTCATGCGAGTCTTGTAGAATGTGGTTCGCATGTAACGACCATTATTAAATTATTATATTAATTATTCAATTTGACTGAGTCTATCAATCTAGGCAAATATCATCATCATAATTGCTTTTTTTCGTGCTCTTTCAGCTTTGGTTTACATTTTTTACCCGACGAAATTATTAATCTTAGATAATCAGCACTGTATATTTCGCTCACTAACATACGCTTTAAAACATCAATAGTACGTGTTTTTTCTCGTATCTCTTTATTCGCCTGAAGTTAACTGAGCATTAGACTATGGTATTTTTTTCTTGATCATCATCGCATTTATCCATTATACTGGAGTATTTGATAATTAAAATTTAATAATGATGCATTAAATGGTTTTTTTGTTAATCTGATACCTGTATCGTTGCGTGAGGGAAGTGTGATTTCATATATATATATATATATATATATATATATATATATATATATATATATATATATATATATATATATATATATATATATATATATATATATATATATATATATATATGAAAATATCGCACTTCCCTCACGCAAAGATATAAGCATCAATATTAAAATCTGAGTTATCCCCGATAAAAATGATAATTTTTCATGCCCATTTAGACTATTTCAGTAAAGTCTTCTATTGTTGGAGTTTTTCCTTTTCTTATTTTACGATTGGTCCTTGTTTTGTAATAATATACTTCTAATCGAAAATTCTTACCACCACATCGATAACATAAACTAAGATTACCTCGTAATCCAATACCACAGCTAATACAAGGATTTAGTCCTTTTACAATATTTTTTAGCAGATAATTATGTGCACCACAGTATTCGCCATAACATCGCTTATTACAAAATCCGTTGATCCCTGAGGTAGATATTTACACATATTCTCGCCATTTTGAAATGGCATTATATTATAGTGTATTAATTTTTGTTTAACATGTGAAAATAATAATTTAACCAACATATTTAATTAAATATAATTTACTAATAATTAAGATGACAAAAAAATAATAGAATGTCGGAAAAGAACTATAATACCGAAAATAACGCCAAGATGGAAAATGGCAACGTGATACAGACTCCACAATCTGTATATAATAATATATATAATTTAAATCAAAATAATTATTTAGGAAATTTAGATTATTGACTGGAATATCACGAAAGAATTAGAAATGTTTTAATAAATACTCCTCAGGATGAATTAAGTGATCTGATCAAAAATAACTATTATTATCTATACGAGTACAATTTACTGTTTTTAAAGTCATTCAGTAATATTGTTTGGCACAAGTATGAAGATGAGGCTATCGAGAACCTTGCAATATTTTCCGGCGACATATATGCGCGTGGAATAATTGTCCAACATTTTAATAAATTTTATGTATTTTTGGCTGATTCTGACTTTGATAGATTTGCTGATCACTTCGCAGGCGAGTCATCAGTCACTGAAATAATTCCACGATTCAGGCTTAGATATCCTGTGTTTGACCTCGATACAAAAATTCTTCTAGAGGAAGTCAGAGATGACCATAATGACAATCTCATTCGTATTCAGCCATCAAACCAACCTATTAATGTTGATGAGGTAATTAATTACTTTACGCGGTTATGTAAGGGCGATCGTGAAAAAGTATTTATCTTCGAGACAAACAGTGGTTATCATGTTTTATGTAAATCTGAGTCTGTAAAATTGAAAAACACCATGATTTAATTAGTATAGCTGCTGGTTATAATCCAAGATGGAAAATAGATCGTCAGGCTGGTCTGCATAGCATAAAGTTGAACTGCACGAAATCATACAAGCCAGGTCAACAGACGTCATGTAAACGTCTTACATCACACAACAACCATTATAACCATCTTAATTATCAGCTTGTCCAACACTAATCCAACCTCAACACATAATAATACCTAAGGTTGTCAATGATGACCAAACAATAATTAACTGCGACGATATCCCTGAGGATGACTTCAAGAGGATATCAATTTCATTAACAGGTGAACCTGATCAACGTATCAGTATTATTAATGTGTCGCAGAATAGATGTATTATGTCTAGGAAAGCAGGACATTATTGTAATATCTGCGAACGTCGTCAGGGATTTAATGAACTACACAACTAAATCGAAGACAAATGTGATAATTGTCTTGTATATATCAACAGTAATGATTTTGGTTATAGTTATTATTCGGTTTGCTGTCCAAGGACAACGGGGAAGCAGATACAATTACCGGCTAACACAATCTCTGTTGATGAGGAAATCGATAATATTATCAATGGGACCTCGAACAATACCGAATTAGTACAGGTAGCTGAGCAGCATAAAGATTAAAGGTATTTTAAATATTTGATTAACAAGAAACGCAGATTTCACAATCCTGGCTACGTCAGAAATAAAACCGCAGATCTTTCAGGACACACGATACTAATTCTATGGAAGAACTGTGAACAAGTCTAGAAATGGGTGAAAAAAATAATAGAATATATACGGGTTTGGTGGTCCATAATTGGTTAATAATGAAAAGTAAAATTGTATTAAAAATATCTTTTGAAACCTTATCATATGTGTAATTTAAAACAATATAGACAAATTTCTATTGATGCAATTTTAGTATTTTTAAAGACTTGACTTAGTATTACTCAATAATGAAAGTAGCACTTGATTCGCTTGGTGCTGAATCAATAACATGGACTTCATGCACGTATATATCAAGAAAATGCCGCGGCTCATATGGTGTTCTCCACACAGAAGCTTGCACCAAGGATAGTTGTGCATGGAGAAATATAGGTCTGATCATCAGTACCAAGAAATTTTAAGTTTTTGAATTTTAAATATGATGGTGTTTCCATATGTTTACTATGGGAGTTGAATTAATACCGTGACTCCTATATGTGACCTATGCCCTAATAGGAGCATGCTGTTTCCATGGTTACCACGTGCATCCAGGGTATCATTTTGGTGGTTTTTCATATGACAATCATAATGGAGTCATTTTATTATGGTTTGCATGTGATGTTAGAGAAAACTTCTATACAAAACACAGCTGGGAAGGGTTGTATATACTTTACAGGGTCAGTAGGTAACTCAGGCAATGGGAAAGAGAGACTTGTATGGCCTGATGACAAAATTTCATAACACACATTAATTTGCCTTTGTTATAATTCTTTTATTGATATTTCTCATAGTTTGTAAAGAAATGCTCTTTTCTCACATTGTTTCTCTTATATACTGTACTTACTTGCTTTATACATTTTATCTCTGATATATATATATATATATATATATATATATATATATATATATATATATATATATATATATATATATATATATATATATATATATATATATTGCTTGCTTTTCAGATTTTGTGCCACATAACTGCAAGCTGAAATTGGACAAGTGATAGATTGACACAACTTAACCCGAGAATCTCCATCTCCATAATTGCAGTTATGGACAGCACTATGAACCCTGCCATGGAAGTTTCTTTTAAAGATTATATTCTTTGGTAAGCTGCATTTTGTCTTTCAATTCACTGATTCCACTAAGTGTTCTTGTTTAATTTTGTTTTTAACACTTTAGATTTACCTAGCTGATACTTAACATACATGTGTAATGTACTATACTCTCTCTCTCTCTCTCTCTCTCTCTCTCTCTCTCTCTCTCTCTCTCTCTCTCTCTCTCTCTCTATCTCTCTCTCAATGGATATTTTCAGATCTGTTGATGTGAATATATGAAAAAGAGCTTCATATTAGAAATATGGTCTCAGATTTGAAACAACAGCTATTTATATAGGCAACATTACTCTGCTTATAGAATAGAACCATTTATTTGTAAATTAGAGCTTGCTACTTGGTAAACAAATAAAGGTATGTTACCTCCCCTTTGACTGTAATTCAGTGATTTCAAGGTTTGTGCTATTACTCTTTTTTCAATAATTTGAGTATTTTATTCACCTTTATATTGAAAAGTAAGTAATTTAACACTGCTTGATGTGGAAAGTAGCCACAATAATGATGTTGATGTTTTTTCCTAACTTATTATGAGTTTTGGGTAAATGTAGATAAACAATGTATGTATTAGACAACTTTAGTATGCAATCAATTCTATTACTTAAATTTACCAAGTAGTTTATGTAGCATTAAATTATATCAGTGTCTGATTATTGCATAGAAATATGGACTTAACCTGGCATCGCAAACTTTTCCACATATTTATTCGCCTCCAGCTTACTTCTTAACTTGGGCCGCAGCAGCTTGCACATGGGCTTACTGTCTCCAACAGTAATATAAGCAATATAGGAACTTTGCATAGCTTTTTTCAAATCTGTCTATTTTTGTCATTATGTAACAGACCTCAAGTGGCTTTGTCTTTTGGGTTGATGGACATTTTTTTCCCTTTGTTGTGAGAAACATAACCAGGCTTGAAGAAATGACTGTCTATTCTTTGCTTCCTTACCCTTTTTTCATAGTTTTATAGTAAAAAGTAGCACTCAGTTATTTAATTCTTCAGTATAATAAAACTTAATAAACTTTTCTTTGCCTTTTATACCTTCTTGTTAAGATTTGGGGGGTGGTAAATCAGATGTGTTGATAGTTTAACTAGTTTGGGACTGTCAGAATCTCTTGGTGCTTCATGTGTTGTGTATTTGTTTCAGTCACTGAAGGGCAATGACCTCTTATCATTTCTGACCTGCCATGTGGCACACTTATTGGTTTTCTCTGAATGTGAGGAATACTGATGCATTGTATCTTATATCTGTGACAGTCAGAAAGAAAAGAAACGCAATTTTGAAATTTAAAACATTTAAAACTTGTCTAATAGCAAATAAGAGATGAAAATACAATATGTTATGTAATTTGATACCATGTGATGTCAATCTTGTTGATGTCAGCATGTTTGTGGGTTTTTTTGTGTAGCATGCATACCATAAAAATATAATATGAAGATACAAAGGCAGAAAACAATTATTTTAATAACATGAAAAATCCACAAATAAGAGCGATACAACACAGCAACATGTAATGCTTATGGAATTTAACTATATACAGTGGTATCATATAAAATGCCATTGAACTAATATCTTTGCACAAGTATGGCCAATTCTTTGTTTCAGTTATGTTACAATATCAATGAGTAAAATACGTGTCTTTCTAAAAAAATTAGATTTGGTTATAGGACATATGGTACTAATTCTATGGAAGAACTGTGAACCAGTCTAGAAATGGGTGAAGAAGTAATAGAGTATATACGGGTTTGGTGGTCCATAATTGGTTAATAATGAAAAGTAAAATTTTATTAAAAATAACTTTTGAAAGCTTATCCTATGTGTAATTTAAAAAAATATAGACAAATTTCTATTGATGCAATTTTAGTATTTTTAAAGACGACTTGGTATTACTCAATAATGAAAGTAGCACTTGATTCGTTTGGTGCTGAATCAATAACATGGATTCCATGCACATGTAGGTCAAGAAAATGCCTCATATGGTATTCTCCACACAGAAGCTTGCACCAAGGATAGTTGTGCATGGAGAAATATAGGTCTGATCTTCAGTACCCAGAAAGTTTAAGTTATTGAATTATAAATATGATGGTGTTTCAATATGTTTACTATGGGAGTTGAATTAGTACCGTGACTCCTTCATATACTGAGCTGATCAACCATGAAGCAGGACCAGGATGTAGAATAATTAACGATATCGACTATATCGATGGGTCAGCATGTGGAATGGGTAAATCAGAAGCAGCGTGAAAATCGTTAAAACCAAATCAGTCTATTAATTATATCGTATAGAAAGACATTCACTGAGAAGATCAAGGCTGATTATCAGATAGAATCTTATATGGATATTGACGGTAGTATTGTATTTAATGAAGGTAATAAAAGACGTGTTGTTGTGCAGTGGGAATCGTTACCAAGAGATTGCGGAGTTCCTGATATACTTATTGTTGACGAGTGTCATGGAATTCTGCGGCAGCAATTTGCATCAGTCAAACATATTAAGGAACGATGGGATAACTTCGCAGGATTAGTAACGGTATGCAAAAGATTAATTATCCTCGATGCAGATGCCAATAATGTTGATCTTGTGTTCTTTCGTGGTAAATTGGGACTGATAGAAATGAAGTTTGTCATTAATGACTATAAGCCAGACCATGATAAAAAATTTATCGTTGAGTACTCACATGTGAGTAATCTTCACAATCTACTCGATAGATTGAAATCTAAAGACCTTAACGATAAAATTGCAATATTTACACATAACAAACACCGGACTAACTATTTCGTGGAAAGCTTAGCTAAGCAACTACAACATCTTGGATATCGAGTCAGATATTATCACGCAGGTACCAATAAAACACAAAAACAAAAAATCCGACTTTAGTGACATTAATAATGCTTTCGATACTGTTGATATCGTAATATTTAATCATACTCTTGAAGCAGAAGGTAGTATCATTGATGATAGATTTAGGGTTATGTACGTGTTTTCTGAGGAACTTGGTTCGGTCGAAGCAACGAAGCAAGCGTAATAGATTCCGCTGTGTTGATGAGATTCATTATTCAGCGACGATAAAGCAACGTGAATCAAAATTACCGATATGTCGCGAGGATACCGAGAAGGTGATTATTGATCGCGAAAGATTGATTGATAACGATACAAAACTATATCGAATTCCAAGCGTAGGAGAATTACATCCTGTATCTGCTCTTCCCTCCTCCTATCTTCCACACGCTTTGTAACTGCACTCAATCAAAACCATTAGCACTCCGGAAATGATTGAGTTATAACTAGCAATAGTAGCATCATCATGCATGGAACGGATCCTTTGTGAGTGTGTGTGTGTGTGGGGGGGGGTTACGCACATAACGTTTCTTGAAGTATCTAGTACAGATTCTTGAGGTGTCTAATATTCTAAGAATGGTACACACAGCTTGGAGTGTCTAACACCGATGATGATAATATGTGTGTGAGAAAACAAAACTGCTTTAATACAATGTTTGTTTCGCATTTTAATATACGCAATAAAGCACATCAATTGTCTAATCTCGATAGTTCAACTAGTGTTTATGAATATGCTATTCATATTCTTGTTGTGGAATATACTTTTAGACCAGTAGTCAGCTGAGTACTACTGAGAGAGAGTAGAAATTTATGCTTTTAAATTTAAAATCGAACCAATTTTAACATGTATTAAATTGAGAAGTGTAATTCATATGTAAATTTTTTAGGAATTTTCACTGTTAGTGATCTATGAGAGGATACACTGTTTTACAGCCAAAATGCTTCCGAAATAAACATAGTCAGACTTACTAATTCTGGGTCACCAAGAACAAGAATAATGCTTAAAATTGTTGATTGGTTCCAGTTTCAAAGATATGATACTCGGATAGGATATACGACTCTTCACTTAGGAATGGCGGAGGATATGTGAGATACAAAGGGAAGGGATCGAAATTTAAACCAGAAATAACTAAAATACATATTTGACTGGATCTAAGAAAATATATGACTGGGTTTTTGGACAGTACTTACCTTTTCGGGAAAACAATGAATGATGCAATCAGAAGCAGGAATAGCGTCATACATAATATGAATTGCATCATATTAGTCCTAAAAGTCATGGATGGTGCAATCATAATTAAGCATACATCACTCTGCTGAACATTTTGTTCTATATCATCGATAATAATCACGTAGTACCGTGCTCTCTTATTTGCCGGTGTTTGCTTTAGCAAAGAGACAAATTTTATGTTCAGCCAAAGAGATGCCACGTACTTGTGTGAACAATGCATATTACTTCCTGCTGTATTTGTGGTGAAGTGACGTTTGAATCACACAAGCGCTGTATAACCACTATGGTTAAAAAAGCTTTTGCCTTTAGTTTGGCTGCAAAAAGGGAGATCAGGACAAGAGATGGGCCCGGCACATATGCTGCAACACTTGTGCAACAAATCTTTCCCTGTGGTTGAAAAGTAAAATAAACTCTATGCATTTTGCAACGATAATCATTTTAAGAGCATAGCAGCAATTGTTACTGCTGTATTATGCCTCAAGTTGAGAAAGGTGTGTCAAAGAAGTAAAGGTGTACTGTGCATTATCTACATATTACATCAGGTAAACGTTCAGAGAAGGACTGCAGGTTTCTGATGCACAAGAATCATTCTCGCTTGAGTCAGACAAGAAAGAGAAAGAGGATGAAACTTCTAGTCATGAACCATTAATATTACATGACTATGTGAGATGAAGTCATGCATACGATATTCAATTATTTTGCTCATTTTCTTAAGGAAAAAGAAACTATCCAACGTAAGTTCAGTGTTTAGATTGGCAATGTTCTTTTGCATAAGTTCGATATGATTGTGCATGAAACAGTTTTTAGGGAAGTTTTATATTTTGTACAAGTAAGTATTTTATATTTATATGCTCTAACTAAAAACGTATATTTTTTAATATGGTGAAAGATTTCGTGCTTTTTTTTCTTCGTCATTGAGACTCTTGGGATAAACTTGCACGTTTATATAAATCAAACAATGTGGATAATACTTTAATGTAATAGGCTTTTAATTTTTGCATGCATTCATTCTTAATATTTACCTTTTTAGCATTCCATAATCCCGGTCTAAATAAGATTTCAGATTTAAATACTCAATAATATTTCCAACTTACAATATACCTATTGCCGTTTTGTACAAAGGATACCTCCTTGCATAAAACCAGTGTGGGTAGAATTACATGATTATCAATGGGATGTCCATTCATTCGTAGCACAAGAAAATTATTTAAGAAACAAATTATATCCCAATTCAGAGTAGACATAAGCTTTTATATTAAATACCTAAAATATGCATAATTTACGCATTTAATATTCACTTGTATATGAAGACCGTTTTACTCCAAATGACTGACGATTTTGCAGCTCTTAAGTCCGTATAATGCAGCATTGCAAATGATGTATCAACTTATTTATAGATTCGGGCCTGTGACTAAATTAATGATTCAAGTGCAACAAAATCCACACAATTCTATCAAAAATTAAATGAATCAGTATTTAGGAAACTTTTATATTGCGAACAAGAAAGCATTTTAGATTTATTTACAATAAGTAAAATACTCTTTAATATGATGAAAGGTTTCGTGCTCTTTACTTCGTCATAAACTTGCACGTTTAAAATCTGAACAGCTTTTTTTAAGAGTTATAGACCCAGGAATACATTAAGAGCATATTACATAATATTGTACAAATGACTAATATTGAGTGATTGATGCCTTTTTACTGTACATGTAAAGGTTTTTATATGAGGATGTACATATATATATAACTAACGTCGCTCCATCAAACTTTGTCAAGAAATATTGATTTTTTTTCACTTACATCTGAGGACAACATATAACACAATTGTTTAATTGTAGTTAATCTTACAGTTACTAATAGATTGTAGTATACAATCCGTTATACTATGGTCACCATGGCAGATGTGTATATTAGCCAGTTACTATGTTTCCAAGAATGTTAATAGCAATAATACATTAATTGACGTGGAGCTGTAGTTATAGTTTATGTTGGGGTGTGATGCGAATGGTATGGAGTATGCCTTTGTGCGAAAATTTCTCACCATTTATCTAATTTATGCATGAACATTAACATTGGAATTAGATTTTATATCACTTTATTGTTCATTTCAAGAGATTGTTGATTTTAAATTTATTGGCATCATCCTTTTAATTTATAGTTTAAAGAGAAAGCACATCTCCAATTTTCAATTATTTTTATTATATGTTTCTATATTAGTTTGAGAACAATATTTTTTATCTAACACAGCTTAATTTCAAGACCCCAACTTTCCTGAAAATGCACCACGCATGTTTTGGCATCTTCTTTTTCATCTATGAACACCGATTGTATTACATTTCATGGAATGACACGTGCAAACAAATGTGGTTGGTATTATCTAGGTCAAGGTAAATCTATTTATCTCTACCAGCATACATGATGAATCTTTTGCAGCCTGATTGTAGAACTATTCGCAGGCATCGACTTATTATAAAAGTAGTCGTGCGGTCACATACTGAGTTCTAGTACAGTGAAGCAACATAAATTGCATTTAATAATTTTATTTTACTTGTTTTAAGCTAACACCCCATTGTTTATATGACTCTTCCCTCTTGCAAATCCTAAATCGTTCTGTTATTGGTTAAATTTCATTCAATTAAGATTTTTTTCTATCGTTGTCTAATGCAAACACTGGATTTATTCCGAACACAGAACTACTCGTACATTTAATAACATGTTTGAAAAACTTACACAACAAAACCTTCTTCATGAATGGTATCAGTTGTACACTTTACCTATTGATATAATATATGATGTCTGTGCAATTTTATTGCAGTGTTAAAATTATTTAATTACTTCTTGTACAACTATATTCTGTTTGCGACTTTGAATACATTGAATACGACTTTGAGATAGTTCCAATATTTATAAATCTTTGATTTTGTAACAATGGTATGTGTTAGCACGAAATACATTTAGAGCTTGTCAGTCTTTGCCGCTCTTACTGGTTGTGTTAGTCTGCTCTTAATTTTGCATACATTCCCATATATTATATTTCTTTTAGAATTAATCAATATTGTGAATTGCAATCGGGACGATGTGAAAGCAACTTATTTGGTTGCCATTATGGGTGATCGTTTGGTGGGTTCCCGTAGGTTTCCATAAAAAAGCATTTATTATATCAATATCGAACATTTGGAAGTGCGTTTGGTTATTTTGTTTTGCTACAGAAGTGTATTATCTTCCTCTCATTAGTTGACATCTATATACAACACAACACAGCTGCTGCCTTGCTTGCCGCTCAGCATTAAGAGTTGAGTGTTAGGATTGGTCGGACATGTGTCAGGATAATGGGATTGGGCGTGACATGATGCAACATGTCTACGACATGATACTTTAGTGCTAGACATCACCATAAACTGCTACAGTGCATACATCATAGCATTATGACTGGATAATTCTTAAAGCTGCTTTAAACAATCCAAATTGCATGTTATACATTCCACATCGTCGCATTCCTCTACATAAATGTATTTATTGTAGAGACTTAAGACAAAGCAGTGCAAAAAATCAATGTAAAAGTAAATATCTGTTGTCTACATGACTGGTGAAAACGGACGCTGATATTTTAGTTTCACTATGTTTTCTTTGCATCACGATTTGTTGTGACCCGATGTCATATGATGTATATCGTGTTCAAGTAAGGAAATACTTGAATTGTTATGTCTTGTGACTACATGGTCATGAATTCTGAAGAAGCTGTATTAAATCAACCATGATCGAATAAGATTTAATAACACGTGGATTACCATGCAAGAATGACCTTTAAACCCCACTTGGTGTGATGAAATAGTATTTATTTACAATTGAATTACTAACGAGGACTGATGAAAAACAAATCTAATTTTATTTTTTTAGTTTATTAGAGAGTGAATAAATTATTAATAATTTTATCATAGTTAGCCAATATTTATTTCATAATTCACCAATATCTTTTACAATAAAACATTTACTCTCCTCTGTACCTTCCTATATTAATTTCTTATTAGCTCCTTTGTATTTCTGTTTAATATATTTATTCTTGCGACTTCCATGCTTACGTTCTCGAGTTTCATTTGTGGATTCATTTGTTCTAATATTTTACAATATTTGTCAAACGAGATGTAATTTATAGTCGTTCCATATTTTTATTTAAACAATTCATCATTTTATGAAACCCTTATCGGGCGATGATCTCTGAGCTGCTTGAATGGTCTGGTTCACAAGACATAAGTGTAATCCATGTCATTGGTCGTCCTTCTGGAGGGTTGATGTTGTCAGGAATGGTATTTTATTATTTTCTTTCTTTGTTAATTTGTTAAGTAAATGTATTTCTCCTCATGTCTCAAGTTAAGATTATTGAAAGTATGGTGGAGGGTGAGAGCAAGGGAGGTAATCTTGAGAGCCAACAACACCACTTTAATCAATAGTTGTTAAGAGTAGTTACCTCTTACTTTCACAAATGCTACAAGCACTTGTGTTAATTAACATTATTCAGAACCAATTTTATCTTACAACAATGTTCACTACCATATAATTTTTGTTTGGTTTGAAAATATTGGTCTTTATGAGAACCATGCTACATAAGTATTTTGTGCAAAATCGTCTTTCAGTATGACTTTCAAAAAACATAGGACTACAAGGAGACTATATCACTTGGAAGTATTCTGAGCAGCTCGGTACAAAACAGAATGCAGTTTGCTTAAGTTACATGAAATATATATTTATGTATATTGCACCTATACAGTTTGGTAATGTTTTATGGAGAACATTGGGATTTTTGATTGTCTCGGTCGGTGCATTTGAGAATACTCTCCTGTGGTTGTCATAAAACAGAATAATAGTTTCAGACGGGTGTGTGTTATGAAGAAATAGGAATTAAATACATCCATCAGACGCTTTATTACATACACAGTCACAGAGACACACACACACACACATGTGATTAATTTCAGATTGATCAGGCACCCGATACAGATATTCAATCCATATTTCCTGATAATAAGTAAGATGTATTCCTACACCGACACGTTCTTTCCGTATGCTCAGAATAAACCATACATACACTTTTGTGCATATATCGAAAACCTAAGGTGGATGGGTATGAAATGAAAAAGTTGCATGATTTTAATGGAAATTTAATTGCATCCAAGAGGTTCATGCTATAAATACAATACGAAAAAGGCATTGTAACAGTAAAATGTATATGCAGAACAGCTTAATCTTTAAGAGTGAAAGTCACAATCGTCATTGAGTAAGACTTGCAAGTGATAATACACTGCTTGTTTGATTTAGGTCAATTCAATTCATGACGCAAGAGTTAAACGTTTGGATTTTAAAAGTTTAATGAATCTTTTTCTGGCTTAGTATACTTAAGAATACATTATAATAAAGAAGGAACTTTATACGGTAAACACATTTTAAAACATTGCAGGAGCATACCTTAATTTTTTCAATGTCTGACAGAATTTGAAGAAGAAACGAACACATAAAATCGTGTGCTTGGCATATGACATACTTTTTAGACAACGAATTTAGATGTCTAAAGTGCTTTGATGGTAAAATATAGGCTTGTGAAGAATTAAATTAGGAAAGTTACATGGTAAATTGTGATAAAGTAATAGACGCTCGGAAAACAATGCAACTTAACTTTGTATATGGCATAGCTACAATAATTAAGGCTTTATTCTCATCTATCAAATGTATTTCGCAAATTAGGACATACTCCGTACGGCAATGAAATGAAAATAATTAAAATACTTTCAAATATTTCGGAGACAAAAGGGTAATTAAAGGAATTAAAGGAAATTTAATCTTCAATGAGAATGTCAGAGAAGTTTTGAAATCATTAGGTTCCAAATATGTTAGTTTGAAAGCATCGTGGTTATCAGACCTTATTTTGAATACTATTTTTGTTGGACAAACATCGTACCTCGTACTTTTCGATATTCTTAAGAACTATTTTCAAGGAACTGGTATCATATTTGTTTTTGGATGTTAATCTTAGAGCTGATTTAGACCTTTCTTTAAAACAAATAATTCCTCTTTTCGTCAAGAATAACTATGAACAAATAGGAATGAAATAAATAGTGGTAATAATTGATTAAGGAAGAAAATATTGTTAAATCGCATAGTTCCATCTTAATCTAAACTTTGTGTTGGACAGTTTTGATTGGCAGTGATTTGAAGTATAAGAAAGAATTTTTACACTTCGGGTATTTTTATAGAAAATAAAATAAACTGAATACAGGAGTTGCGCATTGCATATGCGACAGGTGAGCGTTTTTTTACCGAGTTTGTTCTGGACCACTATCTGTTCAAATCGTTAATATTAATAGAAAACTGTATATAATCATTAATAGCAAATAATACATTTAAGCGTTCTCTAAATTCATCACAAGTTGCATGTTACAATACAGTACTTATCTTATTTACATCAATTATGGACCAATAATAAACAAAATCATTAATATTAGTAGAAAATTACACGTATATTTCTTAATAACACAATAATCGATCTACAACAAAAGAATTCGAAATTGCTACGTAATTTTCTAACGTCCAAGCTAGAAATGGAGAAGTGAATTCAAAGCAAGAAGAATCAAGAACATGATACTATTAAAGGCAATAATGAATGGGCTTAAAATTATCTCACTATAATAATGAGAATATGTTTAAAAATGATAAATTCAAGTTCACATTGCTAAAATATACTCTTACATTAATATAGCTCATTTAAGTGAAAGTGATAAATGCAAAAAGAATGAATAGATTTGCTACTTGCTGTATACATATAGCAGGATGCAGATTACCTGGCAAAATATTTTAATATATGCGCTTATATAACAGCATACCAATTTTTTATTAGTGGATAGAGTTTGAAAAGAAATTTAACAACTGGTATTTAAATTGTGCTTGATTATAGTTTTGTTTCCAATTTTAGGTCTGTGAGATATCCTTGAAAATGAAGAGAAGCCTGAACTTTTTATCTTCAAATTAAAAGAAACTTTAATGCATTCTGCTACATTCTTTGAAAATATACAATAGTTATTAAAATGATAAATAGTTGGTTGAAAACAAATACATATAATTATATATATTTATGAAAAGATATTTTTTAAAGTGTACTATACATAACTGTACAGTGGCACATACTTTCACCGTGAACTTATGTATTTTAATTGCCAGAAAGATACTTCTGAAAGTGACTGCCATCTTTCTAGAAGGCCTAATGATAAAATATGTAACAAAATAATAAATAGTGACTGAAGACGAATGCATTTCATGTAATGTATTTGTAAAATGACAATAGCTGTTTTTCGACAGCAATAACTGGTTTTGTGCAGTCTTCATTACTAATGGGATACTGTGGATGGGACTGGCACCAGAGTATGCGCGTGCAAGTCAAATATAAACCCAATTTAATACAGTCAATTTATATACATATCTATCAATTCGAGGTTACATTGCATTTTTTAAGTAAAATGTTCAACGGATCTTCCCAATTCTTGTTATTTGTATAACGGAGAAATAAAGAAAAATGTAGCGTCAGACCGATCTCATCTTTTACCAGACATGTATATATTGTAGATCACTAGACCAGGGCATATACCAGTCAGCTATATGAGGCTGTGCAGACACAGACTACACTATTTAGAAGAATATATAATGCAAAGACATTTTAAAAATCGAATGACTACAAAGAAAAACAAACCTACGACTGCAAAGAAAAACAAACTTACCACAAGGTTTCTACTTACCTGGCAATAAATGGTCAAACAATTTTATCAACTAAGAAACAATTTGTAGTAATAGCTTTGGACATTCTTTTAATTATGATTGAAAAAAATTCAGTGAACACAGTGAAACTTATTTATTAAGAGCTACTAAGGGAAGTTACAAGCTCTCTAAATTAACACGTATTCTTGTATGTAAATTTATCTTGTATGGTTATATTTTATGTTGAAGGGATTTAGTTTGTGGTAAGGACTTGTACGTCATATTGTTGTACACTAGTGGTACACACAAAAGGTTAATCTTTGACACACAATCACTTTAAGAGATAGACTGACAGACAGAAAGACAGATAGATACAAAGTGAGGTTTACAGTAATTTATTTTGATATTACTGTTTATATTTAAAACTTCATTTTGTCGAAGCAATGTTTGCAAAGGTCTCTACAGAATCAACTGTCATTTGTTTGATGATTCCTCTTTACGATCTCCAGTCTGTTGTTAACATAGTCCTTCTTATAAACCTGACTTATAGGCCATTTGGGTCTTTTGAAGACATCTTTTCTAACCTGGAACACATGATAAGCATCTCGTAAGAAATTTAAGATATGCAATTCTGTTTGATATAAATAGAAACACATTTTGCATTTAAGTGAACTTATAAAAAGTCTCAGATGAGAAGTTCTAACCTCGGGTGTTGTGATAATGGCAACCAGTGAAGCTAAGAAAATCTAAGAAATACTAATTTTAATGCCATTCTTAGGAATTTTTTTTAAAAAAACAAAATACCTGCGGTACCTAAAATTATATAGATGGCTGAAGGTAACAGATATGTTGATGATGTCAAAGTCAACTATTTTTTTCAACTAACAAATAATGACATATGTTTATCCAATTCATGGTATAATATTGCATTGAAGGTGAAAAAATTCTTACAAGAATCGCTACAGCGTAGCCATATCAATATGCACGTCTTTAAGAAACATTACAGGTATCAAGTTTCGCGGCAATCAATCATGATTCATCCAATGTTCCCTCCACCACCACTCATCACACAGACACACACACATAAACATACATCTGCATACACACATACATATCTCAAATGACACCATGTTTAATTAAAAGAACAATGTTTAGATGTCAAGTAAATCCCACCGACAATGCTGTTGGTAGTGTTTTATTTGGCGTCAGAAATATCTGAATATTGCAATTAATGTTAGGCTATTGACTATTCATATTTGAAGCTTCCATACTGGATAGGATTTCATGGCATGGCATGAGTACGATATAATAAGCATCAAGTAAATATGCTATCTCCTGATGTGCTACGTAGAGAGATATTAGGATGTAAGAGGATGAAATTACAAAAGAAAAGATATTATGGGGTTTGCCTTTAATAAAAATCTGTACCAAACATTGCTGTTTATTCAAATCCTGATGTCCCAGTGAACGATAGCGAATGCACCTAAACTGATAGTAGTGTTTAAAAATCAACGAAAACCGTTGCCGTTAACTCTAGCAGATGAGATTGCAACCGGCAGTGTCCATAGGTGCACAGAAGCAGTTGACTAGGCCTACGAAAATTGTACAATGTGGAGGAGGGAAATGATTAAGAGATTAATTTTTTGAGGAGCACCGACAATGCATTTTGGACCAAGACTGAAGCACACTTACCATGGTTTGTATTGTGAACATCCCCATCAGTGATGACAGGGACTTCTTCAGTTTTCCATGAACTTTGATGTACTTCCATACTTCTTTCTTGTGGAACCTGGTCATGTCTGTTACTTTGGAGCTCCTTAAAGTTACTCCAAAAAATATCCTCGTGGAACTGGTCAGAATCCTGAAAGAAGACAAAGTTAAGTGGTGTTAACGTGTATCAAATTATTTACGTTATATTTACTCATCCAGTTGATGTTACCATTTCACAAAATAAAACAAGAAAATATATTGATTCGTGTATTCGTTTATTTGATCTACAACTGTAAATATCTGGCAGGACATAAACAGGGGCATATAATATTTACTTGATTATCTTCTTTACATCATGATGATTGGATATTGATAAAACAAAAGTCCAGTTATTATTCTGGATATTAAATTTGATGTATTCTGAATTCGTTGCATGTATATCATTTCTACAATTAGCCGGGCCTGATGAGCGAAGACAGGTGCATTTAGATACAATATTATACACTGAATAATGGCAATGGATCCTTAAAAGTGTGTATAAGTAACTGAACGAGCAAATCCTTTCCTACCCGTAAGTTCAGTAGCAAATTCTTAGCGTCCTGTGCTGAAATGTTTCCTTCTTTTTGAAGAATTTTCCCTAGAGTCGACGTGACGTCTGCTGCCATTTTGGCATCACCACAGACGTAAAAATGTCCTCCCTCTCGAACAATGCTATTGTAAACTTCTGAGCTATTTTGAAGTAGGTAATCCTGTACGTACATCTGCAAAGAAACAATTTAATGGATCAAGTATGAGACGGTGTTGATTGAGTGTAAACCTATCATGGATACAGACAATATACACCGGAAAACACTGTGCTTGAATTTATCCAATTAGTTGATGTCCGGAATGCGATATACTCTGTCGGAAGTGGCCAACTTTTTATTATACAGCGACAGAAGAAAACTGAATTTGTTATCTATTGTACTTAGCAATAATGATCGAAAGCATATAGTGACAAAAACGTGAGATGATGACAAAGCCCCTTTATGGAAACTCTGAAGGTGTAGTGCTAGTGATCCCATTATCTGACCCCATTATCTGAATATAAATGATGAATGCAAGAAATAGATTATTCTTCAAACGACAACTTAATTATATAGATTATAATCACGTGATCAGCTGGACTTTATGCCATAATATTA
This sequence comes from Potamilus streckersoni, assembly GCA_016746295.1. NCBI lineage: Eukaryota > Metazoa > Mollusca > Bivalvia > Unionida > Unionidae > Potamilus > Potamilus streckersoni. The sequence continues at coordinate 2,244,641 of JAEAOA010002353.1, read as the reverse complement.
TGGCTGGCTGGACGGTAGGTTTGACGAATCGGTCATAAATTGTGTATGCTTGTTTTTTAATTAAAGACAAAGCGATTGACAAAAGATAAATCAGTATTAGTATTCAGATGGATACTAAAGTGCCTTAAGCGCTATGATTCCGATTGTTAAATCTCATTGCCACATTGAGTATCCAACATAGTTTTCTACTACTAGGACGTTGGAATTGTTGAATCACAGTCATACCTTAGGTTTGCCCGGTTCCCTAGAAAATGCTGTGTAGACGTTCGTCAAAACACCCTCTTTTTTGAACGCCTGAAGCTCCATCTTGTATAGATCGTCCACTAGGGACCTGCGACACCCGAAGTACAAATACATCCTCCCCCATCCCGAGCGAGATTTCCCTGCCGTGAGAAAGCGATTGGTCATAATGTATTATTATTATTATTATTATTATTATTATTATTATTATTATTGCAAAACAATGACGCAAACAAACGATAAATATTAAAGAACCGAATTGTTTATTCCAAAGTTGATATTTTTGAAATAATGAGAATATTTGAAGTGGCATTATTAACTGCATTGATGATGTAATCTCTTTATGAATTTAGACTCTTGCTTATTAGTTTTGGTTTCACATATCTTATACACGTAGAAAACCATTTCAGGTCCTAAATGGTGAATCTGAGAAATTTGTATACGCTTTGCAGTTTCAACTTAAGTTTGAACTGTTACATTAGAAAACACTACTATCGATTGTTAGAGAATATTTTTCTAAATAATGTTGCAAGCGTAAACAAATGTCAGTAACAAACTTTGTTTGCTGATCACTAATTAGGAAAATGGACACAAATGTCTAAAGTACACTGCTTACAGTTCGATGATGGTACAAATATATTCTCTAACTGAGCCCTGAATGTATTAGTGACCAGAAGCAATTATTCGGTTACTTAAATTTTTAAGCATGTCATCAATAGTTTGTAGTACACACAATAGTGCATGAATTATATACTATCTTAACATGTTCCTTCTCTTTTACGTTAGCATAACAACTGCGTTGCTCTGTGTGTGATACCTTGAGAATGTGGTACTGGTGACCTTTCTCTGTCGATTTTTCTCTGTTGCCAGAAACTGCGAAAGGGAGCAATACCCGTACCAGGGCCGACCATGATGAGTGGAAGGGTGTTATCCTTTGGCAGATGGAATGATGGCGCACTGAAAGATACTCCCCCTTAGATTCACTGGCAATATATTGACAATATCAATGCAAACGATCTACATTATTGGCTGTCTATCATAATCGTCTTTCTAAGAAACTTATCCAAAATCATGCTTACTTGTCTGCCATTAGTTGACGCGAGATTAATGTACTGTCACCTGATTCACTGGTCCAGAAGGATTATCTCAAAACAAAACATTCGAAACAACGGATACACTTTGTTAATATGTCTCTATTAAGCGTGTGGATAAGTTGTTTCTCTATTATCTATGTTAACGTAACTCATCCTTTTGTCTGAGATCCTTTGTTAATACTTTCTTAATACTTACTATGTTACATACAGTTAAAGTATTACTAAACACTAATCCTAACTAGTTTCGTTCTTGAACCAGTGATTCAGAAAACAAATAAGTGTCATAAATTGGTAAACACTGAGCCGTTCCTTTCAGGACATGTGAGCAGAAAACAAGTTGTCTAAGTGAACTCCAATAGCGTATCCTAAAAGGGACGCGTCATCAAATGCAACAATTGTTGCCACTGTTGCAGCAATAGTTTCGAGAGCCATTTACGATAATACCTAAGTTTAAAGAATTAAACTTTTATTATGTAAGAGTTTTCTACATTTTAAGACAAAAATAGCAAACGTACGTTCGAACAAAACATGGCACAATGGTTCCTGGCGCTATTCTACTCAGCCAAGATGACCCGACACCCTCATGCAAGGGCCCCGTGCCACCTGAAAGTAAACGTAAATACGAAACGCTGCAGTCAAATGTCTATAAAATCGTGAGAATGAACCTTGAAACACAATATAAAGAACAATGAAGTCAAAATTGACAATTATCAAATATATCATACTAATGTATTCCTCTTTGAACGTGTGTGCAGCAAAACAAATTTTCAGCATTGTACAAAATATTATGAATAATACCTGCAGATAAACTATTTTGTCAGGATTCAGTCAGAACGCGATGTTCTTATAAGTCAATGACAAATCAATTAACTAATTGTGATGTGGTGTTATGGTATACTGGATATATATATCATATTAAGAAGTCCAGCTCTCATTCTCGTATAATGTTTCAGATCAATGCTCCTACAATGTTTTCACATGTCCAACAATTTAATACAAATATAATTTTATTAAGTTCGACAGTGTACTCCAGCCATTCATAGACGCAAGATATAAACTGTTAGGGTGGCTACACGAATATTTCTATTACGAACTTATTTTAGTTTGCTGTCTTTTATTTCTAAGATTAAAGAGATCAAATATAAAATTGATTATATATGCAGAACATGGAAAGTAAAAACTGTCCTGGTTGTAACCCATATTACTAGAATGTGAATCAATCTATAACGTGGTCACTGTTATGGCTGTTATGAACAACGTTACATGCTTAAACTAATCAACTATTATAATTCCATACCTTGAGTTCTGTGTTTCACGAGCGCCACTGTAGCGTGTATTTCTCCCGGGTAGACAGATGGGGAGGAGCTGATGCTGTAGTACCGCTGTTGCAGTAGAGGAAGCTGCGTCAAAATTAGGGCTGCCGAGATCATTAGAGACGAAAATTCCTCCATGACTTCAAGAAGATTGGGACATTTGTCGTGCCTCCAGTCTTGATACTCTTTTATGTCCTAAATTATATGATCTTGACGATATTGATATGTTTCTTTTTCAGCACTGTGTAAGTAGCATTTGTGAGTGTAAATAACATAAGCTATTATTTTTGAAACTGTAATTGTTCAAAGATGTTTCATACACTTCTTGATTACAGATACTTATATTATATCTCAATGTTTAAAACATGAATTCATTAAAGCGGCAGGATTATTAAAAAATTCGATGCAACCGGAATTTAACCAGGTTGAAATAATACCCGAAACAAAATTGATGGAACGTAACGAAACAATAACGTTAAAACAGTATAAATGTAACGCACCTTATTGTTAGTAACGCCTTGTTTTAGAACTGCGTTTATATTGAATGAGCAAGAAATTGAAGAGCGTCTAATAAAATCTGTTTCCACTAGAAAACAGACATTCACTGCTGTGTTTGTTGCTCTGTATATCTTCTTGTTCTGCCGTGGTTTTTTATCCAGTGGTAAACATTACATACATATTCAGACGCACGTATATAATCATGTTTTCAAAGCTATCAATATGTACAAGTTTGCCACATTTTAGTGTGTTTGCACTAGAAAGTACAAGAAACATACATTTGCAAGATTTTCCAGTGCTTCTCTCTCGCTGGCTTTTGTTGCTTGCGTAGCTAAGATCTTCAAGAAACTTTGGGTAGGTGGTGTTGTAATGTCCAAATATCTACACAAAGCTGTCCGCAACGTGCAGATTGGAAACCTCGGGAACTTTTCCCACGTCTTTATATTGCCTGAAAGAATAAATACGGCGATAAATGCAAAAGTATAGTTGTAAACACCTATATATGTAAGTGCATTCTCCTTAGCCACAGTTAAGTGAAGTTTCTTAGAAATCTTTTTTTCCTTGATGATTTAGAACTGAAGGCCTATTATTGTTACATAATCTGTAGCATAGCCAATGACTTTTCATTCTGTGATACCATAATAACAATATGAGCATTCTTGCTGCAAAAGGTCATACCTTTTGTAATGATTGATGATAGAAGAGACCACAACTTTCAGTCAATCTATTCCAAGTGGATACATTTAAGATAAACAGCGAAGTAGCACTTTTGACCACCCACCCAACCGAAACGTTTAATAGAACAAATATCTAAAGTAGTTCGCGGTTGGTACGCCGATGACATGTAATAAAGCAAACACGTATCATACATGAAAGAGTTAAATAGACCATACGCTATATACATATATAGAACACGCAGTCATCCAGCCTCGCCCACATTACACGGCGAATATGTGAGAGTAAGATCAAATTCATCATACCTAGCGGTGTTGTACGTTCCGATTGCATCTCTATCTTAACATCCTGGTCGACAGGGGGAGCATTATGCAAACAAGCAAGGATCTTGTCCACGAGGAAGGGTGAATTCTCTGGAAATACCGCCAAATGGTCTCCTGGGGTATACAGTAACTCGGACGCCCCCTGTGTGTCTAACCTCACTAATAATGTCTGGCGACTGCACGAAAAGACAAAAAAATAAGTATTTCATCATTTTGGTAAAGATGTAGAGTTCGCGCAATCTGAAAGCTTTCACAAGTCATTAAAGTCATACGTGTTTCTGTCAGAAATACAAAAATTAAAGCCGAACAGGTATTCCATCGAAATCATATTTAGTTTACATTAGTTACGTGACAGAAAACCCAGGATATTTTTCGGTAATTCATGTATTTTTAGCACTTTGTTGAGTTTATATATTTTGCCTCAGTGATGTAGTTGTACAGATTAAAAATACAGTTCAAATCATTAGTATGAAACTATCATTATTGTTTGAGGATTAAACATGAAATTCACAAAAACTATGTAATTTGCAAATCGAAAATGTTTTTTTTATAGAATTCGAGGATGCACTAAACACGTATGAAAATTAATACCTTGACTCCAAAGATTGTAACTGTTTACTCTCGATAAGTCGACATGAAAAAACAGACTTCCCGTGAAGTTTTGAGAGACCTAGGTAGAAACAAAAAGAATACATCAATGCATTATAATCAGAGGTATTTAGGTATTATCGGTCTACCGGTTTACCGTGGTATTTTACATCCTGTGGTACCTAACACGGTCCATTTCCACTGTACCGGGACTTCAGTTGATTCCGTTAAGGTATGTACAAAAATTCGAGAGTAATCCTGTTGTGAATATGTTCATATTAACATCCTATTTTCATTTTTCATGACAAAATAATTCTGTGTTTTCTCTCACCTAGACAGTCGTATTATCACAACTAAATTTTTGAATGTTACAAATGAAATTATATTTATGATCTATAATCACATATTTGACACTTGTTACAGGTGCCAACGGGATAGCCAAATGAGATGTTGTGAACAAAATTTGGACCAAATCCAGCTCTAAAACGTATTCGAATGAAAAAGAAAATTTCAATTTATAGCTATTTAATAGCAGATTGAAATGTGTTTAGTATCTATATTCCCTTGTAAGACAGCAAACCTTCCTAAAATGTCCAAGAGCGCTGGCATTCGTCTGTTAAAATTTCGCATATCTTCTAAAGGCCACTAAATATTTTATCGATTATTGAGTGTGTTGCATGTTTACTAGCACCCTCTGATAAATATATTGAGCGGGTTTAGGCATCACTCTCAATGTTTCCCTATTAGTAAATTGCAGGCTTCTTACAACAAGGTTCTCTAATGTCAGCCCAATATCTTTCATGGTGGCACATGTAGCATAAACTTTATCATCTCACGTTAGTTAAAGTTTCTGGAAGACAAATGCTACAGCAATTAACATGTACATAACAAATATATTTGCTATAAAGTATCGGCCATTTAATTATCATGTTGGTGACTGCAAATTGTTCTTTTGAAATATTTTGTTGTTTTTTTATCACAATATAATCATTATGTTTCAAATAATAAAATAATATGATGGATGAAACATGTTGTTATTGTGACAAAAAATAGAGCAATATATATATATATATATATATATATATATATATATATATATATATATATATATATATATATATATATATATATATATCCAGCTATTGTCAGACAAGTTTGTTAAAAAACAATAAAAAACAAACAAAGGAATCAGACCCTGCCCCGGGAGATTATATTCTTGGTATACTATTTATGGTTTGCAGCTCAAATTAATAATGTATGCATGTATATATCGTGGTTTGGTGGTCCTATTGCATATGATATTCATATATTTTTTTCGAAGCCAGTTATAAGTGTTGGAACTGTAAAATTCTAAAACCTTGGACTACAGCGATCATATATATATATATATATATATATATATATATATATATATATATATATATATATATATATATATATATATATATAATTTTAAAAACATGCATTCGTTCTCTTGCTGTTGTTAAGATTTTACCAATTTTAGATACATTACATTACTTATTGATATTTTATTTGACTGTTCACATAAGCATATCCGTCCAAGAACTATTAGTTGTGAGCCACATGTTATTTGAATACCACTTATCAGCTGTTTAATTTTCAAAGACTACTAATTATTTTGTACTGCTACGTTTTGAAATAGTTTAAAAACTGCATGAAATACAAGAACGAAATGTTTATCTATTCTTCAAAACTTTTACCTTCACAAATATCAGGTGATATTTCCTCTGAGGGCGTGAGCCTGAACTTCCCTGGAGACCACGTGAGATCAGTTTGAGAGAAAGCTCCTACGGCATCACGGATTGTCATCTCGTCTCCAACGCAGAATGCTCCACATGCAGCCTGAATAATTGAATGTATAAAAAAATTGAACTTAAAATTCATTAAAAAGTTTTATTTGTAAAATGTGTACCTGGAATAAATGCAACATTAAGCAAATGCGGGATATGGATTTTATTATGTAGATTTCTTTCGCCTTGCAGTGAAATCATATCATGACTAAGACGTGGTTTCATGCGGGAAAGACGGGAAGACCAGAGGGTATTGAATGGAAGACAAAGACAAACGATTAAGCAAAGGAAACATCTTGAAATAATTGTTTCGAGATAACAGTTTGACCAAAAACGGTCAGGATTGCTCGTATTTTGTCAGGTTGTCCTGGGAGAATAATTAAATGGAAGAGAAGCATGAAAGTAATTAAAAAAATTAACCACTTTATTAAGTAAGAGCATACGTTTTCTTACCTTAAATATATCCTGTGCCCAGATTTTAAAAGATTCCTTCTGTCCGCATAGCTCATCCCCTTCACCCATCTTCAATAACCTCTCTGCACTCAAAGCATGCAGTATGGTGTCTAAAGAGTGGGCAAAGGCGCAGAAGTTAGGATAAGCCCTCGACCCCAATCCAAACACCGAGTATCTAGAATTGGAAACTCTCACCATAAAATCCATTTAATATATATATATATATATATATATATATATATATATATATATATATGTATATATATATATATATATATATATATATATATATATATATATATAGAAGCAATAAACTGACGACGAACAGTACGAAACTAGTAACTAACTAGCCTAAGCGCTTTCGACTCTTAATGAGTCTTTTTCAAAGGCAAATACAAAACATAGTTACGACAAACAAATAAACACAAAAACGTTGCGATTGTAAACCTCTACATTTCTATCTTCACATGTGCTAAAACTATAAATACAACCAGCTTGTATATACTAATTGCGGAAACTGAAAACGTTATATAATTCCCTAGAAGTCTACAAGCCAAAGCGACATCTATTTTTACTTTGTGTACATATGTAACGCAGATTATATCCCGGATATTTGATTCTATACCGGTTATTCTTATAGTAAAAATTGAAGGATAAGAAGATGACTATAAAAATAACCGGTATAGAATCAAATATCCGGGATATAATCTGCGTTACATATGTACACAAAGTAAAAATAGATGTCGCTTTGGCTTGTAGACTTTTAGGGAATTATACAACGATTTCAGTTTCCGCAATTAGTATATACAAGCTGGTTGTATTTATAGTTTTAGCACATGTGAAGATAGAAATGTAGAGGTTTACAAACGCAACGTTTTTGTGTTTTTTTTTTGTTTGTCGTAACTATGTTTTGTATTTGTCTTTGAAAAAGACTCATTAAGAGTCAAAAGCGCTTAGGCTGGTTAGTTACTAGTTTCGTACTGTTCGTCGTCAGTTTATTGCTTCTATTTTAATTAATCCCTGACAAACGTGATCCCTTGGTGGATCCAGTACGCTTGAGAGGGTTGTTATTCGCCATATGATTTGTATTCTTTATATATATATATATATATATATATATATATATATATATATATATATATATATATATATATATATATATATATATATATATTAGGTATCAAAATCATTGTGGTAGGGTTAATATATTCAAGAAGAATATTTCAACACCCTTTTGTGTCATTATCAGTCCTTCTTGGTATAAAACGCAATGTTACTTACCTGGTATTTCTCAAATGTTCTGATTCAGGTCGCAAGTTATCATCTCTCTTCTCCTCCTCACAGTTGTTGAGGCCCAGTAAATGTTTCTCGTTTTTTAAGGAAGAGATTTTCAAACCATTGTAAGGCGTTCGTTTGCCTTTTTCACTGCAATCACAAAACATAATTTCAAGTTAGTGGGAAGAAATGTATCTTTATCTGAGACAAGTACAAATACAAATATTTTAGATTAAGAAATTAGCATTTTTTTAAATCTGACACCTTGAACTTCGTTACTTCTCAGGATCATGCCTCATCTCTAGATAACTTAACACATCAAATTCAAACAAATATGTCAAATAAATATTAATTCTAACTTTGAACAATGCTACAAATTGGAAGCGAAATTTTTTTTTCCGTTTTTAAGTCATGATAAGGAACCATGTAAAACTAAATATATCATGAGATTCAATTAAACGAACGGTTGCATAATATGGTAAAGTGGAGGATGAAATATTTAAATTTGCTGTATCGGATTTATATGTCGGTATAATAGGCAAAGAGAAAGCAGAAGGATACAAACTAAACGTTGTTTTGTTGCAGTTTCTATGTAATGCTGTATTTGGGACATGCATAACTGAAAACCATATTTAAATTTAGGTTGTAAGCGAGCTATATTTTGTAAAATTTTACCGCTAAAACGTGGTTGATAAAGTACATTTTAAATTATTATGTGAATCCAAATAAGAGTATAAGAGTACAGGTTGATGATTATACATATAACATTTGGAAATGGTAATACACATAAAAATGTCTCTTTAGAGGATATTAAACAATTGGGGCAAAGTCTTTGTAAGGAGCTGTCAATAAAAATAACGACCAGCTAGCTGTGTGCCACTACTGAGCAAACGGCTGTACAAATGGTATTGTTCGTTCACTCATATAGGACCTGTATGCATCGGGTTTATTATCCTGTAAGAATTTTACAAATATCACCTAGTAGTCAATATTTTAAAGTATTGCATTCTGATATATTTCAAAGACGAGAGCTACAACTTTGGATAAAGCTTACTTGATCATGTTATTACAATTTTATATGTTTTAGCTGACAAAATATTTAACAAAACTTAAGACTATGACCATATTGATGCTAAAATTATCATACTTAACTAAAATGTTAATGGAGGTCACCTAGACATTTTATTGTGTACGCGTATGGTACTAATAGGCATTGTACAATCGCATCATGCCATGACTGTAGTACGAATTCAAAATACATTTAGTTAAATTCAGTGATGTGTTAAATAATTATCACAATGACCTAATTTTTAAAGAGATATAGAACAAATCAAGATGCATCACCTATTCAGGTATTATAGTTCCTGGCATAACTTTATCTGTCGGATACAGGAGAGCTGTAGCTATCAGCTAGACGCAAAACCTGAACTAAAGCAAGTGCAATATGTGATGTAGGTCATATGAATAATCTAGTGTAGGATATTGAACCGATAAATACGCAGACAATGACCGAAACTGGTTAAAATAGGACGACCAATGCTTTAAATAGCATGACAAACTTAATTGATATTAGGTCAATGCGGTATGAACTATAGTTGATAACAACCTACTATTGTAATGAAGTTGTAGTACTTTTTAAGCTGCATCCCTTTCATTCATTGAGTACAGATATCACTTTTATGATTCGATGGTTCAAAACGTCTATGTGTTCATGAGCTAGAGATACAAGCTTAAATTAAACCAGGAAACCAGTAAAATGTAAAATATAGGTCAAACTAAGCTTCGTTTATTCGCTAGTCCGAGGGGCGAATAGAGATGCTTATAGTGATATTATTTATTGATTCCAGATTGACTAGAGATTGAGAAATAAACCTAAAACACAAAATTAAACAAACTTTAGTGCAGCATGAAGCCTATAATGTCATTCATATTTGAATTTTAAATACACCTGCCAGTAGTGGGGAGATTGTTCTAAAGGACGCGCGTATACAAAGCAGAATTTTGAGTATGAAAATAAATATAAAGAACGTATACTAGAGATAACTAAAGTAGTTCAGGAGATATGAATCGGAAAGCGTGACGGACGGACGGATATAATTTGTAATAAAACTTAACAAGCACTAACCTGATATATTTGCTTTTTAAATGGGACACACGCGGCTGTCATGATACAATGAGACACACGCGGCTATCATGATACAACGGGACAGACGCGGCTGTCATGGTACAATCGGACAGACACGGTTATCATGATACAATGGGACACACGCAGATGTCACGATACAATGGGACACACGCGGCTATCATGATACAAAGGGACGCAAGCGGCTATCATGGTGCAACGAGACAGACGCGGCTGTAATGATACAATAGGACACATGCGGCTGTCATGATACAATGGGACACAAGCGTCGGTCATGATACATATATGTACCAAATTTCAGCAATTTAGCTCAAACGGTTTAGGAATATTAATCTATGAAAAGATTTTTGGATAGAGGTATACAAGTGACAACAAAAATGATGCAAACGCTGACCGTTACGGATCACTGCCATCTCAACTCTGGGTGAGTTCTAGTCTAGGCTGGGAAACGTGGGTAAGTGAGAAAGCCTGCCAGTAGCTTCTCGTGGGTTGGTGGTTCTGCCCGGGGTTTTCCTGGGTTCGTCCTCCACCAATAATACTGGCCGCCATGTACAGCATATCTTGTGGTGAAAAAAATGGCGTTAAACCCTACAACAACAACAACAACAACAACAACAACAACAACAACAACAAAGATAATGACAGCTCCTAGAGTGTCGCCTTGACAAACACCATTTTCACAGGATAACTCAAAGGGATCGAGATACATGTAAGCAAACTTATGGACGGATAAACTGACTCCGGTAGTATTTGTTTGTTTTTTAAAAAACACTACACTCGTTGTAGGTATACGGGAAAAAATTATACGTACACGTTGTGACCCTCAGGATGAATCATTTCAAATAAAGTCTTTGCGAATACCTATATAAGCAAAATAGCATATATGTTTAAAAAGAAATTTACAGAAACGGCTTCGAGCAATTTTCGCAGTAATAAAAGTTGACTTACCATCAGGAATAATTCTATGATATTACGATAGTAAAAGAATATAGAATACTTATATACAATAATATTGTATTATTGGTAAATGAGTAATAAATATGATAAGCTTGATACATTGCTCAATTATATTAATGCTAATTAAAACAATGTAGCAATAACTAAGCTTCTAGTCAGTTAGATATACATCATTTCTTAAACAAATCGCTTTTGATTCTGACATCGGCAAGAATGTAAGTGCACCTATAAGTTATTATCAGACTATTTTTGCATTTAATGAAAAGAAATAATAATAATAATAATAATAATAATAATAATAATAATAATAATAATAATAATAATAATAATTACTGAAAATGTTTATGACATGAGCTTATATAAAACGCTAAAGATTTAAATTTGACGAGAACATATGTTTCATTTGATTCACGGCACAAAGCTTCGAAACATTGAAAGAACTTTATACTTTGAACCTTTCAATATTTTATCTTGATGACGAAAAGGTATACTCTCATAAAAGATGAGTGTGTATCTATCTATACATGCCTCTCCATTTTCAGGTGGATCCCCATTTCCAAAGGTACTCGTCACGATCAGCAAAAGCACTTCATGTTGAAGATCATTGGAGTCATATTCATTCATTGATAGCACCTGCAGACATATCCACATTACATATAGCAAGATATTTGTCTAAAGCATGTCAGTCAGTGGGCATTTTCGCATTTGAACTCGAGAAAGAATTATTAATCTATGTGTAATGATAATGAGAGAAACCATGAAAGTTTCTGCAAGAGAGAACCAGTCTAGCATATGGATGTAATATGGTGACATACAAGAGTGAAGGATGCATTTAATTCACTACTTCATTATGCCATTTTTCTTACCTAATAGTGCAAAGCAAATGCATGCCAAGATCAACTAGTACTTAAGAAGATAACAAAAGCCTGTCAGGGACAATCTTATGTAAGTTAATATTCATTCAATTTTGTTTTGGATATAATTAGGTGTTATATATATATATATATATATATATATATATATATATATATATATATATATATATATATATATATATATATATATATATATATATCGTAATCTTATATTTCAACTTCGATTTATCCTTTGTTAATATTGAGAGTGTTAGTTTAAATGAGATAAGAAGAAGTCCATGGATTACTGGTTCTTCCCTCTGAACGTCTTTGGAAGTCTGGTCGTGGGATTTATCGCAAGTATTTAATAACGATGCATTCATATTGCATTGATATACAATGACATAAAACAGCAATAGTATTGATTGCTATATTATTGTTTCAGCTTGTTTGTACAGCAAGAAACGATGAAGATAAACGAATGATAAGTTTATGTCATCTAAAATATATTATTTAATTTGAGGAGTAAACAAGACATACAACGAGACATCTAACGAAAATCAAACTGTCTGACATGTGTCAAATTACCCTATCCATTGCAATAATCTGAACAGTTCAAAATATCCGATGGGCAACCACAATTGTATTTGCTGGCAAATGAGCATTCGTAAACTTGAAAATGATTCCCGATCAATTACTTTTGATCAAATATTCTAGAGTAACTCATTTGCGGTCCTTGGTTGATATTGATTGATAAGTCGGGAAATACACAAACCCCAACAAAGCTGAACAAAATTATCAATTTTTACTTGATTTCGTCTCAGATTAAATCTTCAAGTCAATTTGTCTGAGGTATGTTTGAAAAAAATAACTGCAACATGTACTAAGTAATTAATTGTTGTCGTTCAATGTTTGGCTATAAGATCCATCTCCTTTGGGGCACTAATGCCCTTAAAGTGCTGGCCTATTAATTACCACAGAATAATTCAAAGTGGATCAAGCAATTCTTGCAGAACAAGTTTGATGATTAAACCTCGATATTAGGACTATTATGTTATAATATGTAAGCAAAATAGAAGAAATACAATTATTTCTTTCTTTTTCCTGTTTTAGCCTGGATTGCAACCTTGCCAACTGTAGAGTACTTACAGAGTACTTACAAGAGTGTTCCTGTTTTATGAAATAAGTGAATGGGCACTCTTATATCAAATGGCATGATCTGTTTTCAGCAAGTAACCTATATTTATTCAAGTGCGTAATCACTTTCATATCTGATGGAGGCGAGTTTGGTACTTCATTTCTCATGTTAAATATAAAGATGTTCTATTACTCAGCGACCTGGCAATGCGATATTAACATTTGTTACACCAATACATATATGACATGAAATTTCATGCTACGCTTCTGATAATAAAAGTCGTTGTGATTCTAAAAATGGTGTGCAGGTACAGACCTTTGCATCAAATGCGTGCTTGAAGATCTGGTATAGGGTTCTGGCAAATCCTTCAGACTTTCCGGTTTCTGTTGCGTATATAATGGTACATTTCACTCTTTTCGCAAGTATTCTTCCCATAATCTTGGCGGAAAATTTCACCGCTCTTTGAATGAAAACAGAAGCATTGGAACAACATGTATATATGGATTCTAGACTATTCTCATGGCAATATGGCTTAACTGAAACAACACTTTAGATACATGCTTCTTAGGTGTGAGTGTTATTTGAATTTTTAATGTAGCTTTATCAATTATGCAGTCATATCGCTACGATATACCAACTCACATTATCCTGACACTAGGCCGACCAGTCCTAATACTAATCTGTTAATACTGAGCTGCTAGCGAGGCACCTGCTAGTTAGTAACATTTTCATAAGTCTTTGGTATTACTCTACCGGGCCTTGAACTCACGACTTCCCGGATCCGAGGCGGACGCTATAACCACTACGCAACCAGAACATGCTGATTAAAACACATAAATAATTATTAAAATGTACAAATATCAACACCATTATGTTGTACTTTTTAATTGTTACATTACCAAGCCTGTATCCTAACTATTCATATGATATTACGTTAACACTTTCTGTACGTATTTCCATCCTTGCTTACTGTGCTAATTGTCGGAATCCAATCTTACGTCGAGGCTTGCACACATTGTTTGTTTCACTATCGTCCTTCTTCCATATGTGTGTTTTCCACGGGACCTCCTGCAAACAAAGTGTTCGTGTTATTATGGAATTGGAAGTGGTCTCAATATTTGAATGTACGTCGAGGTTTTGGCGGACAGACGTATACTTTAACTCACTTAACGAAGCATAAGTGAATTAAAACGTCTGAATATTAATCATTTGTAATTCCTCTGGATGGATTTCAATATACGTCTATTGTTCTTTTTAGTATGCCTTGATGCCATTTTGTTTAGAGCAAATGTAGCAACTCCAATTAGCCACGCTGCACTGAAACTACTCAGATACAATAAGGCAACAGGTTTCAAGATGACATTTTGGAAGCAAGCCTCGTGTTTCATCTTGCAAATCGCTTCATTGTGGAATGATATTTCTTAGAGAGCACTTACTAGCTATGTGCTAAATGAAATCATTATTTGTTTTTCAGTCATTTCTAATAGCCATCCTATGTCAGTAGAGAACAGCATGTCACTGTTTCACGTGGTTCATAAACTGCTATTGATAATGAAAAATATCATTTATGATTGCTTGAAAGTTATATTGTGTTCAAGCACATACAAACTACTCCAGTAAGTAGTTAGTAATATGGCACTTTGCATATGAATGGCAATGACATGAGAGGGAGATAGAGATAGGTAATGACAGTGTTTCATATTATCTGTGAAATCAGAAGGTTTCCGGTAAAAGACTGACATTTTATTTCTATAACTTGGTAAATTCTTCTGAGACACTTAGGCAACGGCGATTTGCGAACAAATAAGAAGAAAAGATATGTGTAGTTGCGATAATCAGACATAGAAATCACGTAATATATGTGAAAGGGTTGATGCTTTAGCTTTAAGTCAATAAAAACAATATTAGAAAATACTCTTTATACAATTGGCTGAACACAAAAGTTTTAGATTTAAGTCAATAAAAACAATTTTAGAAAACACGCTTGCTACAATTGGCTGAACACAAATGCTTTATATATAAGTCAGTCAAAAGCAATGTTAGAAAACACGCTTTTTACAATTGGCTGAACACAAAAATTTTAGATTTAAGTCAATAAAAACAATGTTAGAAAACAAGCTTGTTATAATTGGCTGAACACAAATGCTTTATATATAAGTCAATCAAATACAATGCTAGAAAATACGCTTGTTACAATTGGCTGAACACAAATGATAAACCCAGTCTGATGCTTAAGTGTTTTATGATGTCATGGCAAGGCGAATAGAAGCTTTTGAATCATTTTTCATTAGATACAAAATGAATGAAAACAGGTTGAATAAAATCCGCAGCTCGTGACAGATTTTGATTTGGAATGAATTTCGTAAATTTCATTTCTAATGAATGCTTGTTTACGATTAAACTGTTTTTATAAATACAAACATTAAATATCAATCATTAACAATGTGTTAATTAGAGATGTTGTTGGTGTCCTGGCACTACATGACATGCGATGTTTATTATTTAACATTTTGACACCTTAAATGTTAATGTAATTTGATGATATATACTTTTGACCCATTTTGTTTTACCCTCTGTCTTTTTGTCTTTTCTTGTCAGTGTACCTGATACTCAAATGATGGTTTGAGTTTGTAAAGTAGCATCTCCTGGTGGAAAACAGGCAGTAAGCTGCCACTCATGGGAGGAACTATCCAGACCCAGTCTGCCGGACACCCACCGCGCAGGCGCTGCTCGTTTTGCACATGCGTCATAAAAGACTCGGCGGCGGCGTGGTGGTCCATAATAGTCACTCCCTTTTCCTGAAAAATATACGGCATTTCGTCTTTCAAGATTGTTGGATAGATGATACTTCTGAAGTAAGAATCAGATTTACGACAATTCATTGCACTTAAGAAACCAAACAAGGCTAGCTGCGAGATTTCAATATATTGTAATCTCAAAAGAGCGGTTTTTCTCTTTCAAACTGGACAACATTCAACTGCCTTCGAGTCATTACATTTGGTAGTAACTACTTCTGTCTACATTGCTAATGGGTTGAAGCTGATAATCTCATAATCCCTACCTTGGATGCGGATATGTCATGAATTATGATGTTTGGCAACTGATGATGGCACAGCAGTGCTTGATATATTTATGGCAATAATTACGTACAGTTATGACGACAGATCGTTTTTGTGTGGAATCTCTATACAAAAAAACTATTACAACATAAGTTTCATTTACATCACATCATAATACAAAAGTTCAATAGCAGAATACCCATACTAGATATGGTAAATATTCACAAAAACGATATTTCTATTGAAGTAGACTTTATTCAAAGTGGATGTTTAATATCACGTTCACACAATTTGTTTTATAATGAAATTGCTTTGCTAAAATTAAAGTATGCATTAGTTCAATTATGGTGGAGAATAAAAGTCAATGGGATATTGCAAAACAAACGAGGAAAAGGAAAGATCATTGATACCCATATGCATTGATATATCCACAAAACTTTTATTCAGTCGAAAGTCTCAAATTTGCCGAACAGATTTGCCAGATTGTGCGTTCTTAAATTGCGTATCGTAGAGAAGATAAACGTGTTCCCACCTGATAACTATATAACACAGCCACATTGATCTCCACTAAAGCCTGGTCCTTCCACAAGCTGGAGTTATTCCTTGTATTCAGCTCCATCTTATTAGCAACTATCTGGAACGAAACGTGCTTGCTAGCTCAATGACAGTTGTTTTATGGTTGTGATATTTGGTGTAAAAATAGCTAAAACAAAGTGTGATCCATAGCTTTAAAAATTAAAGCATGAATGAAATCACTTTATAAGTGATAGATGCACTTGAAATTATTGCTTTCATAAATCATGTCTGACTCATAGATTTCCTGCTAAATCTATTTCAATACTCAGAAAATTTAGATAAACAATTGCCCCTTCATACATATAATAGGAGCATTTTGGATCAATCCGCTAATAAAAGAACAAGCAAAATTGTCTTCATTGCACTGGAAATAATTTAGCACAGCAATTTTATTTTGAATATACCGAGGGGGTAATGTATATGGTTAGCACTGTTCGTCATCTATGGGTATACAAACATGCATATCAGTTTTGAGCCTGCCACGTGTAGGACTCAGAGAATTATTCAAATATATGTTAGCATGGATGTAAAGAAATAAAATTGCCTATACATACATATCAGAATACATTGAATACATTGTTTGCTGAATCAATTTCCATTCTAAATAAACATGTATTGGCTCAAAGAGTCTACTCACTTCGAGGATGTTATAGCGATGTGGATCACACAGGTCCCGGGCACCTATTTCCGTACCCATGTACCAGCCATTAAAGGGACAGGCTGTGAACTCTAGACCACCGCAGTCAAACACCATATTTGAAACAGCCGGCAACGAGTACCATTTCAGACCGAGTTCGGCGAACCAGGGAAATCTATGTCGGATAAGAAATTACTTTATTTCCTATGATTTAGATACAGGTTAAGAACCTACGTGATAAATATTCAGAACATAAACAGGATCAAGAAATCAGTATGAATTAATTATTATCAGGAAGAGAAATCTTATGAAAAAATTGCTGAGACGCGTATCCTTTTCTGCCGGCTCTCTCTCTCTCTCTCTCTCTCTCTCTCTCTCTCTCTCTCTCTCTCTCTCTCTCTCTCTCTCTCTCTCTCTCTCTCTCTCTCTCTCTCTCTCTCTCTCTCTGGTGCCATATATTGCCAACATTGATTAAATCAGACTAATCAGGAGGACCAACACTAACTGTATATGGTTAGACAAGTGTAATGTCATTTAACGCGTCTATGTTGGTACGTCAACCGTATTCACACAATTGAACTGCATATCTTGCGTACACACAAAACTTTCTTTCTAAAGTTACAGTGTAATCTCCTTTCTCGGATACAAGTGTTTGCTGGTAAATTTGCTGGATATAAAAGAGAACCACGGATAAAAAAGACCTGATTTAAACGTTGCCTCTGGAGATGTATATAAAAATGATATATGAATGAATTATGAAGAAAATAGGGAAAACAAAAAGCTAACATGACGACGATAAAAACCTCGTTGTACATACTTTTAATAGAATAACAGGATGGGAAGAATAATGTAAACAAATTTTACTGTGTTTCAGTATGAAATATACAAGATCTTTCAAATGGTTAAACAAATTTCGTTTTTTTAAGCGTTTGACAAATAGAAATGGACAAGAAAAGAAAGGATGGAAATGAACAATGTTGAAATATAAATAACATAAAGCAACGTCGACTATTTTGGCCATAGAACATGGCCGGATTCTATTTTCTTTTGAAACGTAAGACACAAATGCATTTATGTGACTCATACGAAACTTTTGCAAAAGTGCCCTTTTTGTTTAAGCTAGCTTTTAACTTAAACAGTGAGCGGAAAACAATGATCGTTTGAAGTTGATCGTAAATTGTTTAAAATATACAAAATGTCTAAACCCGCAATGACGATACATTTAGTTGGTATAACATTGCCTGATAAATAAGTACGTTTGCTTTAGATTAATAAATTTCTCTTCCCAAGTGTACACTGGATGAGTCTAAAAGAAATAGCCATCGTATACGGTTTGCTGTTTTTGGGGTCACACAGGAATACAATGCATGCTTAAGGTCTTGCCATTGGCATGAAACAACTATTCGTTGTAACACAACAAAATGTAGGGTTGTCTATATTGTTAAATGTTAACTCTTGGTAACACTGTTTAAAAGGAGCAATGCAGTTCAGACTTCTTTCAGTGGAGATCAAGTCATTCCGTGAATAATTGTGGCCCAATATATAATATATCAAAAATGCAAACGTAGAACAGCAGAGACTTACTTTGGATGTTTCAGGTTAACTTCCAGTACTAAATCAGGTGGAATTTCAAACAGCTCGGGATCATGTCCATTGGCCTGTAGAACCAGTGGAAGGATATCAAACCTCCCGTTCTTTCCTTTCCAACCCAATTTCTGACAGAGCTTTGAAAAACAAAAATGGCAAAGTAGAAAAGATTTGTTTGATCATAGCATTTATTTTGAAATATTAATATTAAATTGAAAATTCATGAACTACTAAACTTTCATATATAAAAATTAAAAAAGTCAAACTACTAATTGAATATAATAAACAAAACAGAATGTACGTCACCGTGTTTTTTGCTGTCTGCAGTACTAGCAAAGAGGCATCCGATAACCATATATAATTCTAACATATAAAAGCAGAAAAAGAACAAACATTAAAAAGTAAAAATGTAAATAAGCAAGAAATATAGATCAAATAAATATTTTCTTGAAATATGAGTATAGTACAGATTAAAATGGAGCTTCTTCCCACCAAGTGTCATGGATAATATGCATACGGTACGAAAAAGTCGCTTAGTCTCCAGCAAAAACGCAGAAGCTTATCTAAAACCAGTGGGAGGTGAGAGATATGTCACAGTAAGTTTGTTCTGCTCTAAGGGTGTAGCACTACTAGAGATACATATAATCATCAATTATCTGGTTCTAGCATGATTGAAAATTAGGCATGAAATAAATCATAATTTATACCAAGTCAATCAGCCAAAATACAATATAAAATTGTAGTATAAACGATATCGAAAAATAAACTTTAGGACACACAAACTCTAACCAAAGTCAAGGAAATTTTAATCAAAGTCAAGAAAACGTGCAAATGAGGTCATATTGTCGAACCTTTGTATTTAGGTCGTATAATGTATTCAGATACATTATCTCGCCATTTATAACAATCACAGGTAAAGTAACATGATGTATGCAGAGGGCAAATGAACCAAGTGATCATGAGCTAAACGCAAACGATTAATTAAAAAAGCATAAATTATGTGACTGTATGTAAAATAAATTAACTCCTTAGTTCCATTCATCAAGTGGTAGATCCAATGAAACCTACTCCAAAATGTAACATTGGACTTGAGGAGAAAGAATGGTGAAGATGAATTGTGACTGCAAATATGTATATGCTTTCAGATGGCAAACGCAGACACCTGTGGTAACACAGTAAATCTTTTCATCATCGTAAAGGTTTGCTAATAACCATGTCAATTAAATCACGTTTATGCTTCCTTTGAAATAATTATATCTAAAGTTTGAAAAACGTAAAAACACAAAGATTTGGTGCTTGTTTTAATTATATAGAAACATTTTAACTGTATAATGTTCCTTAATGGTGAGATTGAGTTGTATTGAAATGTTGCCATAATTGGTTGATGTATAATCTATAGCGCCTTTGTACATGATAACTGTTGTCTTATGAGCATGTTGCGCTTTATGAAAAGGCAGGTTCAATAGCAGTTTTTAATGCAATAATGGCTGTATTATGAGTAGATAATGGAAGCTGCCTGAGTAGGAATGAATTCCGAGAGCATTGGATTACCATTCAGACGTTATCCAATCTGAGATACCGCAGCATTATTTTATTAAGCTATATTAAATTATTTCCAAAACAATATGATCTAAACAACAAAAGGTGATCGACATAATAGACAGATGTTTTACCTCGGTAAAATCTACTTTGATTGGGTCTCCGACAACACTTCCGTCTTGTTGTTTGTAGCCGGCATAAGATATCAGCTGTGAGTTCCATACACGAAAGTCGCTTCTTCCGCTTGTCCGAGGTGGAAAGACTGTTATGGCGGATCTACAAAGATACATTTTTTAAATACAATCTTACAATGCCAGTAAAACGAATTCCACTTTACCCATATTATTTTATGACATTGGGTATCATTTATCTTTAACCTTACGCAATTAAACAGTTTTTTCTCTGACTTCTAATTGAATTTTTTTAAACGACAATATAAGCAAAATATTATCCAGTGTAGACAAATATGAAACTTACAGTATGCAGTCTAGGTCTGTGTAGAACATAACACACACTTCCTTTAAGAAAATAATACCTAAAAACCTGGATAGAAAATCTCACAAGAAAGAAATGTATTACCAAAACAATTTGAATGACCAAATATGTTATAATTTTTATTCTTATTACTCTTTGATAGATTAGATAATTAAGTCAACGGATGAATGGGAGAGCGATACAACAATATTTGAAATCGCTAATGGTACAAGTGATGAAGATCATATATATATATATATATATATATATATATATATATATATATATATATATATATATATATATATATATATATATATATATATATATATTTATTTATTTGTGTTACTACAGTTGTTTTAGCACTGAGTTCAACACTCACTGAGCAAGCAGTAGAAGATAACACACGAGGACATGACCAGCTTGCTATACTTATATATGATGGTCCAATTACTTGCATGACTGGTGATAAGGCACAAAGAAAGGAAAGGAAAACCATTGGACGCTTGTTTGTTCAGGTACACTAAGAAAGTGGGTCACCAGACACTGGTTATTGCTGGTTCAAGCATTAATATAAACTATTAGAGATTGCCATTCATGTATATTTATGTTACATACGCAGATGTAGGACCTTATTACGAAGCATCATGGGTATATCATCAGATTATTAAACGTGCTTGCAAGCCAGCAATAGGATTCAGAGTAATATACAATAGCTAATTTTATATGCGATGTACAGTGCACATAGGCTGGTGAAAGAATGTTACTTTTCTAGTCAAGAGAATATAAGAAAGATGTTCCATGTGTAAACGAGTATTTTGTGTACCATTGTTCAGATTTTTTGTCGGCTATTCATGATCTGGTTTGTAGAATTATGCTTATAATTGGTATCGCATTGATACAGTATATTTCTGTATTATATGGATGAAACAGGAACCATAGAAATTCAAGCATATGCTCTATAGATACAAAAAATATTATCACATCAACTAATAATGATACACGACTTTACAAACTTATCAAAAGACCTTAGCCATGTTAACAGAAAAGTAGTGTTCCTATCTCGTAATAAATAGGCGAGACATTAAAATAATTAAAGGGACATACGATTGTAACTTTGCAATGTGAGATGGAGTCAAACTTCATTACGAAGCATACAGAATCATTAAAAATATCAGTGGTACCTAATATTTCCATCGTTCGTTGCATACTTGATGTGATTACAGATAGCTTCAAACATTCCTCTCGCTGTCGTGATATTACGAGCGTCGAAAACCTGAAAAAGTGAAAGACATGTTTCATAGGCAGCATTTTGTGCACATAAATATATTCCCACAGAAGCCACTCATGGGATCACAGTAAAACATTTCAATACGGGATACTGCCAGGATCACTACACATATTGCCCAGTGTGGGCATGTGCCCTCCATATACATGTGAAATTCTTAAGTAACTGGCGTCATTTATAAGCAATGTTCCTTAGATGTTGTTCTTGGTGATGTTGTTGTTATTGTTGGGTCTAAAAGCCGTTTCTCAGCACAAGATAGACTAAACATGGCTGCCAGTATAACTGGTGGAGGAAGAACTATGGAAATCTTTAGGAAGAACCACTGACCCACGAGAAGAAACTTGCAAGCTTTCTCACGTACACACGTTAGCCGAGTCCTTATATGAATGCTCTTTGTATTGTTCCATGATTATGCTCAATCATTTACATTATCCAAAAAAAATCATCTGTGTTTGTCTGTATATTAATTATTTAGAGTTTTAAATATAGGCTGAACAATGTAGTAACAATATGGCAGCATTTTCGATTAGCCGTCTGGAATTATATGATGTACAGATTTATTACGAATTCGCGGGTGATCGCGTTCTCTGATAGTAGACATACGAATAGTATGTAAGTTCTCAGCTAATTCGAACACTCAAACAAGTTGGTTTATGAAAGTCATTTTCATCATAGAAGCGAACGTTGTCGTTTTGAGAATGTTATATGATGGAAGCTATAGCTAATAGTGTAATTTGTGTGACATTTTCTGCAGTTTTGGGCATGCTAGAGGAAAGTGGTCAGGTCTTCGCGACAGAAGAGATTAAGTAGAAAACTGTTTTTATCAGGGTATTCGCTATCTGACTCATCTGTGATTCGGTCTGCATATGTATGTATGTATGTATGTATGTATGTATGTATGTATGTATGTATGTATGTATGTATGTATGTATGTATGTATGTATGTATGTATGTATGTATGTATGTATGTATGTATGTATGTATGTATGTATGTACATAAGTAGAGAGAAAGCTCTACGTACCTGAAGCTTGGACCATTGAATCCGACCGATACACCTAGGTGCATTTCTCCATGCAGTCTTTGCTCCAAATATCAGTTCATTTGTTGTCAGCTCGTAGGTGCCTGTGTTTTCAATGGCTGTGATGATATCCATCCAGCGTTTCTGATGGGCAGTTGTATTTTGTCTGTGAATGAAAACTTCTAATTTACATGTTCTTCAAAGATCTTTCTGCTATGAAACAATGGCTTTAAGAAAACCAAGATTTTTCAGCGATACCTTTGGTCGATAAATTAATATATTATTCATCCTGATATTTTCTATTGCTTCACATGATATCTAGTCCAATAAATTAGTTCTCCACATATTATGCTTCAACCTGCATATTGAGCCCAACAGCAAAACATTGCTGTCAAAAGTTTAACTTTGACCGAAATTATAAAGGTTGAACGAGTATTTTACGAATCATTTTTTTAAGTTTCACACTAATCAAACATAGGAAAATTGTCTGTCAAGTGGTTTAGGATATATAAGCAATTAAACGACAAAACATTACCACCAACACCTTGAACTAAATCCTAAAAACACATGTTTCAGCAACATATTGCGCCAAACAATGATTGGGAAAATAAACGATGTACAGAATGAGTTGTCTTTGGAATGTACTGTTTCAATGCACATATATAGAATATTCATCAAGGGTTATAGGAACCATAAGGAAACCAAAACACCTTAAACAAAGTACTTAATGCAAATTGTTTATCATTGTGTGTTTAACACCAGGGTCAAAGAGGAATTATGATTTGTCTTAGCCTGCCATTAATTAGCTTATGTTGTAGAAGCAAATCGTTCAAAAACCCACGTAATACAAATTTTATATGACTAAACGTGACTGGAAACGAAAGGCCATACAAGTAGATCCCACATAGAATTGTTTTAACTTCATACTAATTTGTCCTTGTATCATGAAAGGCATAATAAATATAAGCAAATTAAAAATAATTCAAATAAAATCTTGACGTAAAGTTTATGTTAATGTGACCTTGATCCTAAGGTAAAAGAAGCTAGCAAGCTAAGGTATCAGAACATTATTGCTCAATCTCACTTCTCTCTATCGTGGGTTGGACAATACGAGACAGACTTTGTTTGCTTAGTTCTTTCACTTCAAACATGTAGAAGCATCAATTAATGAATTCAGTAGCCTAATTCACATGTTTATTTACAATACGCAGTTTATTGCTTCGCTTGTATAATATCTAGGCTTAATGGGCGTTTATTGTTGATTTAGAAATAGCAATATGTAAATGTGTTTAGGAGAATGTATTTTGAAAAGGCGCCATATCTTGGCTCATTCTAAAATGTTCGCTGGCTGGATTCCAGCCTAGCCCAGCCTAGCATGGAGAATGCTGCCTGGATGTGCCCTTGAGAATGACATTGAGCTTCCATTTCCTCTACCTAATACTAATATAGCCAACTATGTGTTAAATGTGCCGTTAAACCAACCAACCAATCAGCCAATCAGCGAAGTCTCTTAGTTATGATTTGACCGTCCACCTGCTCTAAATGCAGTTCCGGATTTGTTTCATTGTAAAATGACTACTTTTTTCCATTTCATAATCACACGCAAAAATTAAGTTTCTTTAATTAGTATAAAAGACATTAACTCAGGGGAGCAAATTTACTGACTAATTATAAACAATAAAAAAACACCGACGCACACACATACACACATATACCTACCTACCACCTATATACATATATACAGCAATATAGATTTATATGCATACATATATGCTTAATGTGTTACTATATATTTAAAAATCATGTTTCTAAGATATAAAGATATTAAGAAATCAGCTTCTAATAAATTTCTTTATCAGAGTTGACACAAGATATAAGCTAGAAATATGCATTTACTGTTTTGTTACGACTTTTGGTGCAGATGTGTACAGAAAATATTTTCCCCAGTAGGAGAGTAACCATCTATAAGGAAACATGTTATAGCAACTGCCAGACCCTGAAGAAAATCAAAGTGTTTCCAGAGCCTGGAATATTAAACTTCATTTTACCTTTTCATGCTGGTGTAATACTGATCTATGAAATCTTTGGCTTGATCGAAGAGCTCGTTTTTGGATCGGAATGTCCCTGAGGGTCCGTTTGAAGGGGTTAACATCAAGGACCCTACACAACGTTCTGGTGTGCAGCCTGTAATCTGAAAGGCATATGCAAAATGTATGTAAAAATCAGTATAGATTTTTGCTGGCACATCAGCAGAATCCAGGATATGCAGTGCCGAGTAGGTTAGTTATTCCAAAGATGCATACTAAACAAATATAAAGGGATGCGGAAACTAGAATAAAAACCCTAAATTAAAAAGAAAGTTTTTAAAATAATATTTGTAATATTTATTTTTATATAAACAGTACTCATTTAAAGAGTAGAAGAAGATTTTAGATGGAACCTCTAAACGTTACCCATCAGGTGGGTCCATTATGCTTCGTCGAATCATCAAAGGGGTTAGTTATAGAGGAGAATACAAAAGAAGAGTCGAAGGTGTTATATATATATATATATATATATATATATATATATATATATATATATATATATATATATATATATAAGTAAAACTGTATTCCCACGTTGAACCCACAGCCTCAGAGAGCGTCTATAAAGTAAAAATACAATTACCTGTTTCGATTATAGTGACGTATGTAGTTTAGAAACGAGAGAGAGAGAGAGAGAGAGAGAGAGAGAGAGAGAGAGAGAGAGAGAGAGAGAGAGAGAGAGAGAGAGAGAGAGAGAGAGAGAGAGAGAGAGCGCGTACCGGTAATGCCTTCCTCTGCAAGGTGTCCCTATAAACTGGTATTTCATTGGCTACATTTATAAGTTTCACCGCTTTTGTGGGTGGGTTACTAACGTAGCTGTATGATTCACTTCTAGCTTTTGAACCATTTGCATAATGTCCTTTGCCAAATTCTTGCACCTTGCTTTTGTCATCGTCATTGTTTTCATGCTTGCATCCATTTCTAAGAATTGTTTTCTTCTCTTCTTCATATTCATTCTTGTCCTTAAGCACCGCAAAATCTTTCTTATTACAAAAGTCAGGACCTTTATGGTCGCCAGTAACATCTACTGAATCTGAAGTTGTGGTACATTCACACAATATGTTTCTTTTCGTTTCGATCTGATCATGCAAATTGCACATCTGAGTCTTGATCCCAGAGTTATTGCCACTGACATCGTTAGCGTGGACCTCAACAATATTATTTTTATTCACATCGGATACCTTATTTGATAGACAAAATGTTTTCTTAATTTTTGATATGAACGTTTCCGGATGGTTGATCGGCTCTGTAATTCGCACAGTTTGTGGAAGGCCATCCTTATCAAAGCGTGTTTCCAGATGTGTTGTGTATCCGTCTTGACACCGAAGCAGCAAAACGACTTGGGAGTTGACTGGTATTGATTTGAGAATGCAGACTGCCTCTTGATATGGCATGTCCAGAAGGCTGATGTCGTTCACTTTGATCAGTATGTCACCAGTCTGTATCAAACTACATGTAGCCGCGCTACCGCCACTAATTAAATCAGAAACTATTATGTACGGGCTGTTTGTACGGCTTCGCACCAGAAAGCCCAGTCCATATTGCGGCTGTTTGATCACTTTAACCTGAATAATGTCTGGTGATAAGGCGTTGCTTCCCATTTTGTAGCTAATATAAGAAACAATTGAATAAAAAGGTTTTAAAATTTGTTTAAAGCGCACTCCTAAATGCACTTTATTTTAAACTTAATTCAGTTCCTGTTCTTCACAGCTTTTACCCTTGACTTACTTGCCAGTCGTATGGTATTACCTGAAATGTTAAAAAAAATATTTCAAATTGGTTAAGTTTGCAATACAACCAAGAAATACCATATGAGCACCTATTGGAGTAGATACTGACCTAAATTAAATTGTAAATATTACAAATCTAACTTTTGAAGATTGCATCGAGACAGTTCAATATCTTAGTTGCTATTCCTGCATTAAAAATAAATTAATGATCAACAAATGTTTAAATCCGTCACATTGTGACTTTTTCCTAATACCTGAAGCATTTAAAATGTAATCAAAAGTTCGACAAAATGGAAAATTTCATCCCATAACGCTAACACCAGTTTTGTTTTAATAATTGTAACGAGTTTTATAGTTTCAGAGTGAGATTTTATTGAAATTTGGATGTGACGTTTGTCTTTGCATACTATATTTTACTTTATGTATTAATGTGCCTACAGTTATTACCTTTCACGACAGCAAATCAAGGAGTAGAGTGCATTCACACCAGCGTTTATACAAGATATTGCCACTCACAAAGACGAGCATCTATGTGTGCTTCTCAAATTTTTGAGGCAATCAATTTTCTTTTGAAAGAACGTTATTCCTGGATTGCTTTATTCATCCAAACTTCCCTGTCTAGTTGACAACACGAATTGAAAGAAACATGCGCTCATTGACTCTCTCCAAAACAATGTCGTTTGGGGCGGTGCGGGTTCCTTATTAAAGAGGTGCAAGAACATGCGCAGTGGCTGATGTCCTTAATACAAATCTCCTGACTGCGTTTTCTGAAAAGATTGTTCCAAGAACTAAACCCAGGAAGATCCTGTTTGTAATAATATATTCATTTATGTCTCGTTTTCGTTTACTCTTTCATATCTGGAATCTTGCCGCTTCGTATAACCTCACCAATATTCTTTAGTATGTTAGGAAAGATATATAATTTAAAATGAACCTGTACATAACGATTATCAGATAACTATTTTTTATCGACTCTTAAATAGGTGTGAAGAAGTTGTCTGTGATGGGGATATACTAAATGTCTCAAATGATCTTGACCCTCTGTGTGCAGCGAATAGATTGACTCCAATTAATAGGATACTATATGTCTTTTTCATCAAGGAACAGCAAATCTGTAATACAGTGTACACCAAGTATTTTTAGATAAGAACATCAATATGAAGTAAAACATATCCTGATACAGAGGGTATGCACGCGCACTCCAACTGTCTAAAAAGGTTCAAAAGCAAACGTCCCGTGACACAATAACTGAAGATTCGCAACAGGTACAAAATACATTTAAACTGTACGCTTTGGTTAAAGCTTAGGGCAGTTAGGATTGGTATAGTGCGGTTACGGAAACAAAAAACAAAACAATGGATCTTTTGGAATGCTTTAAAATGATATGGGGTAATTGGAAGTAAAGGAAAATGTAAAACTAGACACTTAACGGTACCAAGCTGTATTTAAATGTTACTTAATGCTGTCAGTAAGGTGCATTGATGCAAACGTCTTTAGCAGTACTGAAATAATACTGGCCCAATGTTTGATAAACATTATCAAGCATACTCAATCTCCTACTCAAACTAAAATTATGTGTGTGATTGGTTAACATCGCATACTCAAATTAAAATTCTAATTTGTAATTGGTTAACATCGCATACTCAAATTATAATTGTAATGTGTGATTGCTTAACATCGCATACTAAAATTAAAATTCTAATGTGTTATTGATTAACATCGCATACTGAAATCAAAACTCTAATTTGTGATTGGTTAACATCTCATACTCAAATTAAAATTCTAATGTGTGATTGGTTAACATCACATACTGAAATCAAAATTCTAATGTGTGGATAATTAACACTAAATCAGTCACTTATTAAGACGCTGGTGGCCGGTTGATTCAACTTCAGTATGCGTGATTGAAAAGGAAATGTAGTAAATAAAATAAAATAAATTAAATAATTTTTTTATTCTTAAATCTAATGTTGAACAATAGGTCTATACATGCAGAGATATTGAAACAGCCGGTCACTTTGTCCATGAATGTAAAAATATATAAAGCTCAATGGATCGTGTTTATTATAAGTTATCGTATTGGCTTACAATTAAGACAACAATATTCAGCAATTCCATATTCTCGGATGAAATTGATATCAATACATCTTTTTCAGAGCAAACGTTCATAAAATTATCAAAACGCGTTTCAGATAAATATGCAGATCACAGCCACACAGATGTATTCAATCTTTTATATTTTGTTACTATTACATGATCTCTGCAAAATTGCACAGACACAATCCCTGCCCACTTCGTCCACTACAAAATATACTACTCTAGCTTTTACAGCTATTCACAATCCACATTGCAGAATGAAAAAGTTCCCTATTTTTGTTTAGAGCTTCTAATTTCATTGATATTGATTGATTAATTAAGATTAAGATGTTGTGGTTGTGGGAGGATTCGGAAAATTTACAATAAAGACATTTTGTATTATCCTTCTGCTTCTTGTTGGAGCGGCCTTTGAACAGTTTAATTTAATAATCTGTTTTTAGAACCTTTTAATTAAAAAAAATAAAAACGAGAAAAAAATAGATAAAAAAGCATGGCCATATGGTTGTAGTGTCCCAATATACATACAAAAGAAATAAACGTTTGAATAAGTTGCTAATTAACAATCTATCTATCTATCTATCTATCTATCTATCTATCTATCTATCTATCTATCTATCTATCTATCTATCTATCTATCTATCTATCTATCTATCTATCTATCTATCTATCTATCTATCTATCTATCTCCATGTATGTTTGTGTGTGAAGTCAGTAGAAAATATTAATTAATATTCTTTGTAGGAGAGAAATAGCTTTAACTAACTTCCAACTTTCTTACCAAAATCCAGGGTATTGCATTTTTTTCAATTATTCTTTACATTGTTCGAATTTTTTTTCTTGAATAAATGATTTTCAGTACAAATTCAATTACTGTTGAAATCAGACATAAGAACATTAAATTTAGACGGAGTTTGTGTGAAAAACTTGAGACCCGAATAGGACGCAGATATAGTTGATATGTGTTTCATCTCCTCTCCTAAACAAATTGATGATTCATAAGAAAGAGATGCCTTTTCCGTCACTTTATGGTTTTCACTCAGATGTCTCTTATTACTAAAATACGTTATTGTTATTATTTGCCCTTTTTATTTACTCCAGGATTTTGTCACGAGCTGATGTTGACTACCATTATAGTCATGCCTGCACTGTATTGCATTATTTACAATAATGTGTGTACAAATCTTTTATTTGACCCGTCTTTGAGATATGCCCATTAATAATTATTTTTTCTTTAAATTCTTATTAAGTCGAGCGATCTAGATTCAGATTACCAGTATATTGATGCGCGACAAGTTTTTATAAGTGTCAGCCGTAGACTTTTATACATTATTAAGTTCTTTTATATTCACTTTAAACTAGATAAATTATATTCCATACTAATTTCCATGCATTTATAATTGTGAAAACCATATGGCTGCCATTTTTCTAATGGGAAATCAATCATAATTTAATGCCCCAAACGTTTTCTATAAGATCCCATGCCTCCCGAAAGTCAGTTATACTGTTCCATGCCCCAAAATGTCAGCTCTTTGCAACATAGATTTCCTATAAAATCTATGGGTAATACTTCTGGACGAGATCCGTCCATTATCTGACAACAAACTTTCCGAAACTGATATGAATGCCATGTGCTTGTTAACTTAATTATCATACAAGTCTCAGCTCTTTTGTAATGTAAAATAAAACCTAGTATACCTATCAACTTTAAATTTAAATTCAAAGATAAAACATTTTACAAGTTCATGCATATTAATGAATAAAATCTGACAAGCATCCGCTTGAGGAGCTGGCTCTTTTCTTTTTGTCAGTGATACGCACTGGATAATATTGCCTGTGTTCCATCTCGACATGATACAGATTCTGTACGTGTAATTTCTAAGATCAGAAGATCATGCGTAATACATCGATGATCTTTAATTTATAAATTCGTTTCATTCCGTCAGTTTTTATAGTCTTTACGTATCCTATTATTCCAGTGTAAATTAAACTATAGGTTTAAAACAACCAGCGTACTTCTAATTATCGATAGTCAATTTTGAATTTTGCACTGCCAAATGTAATTTGCCTCTGCCATTGCTTTCAAATTTTGAGCTATGATTTCCTGCAAGGACATTATTTATCTGAAGATAATAGGTCTTGCAAAACAATTCATTTTATTTGAAAACATAACTGTATAAGTTTGCATCCTCAACACGAGTCTGTCAAGGAGATAGAATATACACATTAGAGTCAGGTATATGATTTTTTGTATATTGCACACTGACCAATGATAATTTAACAACATTGGGAAGTCCTTTCAAATTGCCAGAATCTAAACTGGTAACAATGTCATTTGATGCTCTAGTTTCTGCAAATACACTAAGTGTGCATTAAGACAACTGTTCTATTGCGCAAGAAACACTGTAACAAATTTTATAATAAAATGTTTGTTTCAACATGAAATGAAGATATTTATGAAATAATTATTGCATATTTGACTTAAAGATTTAGGGTAAGGATTTTTTCATAATGGCAAATGAGCCAGCCGAAGATGCATTTTATTCCTACGTATGTAAATGGTATGAATATTTAACGCATGTGCAATGCAGGTCTACAAAAATATATTACCAAGACACAAACTTTGCATCTTGCTGTAACACAAGTGGGTTAATTAAGAGCGCTTTTAATCAATCTCTCCTACATTTTCTTTGCAACTTGGTTGCAGAAACAGATTTATAGCGCAAGAACAGCATAGTTTATTTCTTTCAATGTCTCGTTGTTTCCTTCCAGTTCTTATCACCGAGCTTGAAACAACGATATGAGTCATTTTGACATGTGACTCAGAATCAACTGTGAAATTTCCGATCATGCAGAGAACGCCTCCGCGAAAACGCTTATTATGTTTGCTTGTACTATTTTCAATTATGAGTTTAAGCGATAAAGAGCGTTTTGATGTGCATCCGGGTATATATCTTCATGTATAAGTACAGTGCTTTAGTTTATAAAATGAAATACAATATTAAATACCGAATACAGTCGATGGTGAAAACCTATATGTATTGTATAATTGAGACTTTATCTTGCATACTTTTGGCCATTGTGTGTAGGAACGCCTTTCACACGCTTGCATTTACACATCGCCATTGATAACATTGGTATTAGTTTGATATGAAGTAAAACTGA
The DNA here is from genome assembly GCA_016746295.1 of Potamilus streckersoni. Classification (NCBI taxonomy): domain Eukaryota; kingdom Metazoa; phylum Mollusca; class Bivalvia; order Unionida; family Unionidae; genus Potamilus; species Potamilus streckersoni. The sequence goes on along the minus strand of JAEAOA010002353.1, from coordinate 2,212,024 downwards.
AGAAGTCTATTTTCACATTATGGATCATGTCATGTCACTGCACATGATGCTTAAGGCAAAATTGACTCAAGCTTTCCTGATATATATATATATATATATATATATATATATATATATATATATATATATATATATATATATATATATATATATATATATATATATATATATATATATATATATATATGTATATATATATATATATATATATATATATATATATATATATATATATATATATATATATATATATATATATATATATATATATATATATAAAGAACACAAATCACAAAGCGCATTGAATCCAGGAAATGATCACATGTGTCAGGGATTGATTGAGATAGATGCAATACACTGACGACTCTTAGCAATATTTGTATTTGTAAATGAGGCCCTCGTCGATATCTAGCTAAACACAAATATTTCTCAGTATCTGCAACAAGTCTATATAGGCTGGTTAAGACATAATACATTTATATGTTTAATTCATGTAGAATCAACCTTGTAGAGTTTTGAAAACAAAACGTTTTTTATGTTAATTTGTTTATATATATATATATATATATATATATATATATATATATATATATATATATATATATAGATAGATAGATAGATAGATAGATAGATAGATAGATAGATAGATAGATAGATAGATAGATAGATAGATAGATAGATAGATATGTATATGTGTATGTATATGTATATGTATATGTCTTCGAGAGACGATTCTGTAGCTCCCTGTTTTGGTTCCTTATCTGCACCGTCGCGAGTAGCTGAAGAATCCGACTTTTGCGTGACAATCTTTGTTGCACTTGCTAGAGGTGAAGATGGATTCTTGTTGGGGCTGATGTTGGTTCGCCTACCTCTTGGCTCTCATTTTAGCGAGGTTTGCTATTATCACTTCCTCGGCTTTCGGAATGCCTTGTCTCACAGCAAGTCGGCACTCGTAGCGGTTGTTAGCACAGCTCTCCCAGTTGTTGACTCTGATGTTGACCTTTTTCATGTCCTTTTTGCAGACGTCTTTGTATCTCAGACGTGGCCGTCCAGTCGGTCGTGTGCCTTCTGCTAGCTCGCAGTATAACAGGTCCTTGGGAATGCGCCCTGTATCCATTCTCCTGACGTGGCCGAGCCATCCAAGGCGCCTCTCGCTGAGGATGGTGAACATGCTGGCCCGTTCCAGAACCTCTGTGGTGGGTACTTTGTGCTGCCACTGGATGCGCAGAATGCACCGCAGGCATCTCAGATGGAAGCTATTGAGTTTCCTTTCGTGGCTCGTGTTGGTGGTCCATGCCTCGCTACTGTAGAGGAGTGTGCTGAGCACATATGCCTGGTAGACACGCAGTTTGGTCTTCTCAGTGAGGTTGAGATTGTGTCTGACCCTCTGGTTCAGTTTTGCTATAACAGCTGCTTCCTTAGTAATCCTGCCGTACACCTCAGCATCAATGGAGAGCGAGCTGGAGATGGTGGACCCACGTTATGTAAAGTTCTCAACAACTTCAAGGTTGTACCCATCAATGGTGATGTTTGGAGGGGTGTCTACATCCTGCGCCCTGATATTCATCTTTTTCAAACTGATGGTTAGTCCAAACTCTTTACAGGCGTGGGAGAGGCGACATACCAGTTGCTGAAGTCATTCTTCCGTATGTGATATCAGAGCGGCATCGTCAGCGAAGAGCAATTCACGGATGAGAACCTCTGTGACTTTGGTCTTTGCACGGAGACGTTTGATGTTAAACAGTTTGCCATTTGCCCTGGTGTGAATGTACACTCCCTCGCTGCAGTCCTTGAAGGCGTATTGGAGGAGCATGGAGTTTAGTTTATCCATGATTGGCAGGTCTGGGATGGTGTTCCGGGCAGTATTGGTGACAACGGTTTGGGTTGCATACAGTTCGTGATAGTGCTCAATCCAGCATTGCAGCTGTTTCTCCTGGTCTGTTATGATTACTCCCGTCTTGGACTTGAGGGGGGCAGTCCTGAGAGATGGGGCACCTGTCACCTTCTTGTTGCCCTCGTACATGGCTCTTGCATATATATATATATATATATATATATATATATATATATATATATATATATATATATATATATATATATATATATATATATATATATATTTGTTGTTATTAATACCGACACAACCAATGATAAAACTGAACACACCTTCCTCAGTTATGTGCCCTCCACCGGCTAAACATTCGCAATCAGACACAAAATATGTTCTCTATGCTACGTTTAGAGTTCATGGTCGATCTGATATTACTTTCATTTGCATTACACTCAATGGGACCTCGGGTTGCTGATTGTCTAATGCGCTTGCCATGATAAATCACTGACATCTTCCCTGTCAGCGTTGGTTCTATTCTCATGCTAAACCATCCTGGTAACCTGTGAAAGCTTGCCAGGAGCTTCCAGTGGGTTCATAGCTTTTAGATGAGTGGTTCTCCGAATTTTTACACTTCCAAAATTATCAGAGAAGTAGTACCATTATATAAGTTAGAGAATTTTTAATTCATGCTTTTCCTGAGATTTAAACACAGGTCCGCGGGTTTCGGCACCGATCAGTTTGCCTTCACGCACCAACTCTTCACGCACCAACTCTACTAAACACATATCCTCAGCTAACGGATGCTTTAAACTCACTTAAATAGACATTCGTGCGCACTAGGCCATAGTACACAATTAATTTTACTATATGGTCTCTACATTTGTTCCTCAGTACTGAACTTTCCACTGTGTGACAATCAATACAAATCATATGTTAATCTAAAATACCTTCAAAGATGACTTTACGGTTTAGTTCTTGTCAAGAGTTGACCTGCATTTTTTTGAGAGGCTGAATTGTAAACAAAACACCAGGCAACGGAACACATATTTCACTTCCGGATCATCACCATGACCTTATTACTCAATGTGCACTGTCGCCGAAATACACACAGACAACCACACCATAAGATCACATTTTAAAGAATAATCAATTGCCTTTAAATCCTTACCAAGAATGCCAAAATCTAACTCTAGTATCACCACCAAATTTAGACCGGAAAAAGTGATCTAAAAATAGACTGGGACCACATTCGTGGGTACTGAACCGGATTTTATTAATTGTGTACTGATTCCACTAGGCGTATCAGCTTATCATAGAAGTTAACAGTCATTCCGGATTAGATGAAGATTATTATATATAGCTGCACCATACAAAGCGGAAAGTGCTACCAGGGCAACCTACCGGAGAATGTTTGATAAAGTGAAGTGATATTTTAATTATGTAGTTAGGATATTATCAGATAGATTAGATAATTTACCATTCATACGCTACTTGGATTCGACACCCGTCTCTGCAGGTTACGGTACCCATAGATTTGCCTGGAAACTATAACCTCTTACCCACTCTACTAAGCACACATCACCTTGTCGTAAACTTCGTTAAGCGCTATTGGTTGGTTTAAAAACCAAATTCTACTAATACGAATCATATATTTTGAAAAGGAAATATGTACTGCACCAAAGTCACTTACTAGGAAAAAAATTGTAAACTGAATGATCCATAATTCAAACGAGGTGCTATCTTATGAAATATTTGTTAGAAAGGCCTTTTTGTAGGTAGGTTACCAAACTGATTACACCTAGCCCTCAAAGTGACACATATACCACGAGCTTTTAGAAGGAAATATTGTCAATATATTTATAATTAGTAACTGTCTCTATCCTCTCCGTTATTCCTTAATTATACAAAATAAATTTTTAGGGGTTTTTTTTTACATGTTAATCTTTATTTTCTGCGACGTTGCTGTTCTCTTTTAGATTATTTAGAATTTTTAGTTAAATAGCAAATTCAAATGTTACTCTGTTATTCTTGACATAAATGTTTGCTTCAAGTCATTTAGAGAAAATAGTATTGCTAAATGAATATGACCTTGCATTACACCATCCAGAAAGTAAAAATTTTTTGTCACGTCATTTAACGTTTTCACGCAGTCTTCGATGTTTGTATATTTGGCTGTTTGTATCTCAAGCGTTTTACTGCTAATATGTTCATTTACAAATTTAGGATAAAGTAAAAAGTAAATTCCTGTCAATATGGTCAAATTCTTTTTCCGTGTAATATCCAGTTCTAACACCAGCCTATTCTACATCTTGAATATCTGGGAGTTTTATCCGATTAGCTAGTCTTTCATTAAAAATTGAAGTGAATTTTTTTTCTAAAGAATGCATAAGGCTAATTATTCTATACTTTTAATGAATACTTGTATTCCTCTTTTTGTGAATAGCTGTTATAACAGTAGTTTTCCAGTACTTTGGGAAGTATGTGAGATCAAATAAGTTATTGAAACTATACATTAAAACAGTTATCACAATATTTCTAGTTGCCTTAAAGAATAATTCGAACTTGTCTGATAGAAGTAATTTTGATCTAAAATCCAGTCAGCTGCGAAATTACTGCGAATGCGGAATACACTTCGGTCAAATCACATATCATGGTTTGACTTTCTAATGACTTCTACATGGAACTTAATATACACTGAGAACATTGAGTACGTTTTGTGAACGTCTAGGAATGCATGTAGGTATATCCTATACAGTCACGCTGCTTTATTTATAGACTTTAATACCGAATCTTGTATTGTATTAATGCGATGTCATATTGAATCATTAAGGTCACCGAGTGGAAGAATGACTTGAATGACATTGCTTTTGTATACTGCCATTGATAATATTTCACTTAAAAAGGAAACAGCTTGTTTTCATGTTATCCTGGTGTTGCGAATAATTGTGGATGATTTTTTAAGGTAAATCAACTCAAACGTGTTTGCCAGTTATTAGGATCTAGATGTTAGATTGTGCACCATGCTGACAGAGTAATTAAGTGTATATATTTGATATTTTGAAAAGAAAAACATTCATGAAAAATCTTTTACATTTCTTCTCTCTGCTAATAACAAACGTATAGACACTGAACTGAACGCCATGCACGCTATACTTAAATACTATACAATTTCGTTGGCATATATTTTATTCGCCAATGAAACGCGTTGAATAAACTTGCAAATAACAGCTTCCAAACAAGATCCAAAATACCTAAGAAAAATGGCGCCCACATCAAATCAAATATCGTGGGTAATTTTTCAGTTTGTTTGCATTCGTTGACTCTTTACATATCCCATTTTTCGTACCTAAACAGGATTGTTATTATCACTTTAAAATCAAAATAATCAAGAATAGTTCAGTGTTTAAAAGTTTATTACCGTTTTGTACTAGTGATATTTGTTTGCGTAAGGTCAGAGAATATTAGGGGAATATGGGCACTGTGTTCAGTGGTGTATCAAAATTTTATATTACATACGTGAAATCTGCATTTGTTGCACAACAAACCGTCAATACTTCTTGCATAAAGAGACGGTTTTACGCTGAATGATCTCTAATCTCAGGAGCTCGTCAGAGCGCAGATTGCAGCATTGCAAGTGACGTAATAACACATCTATTGTTTTAGGTGTGTAACTGTATTAATGGTTGAAGTTTTTTTTTTTTTTAAAAAAATCAGTTTTATTAAAAACTAAATCACCGCAAGAAATAGTTTACTAAAGCAAAGACTGGAAAATTTTGTAGAAATATTTTTGTGAGATCAAGGTAACCAAATCTGCAAATTTCGTATAACTATTGTAAATATCTTCAAAGAAATTGGATTTAAACTTTCTGAGTTGACGTTCAGTTTCAGTTATTCAAATTATATGAATTCTAGGAGTGGTCCTAATTTCACATTTCATAAACTCTCACTTTGCTACTTAATTTAACACATGTAAAGCAAACGTGTCCATATGACCCTGTGATTGTTTTATGTTTGCACCACTTGTGATTGTTTTATGTTTGCACCACGATGTATCCTATAAATAAATTATTTACCAACTAATCAAGTTGATTTGCATGATCAAAACCGGACACGGTCAATAAGGAACCAAACTGCATCCTATTGATAGACGTTTAATAAAGTGCAAAATGATTTACAATCATGCGTGAAAGAATGCGATACAAGAGTATTTTATAACACACACAGACACACGCACACATACATACAGGCAGGCAGACAGACAGACAGACAGACAGACAGACAGACAGACAGATAGATAGATAGATAGATAGATAGATAGATAGATAGATAGATAGATAGATAGATAGATAGATCCTAAAACTTTATATACAAATGGATTATGTAGTCTCATCAATTATTTATTTATCTGTTTCTGTTTTAAACTCGAAATTATTTCTTCCTTTCTTTCTAAAGATACTGCCTTATTTCAACCGAACACATTTTTCTTTGATTTTTGGTTCTTGTTGTACAAGAAGGCGATGGCTATTGTGTTATCCCGAATATCCTTAACCATCCTTAGGTATGATGATAACCCAAATATTTCCCCCAATGATTTATCCATAGGTATCATGATAACCCAAATATTTCACCCATTGATTTATCCTTAGATATAATGATAACCCAAATATTTCACCCATTGATTTATCCATATGTATCATGATAACCCAAATATTTCCCCCATTGATTTATCCTTAGGTATCATGATCACCCAAATATTTTCCCCATTGATTTATCCATAGATATCGTGATAACCCAAATATTTCCCCCACTGATTTATCCTTATGTATCATGATAACCCAAATATTTCCCCATTGATTTATCCATAGGTATCATGATAACCCAAATATTTCACCCATTGATTTATCCTTAGGTATCATGATAACCCAAATATTTCCCCCATTGATTTATCCATAGGTATCATGATAACCCAGATATTTCACCCACTGATTTATCCATAGGTATCGTGTTAACCCAAATATTTCACCCATTGATTTATCCATAGGTAGCATGATAACCCAAATATTTCACGCATTGATTTATCCTTAGGTAACATGATCACCCAAATATTTCACCCATTGATTTATCCATAGGTATGATGATCACCCAAATATTTCTGTCTGCGACGAAAAGTTAACGCGTCTAGGCCGCTTGACTTTCTCTTTGTGTTTTAAATATTTGCACAACCATCTATGAGAAAAAAGTGCATGAAGACATTGAAAGATATTTATAAACAATTCTAACCACTGATGTTTTTCCAGGCCCTATTGTAATGACAACGTCGTCTCTACAGAGCCACGTTCTCTTATAGGTCATATTTTAGATGATTATGGGACAAATTATGACGATGTTTTAGTCACAGCTATTACAAAGATAGCAATAAATATTAAAGTTATTATACCTATATGAGGTCCTCTCTATTCATATAGCTAGTGTGAATACTTTCTACACTATGTTTCTGATCAAAATAAAAAAATTCCATCATAATTCATTCATTCATTCATTCATTCATTCATTCATTCATTCATTCATTCATTCATTCATTCATTCATTCATTCATTCATTCATTCATTCATTCACCCAACATCATTTAGTGAGAAGTAGACCAAATTTATTTATCAATATTACTTTAGTCTGAATTCTTTATGCGTGATAATTTTTTATGATGGATCATTGAGGCTGCTGAAAGCTTCGTGCAGGCGACCTATGTAAGTAGTTGATGACATTTTACTTTCAGATGCCATCTTCTTCTAACGGTACTATATAGCCAAGATTGTGTTAATGTACATTTAGACCTCCTGCATATATTCGTCTTTTGGAGTGGTAATTGTGGATAGGCTTTGCATTTTGAAAGGTATGGGTGTAACGAACAAGTTAGTTGATATATATATATATATATATATATATATATATATATATATATATATATATATATATATATATATATGCAATAAACTGACGACGAACAGTACGAAACTAGTAACTAACTAGCCTAAGTGCTTTCGACTCTTAATGAGTCTTTTTCAAAGGCAAATACAAAACATATATACGCCAAACAAATAAATACAAAAACGTTGTGTTTGTAAACCTCTACATGGCTGTCGTCACATGTGCTAAAACTAAAAACACAACCAGCTTGTATAGACTAGTTGCGGAAACTGAAAACGTTGTATAATTCCCTAAACGTTTACAAGCCAAAGCGACATCTATTTTTACTTTTTGTAGATATGTAACGCAGAATATATCTCGGATATTTGATTCTATACCGCTTATTCTTATAGTAAAAATTGAAGGATAATAAGAAGATTTAGAAAATGTTAAATTCTACTAGTGAATAGTTTTCATTTTCTAGTCTTCTTGGTTTAGACCGCTTGGTTTCAATGTTCTAAGGCGGCGTATCCAGTATGATTCCTTTTCCTTCCTGGTTTCGGAACTCCAGCTGTGGTTTTTAGCAATAGCGATAAGTATTATGTCACTGAAAGTGTGGCCAGGGGAAGAGAAGTGTTCTGCGACCGGGCTTCTGTACAGCTTTTTTGTCATCCAATCAGATCTATGAAGGTTTATCCTTTTGTGTAGCTTTTCAGTTTCTCCGACGTACTGAAGGCCACAGATCTTACATGTGATGAGATAAATCACATTCTCTGTTTTGCACGTTTTGTTTGGACCATGTATGTTTAGTTTTTCTTTAGTCACTGTGCTAGTGAATGTCTTGGTCTCCATCATATGTTGACAGGTTTTGCATCTTTTATCGCCACAGGGTCCAGATTGACTAGGTTGGTTTTGACTAGCGATTGGCGTTAATTTGCCCTGACTAGGATGTCCTTTAGGTTTCTTGGTCTCCGGTAAGCTACTACAGGTTTGTTCGGAAGTATTAGGTTTAGTATGTCAGACGATTGCACGGTTGGCCAGTGGTTTGCGATGATTTTACCTACTTTGGGATTGTCTGGGTGTTCGTCTTCAGTTTATTGCATCTATTTTAATTAATCCCTAACACACGTGATCCCTTGGTGGATCCAGTACGCTTGAAAGGGTTGTTATTCGCCATATGATTTGTATTCTTTATATATATATATATATATATATATATATATATATATATATATATATATATATATATATATATATATATATATATATATATATATATATATCATAGTGTTAGATGGGTAACAATTATATTTTCCTGACATGTTTTAAATGTTATGAAAGAATTTTGCCTTTAAACGTACAAGTTGCAATGGTCTTTTCATTCTTCTTTTACTCATTGTTTCCAAGTTTAAAGCCTTGGTCTTCATGTCCATATTAATTTATATACGGTTACACTAATAAAATGTTTCCGCCGGTTCAAGGGTGCAGTCAAACCGCACTTCATGTTTAATACTATCCATACTATTTTGGCAATGACCGCACCGGAATGAAACTTTAAGTGTCTTATAAAGTGTTAGATTTCCTTGTGCAGTATTTTAAGTTCTGGGAAATGTTTTGCTCCGATGTAAAGTAATGGACATACCATTGAACACGTTAGAACGCCTTTGAACAATCGTACAGCACGGTAGAACTTAACTGTAACGCGTTAAAATTGTGTTTAATGAGTCATTTGCAAATTGCACCACGTTAGTTCATTACAATGCTGACATGAACTGCCTTTGATTGCTGCCAATGTTGCGGAAACAAAAACGCTTCTTTGGAATCCCATTATTTCGCGCAGAAAAGTTATGCACTTTAGCTAGAACGTTATGTGTCACGTGTGCACAGTAGGGATGATAGGTCAGTTTCTGCGCAATTGAAATAAGAACATGATAACGTATACTGCAATGTATATTTCATTTTTTTGGGGGGGATGGGTTAATGTACAATGTAGAGCAGAAAAAGCTGTACCTGTCCATAAAGGTGTTTGAACAGGGAATCTATATTTTGCTGTTCAAAATTGTATTACTTTAATTTATTTATAACTATCAAAGGAATAAAACGTAATAGATTTTAAGTTCTAAATTTTCTTTTCAATATATTCAAAAAATGCATTTTGATATTCTAGGACTTGCTGTTTCAACTTACTAGGTAGAGGTCAGTTCATTATTTATGTGCGGAACAGTAATATTGAATTATAAACCTTAGAAGATTACAAGCTAAATAGTTATGGATACACAAGGAAAAAACTTAAAATACAACAATAAAACAATAATGAAAAATATTATTGAATCGCAAAAAGCGACTAAAATAAACGATATGCAGAACATTTGGGTTTAAAGTTAAATTAACACAACTTAAGTAGCTTATCTGATGTTTGCATTATCCTACTCTTCATAAGACAATGCATGATTGTGTGTGGTAACGATTGTACTTGGTTCGATATAATTGATGCATCAAATATCATAATACTTTCTTTTGGCGATAGTGTGGTACGATACAAATTCATACTATCGATACATGGCGATAGTAAAATAAAATACGAGTTAAAATGTATAACCTCTCAGAAAGTATTAACGATTTTAAACATGAAATGGACAACACACGAGTTGTTCATGGTTGTACTCTCTTAGGGGTCCACAAATATCAACGGTTCAAGTATATTGCTTATTTTCTTTAAACAAATTTTCATTACAGCAAATGTGACAAGAGGAGTCTAGGAATGAAAACGAAACCTACAAGATATGGCATTTTTAAGTCCCTTATTGACAATACAACTGGCTAGGATATGTATTTTTAATACTAGTTTTATTTTATTTTATTTTATTTCCTCTTTGTTTTAAGTTTTGGTACTTATTTGTTAATTATTATTTTTGTCGCTTCCTTCAAAATCAAGTTAGGCACAGTGTAAGAGACATAGTAATCTCTTATTGGTAAAATTATTACATTATCTGTTTAATAATTATAATTATCATCAGTGCAAACTTAGTTTGCAAGGTATTGTACTTACAAAATAATATATTAAATGCATGTCACTGAAATTTACTATGGAGGAACTGAGAAACAACGGTAAAAGAGACCGTGAATTGAAATTTATTTTGAACTTCTCAATAGAGTGAATTTTGCAAGTTTACGTTGAACATTTGTACAATAATTTCTAGGAAATTGTCTCTTAGATCTCACTTTAAAATAGCATTATTTAATTGCATGTGGTATATGGTGACTATTGCACACAAAGTAGAGGACACTGAAAAGCCTATTTGCCACACTCTTCCGGTCACGAACGTAGACATTCAGACCTAGTCACGCGACCATGTTAGATGTTACTTGTTAATGTTTGATTGACAGAGTGGCGCAGTTGGCGAATTGTCAGTCACTGAATGTATTATTAGGATAAAAATGTTGATTCTCTACAAATCTTTATGTCGCAAAATGTGTATAAAATTCGTTATGCGAAACCACGGTTGGTTTTAATAGAGACTACTTCATTGACGTAGAAGTGAATAATGTTTATGAACCATACAATAATGAATAAATATAAACTATTTAAATTAACTATCTAAACTATTTAAATTATTTAAACGGTTCTAATTGCTCCAAAGAGCAGTTCAATACTAAGAAATTATAGATTTTAAGGTATTTTAGTAATACCTCTACCAAACACGTACTACTTCGGATCAAATAATATTTCTAGCAATCGAGTAAGGCAAAGAAAGAAAGAAAGAAAGAAAGAAAGAAAGAAAGAAAGAAAGAAAGAAAGAAAGAAAGAAAGAAAGAAAGAAAGAAAGAAAGAAAGAAAGAAAGAAACAAAGTTGCAACTTTTGACATATGTTAGGACTTATTCTTTCCGAAAGAGAAACCATTGTGGGAGAAGAACATTCTGGAATCCATAAAACAGACTTCTTACAAGCGATCAATTTAGTTTTATTATTTGTAAATGGAATGTTATTTTTCTTCTACCTTTTGGAAAGTTATAACTTCAGAATCAGGACCGTTCACGGTAATATTTAAGGAATCGGGAGATATCATCAAACTACTGATGGAATCAACTAAAAATAAAGAACAGAGAAAACAAAATGCGCTCAAAAATAAATTAATTCCCAGCATACCTTAATTTTCCTTCCCGGTCAATGAGATTTTTTTAAAGTTTAAATTGCATTTATGTCTTAAGTGAACATCCGTATTACCCAAAACTCCAGCCGGATCTTTTTGTGTCTTAATCTTGATTAATTCTGTTTGTGGGGATCATATTAGTCGCACAAAACCTCAAGGTATGATATTACATATCTACAGGTGCTAAGGGACCATTCAACACATAAGCCAGAAAAGAAATAAATGCCTTACGCATATCAGATTTGCGACTATTACAAAAAAAAAATTATCGGCGAGCAATAGAACCTAATATTTGAAAGCCACATGTGGGGATGAATTAAAAATAACCAGTTGAGCTCTCGTGTTTATGAAAATGAAAGTACATTAATGAAAATGATATATTCAGTGCAATACCTGAGCTGTTGATAATTCACTGCTGGCATACTGCAAAATGAAATTAATTATTTTGCATGAAGTACAACATTTTAATATTTTTGAATTATAACGATTCAATCTAAATCTGCTCAGACTAGATAGTTACATACGCAACAAGAAGTGAAAAATTTCAAGAGTCTTATAAAGTGAAAGTTAAACAATAAATAGCTCTCTCGAATGAATTTTAACTTTATTCACAAAGTGAGTTGGGAACAGAAAACAGTTTATTTACAACAACAATTATTACGGCTCTATGGTATTAAAATAAGGAATGGGAACCGGCAAATGTTGTTAAATTAAAACAATATTTTCCCCCTAGAATACAAAGTGAAAAATATTAAAGATCTTATGGTAGTGCGAAATAAATCCCAAATAATCCTAGAATTTTGAACACAAGTCCTAAAGATTAAAGTTCTGAACAAACATTAGTAGTATTATAAAATAAATCCAGGGATGAACATGTTAATCGGCCTTTGATGAATTGTGTTTTAGTGATGTGCCAACAGCAATCCCAATAATACAATCCAAGAATACATCCTTATTTGAAATTTCAGTATAAATCCAAATCTCTGTTTTATTACCGTTTGTATCTTTAGACAAGAATAACTTGACATATATAATTTAAATATATAAATTCTAGTTCATACGAAATATTGGACACAACAATAAAACGACCTATTCTACTCAGATCTTACAGTACGAATGAATAATCTTATAAAAAAATCAAGATTATACAGTCCTCAATTTATCTCAGGTCATAGTCAACATGTTCTAAAACATCAATTGTTTACCTAATAAAAAATTTCGTTCTGGATGGTTCCAATGTTTAGAAAATGAATTCTTAGTTATAATTTGGATTGTTACTAATATTATAATAAATAACATGCTACACACATGAAAAGATAATAAAAAGATAATAATCCTAATAGTTAACCCATACACATTGAAAAATTTTAGCTACATATTTGTTTTTTTACCGAATTAAAAAGCCTTTCATTCAGATCAGGCAGAAAATTGACATAATTTTGGATAAGGTCAAGTTAAAAATACAATTATGCATAGCATAAAATGAAATTTAATAAAATTAAAATTCTAGTTAGCAAACAATGCAAATTAAATATGCATATTATCAAAGTTTTCCCTATCACTGCCTTTTTCAGCAATACTGTTCGACACTAAAATAAAAGTGAAGCAGATTCTCAAAATATGTCGAATTATACCTGTCTTCATAATCTTCTCATTTGTAAATACAATTAAAATATAAATACAAAGCAAAAAAAAAATAAGTAAATTTATGAATTTATTATATAATCAGCATGATTTCTGTCTTTAACTTCGAATATAATTTTCTTTGAGAACACTAAGTTGTTGATGTAACCACACACACACACACGTGACGTTATTTTAAAATGCATGAAAATTGCAGTATAAATGAGATTCTGTATTGCAGCATGCAATATACAGAAAGAACGAATTTCATTTGGAACGGTTTTGATATTATCAATTATATTAACATATACATGCAAATCTTCAATTCTTTAATATCATTCTTAATAGTGTGAGCCACAATATTTATAAAAGTGTTGTTAAACTATCATTCCAATTTGAATGTAATTTACATTATAAGATTATATAATGATATCTATACCCTGATAAGCTAATAAGTTAGTTCTGAGGAAAATCTATATTTATTTTTGTCAAAATATATCCAGGAACTAACTCCAATAATGAAATCATTAATATATATTATACCTTTCTGAAACCATTACTTATTAAATTCACTCTTATCACTAATTTTCATAAGGATTAACCATAAGAATTTTTGTTAAAATATAAATGTGAATCAACTTAAATTGATTTATATAATTCTAAGAAAGTGTAAAAATTCATATATTCAAAATGGATTAGGATTCATTCGTATCGAATGATTCAAATGAATTGCAAGAAAGAATATGCCCTCGCTTTTCGTACAAAATAAAATTCAGCGTTATATGAGACATCTCTAGGTGCGGAACCAATAGGTTATTCTCTTGTTTTAGCAAGAAGGCTCCAGTTTACGGATTTTTATAACCCGCTGCCTGTCGGATGTTTACTTTTCCTGATCTCAAATATCCTACAAATGCTAACATGCTTGCAGTAGCGATACAATCACAAAACTGAATATGTATTTGTTTTGAGTCGGCGAGAAAATAAGTTTGATGTGGAGTCGGGAAACGTCGTGTCTGTCAGGACACCTATTCGTAAGCCATGTAAAATCGTTCTCCAATACGCAGGGCCAAACACAAGTTGTAGTATTATATTTATTTCAATTTATATATGAACATTAATTATGTGGAGAAAATAGCTAATCTGTTTATCCGAGAGATAACTTGTTTTGCTTACGTCCTTTCTAAACACAAGATAACACTATATTGTGTCTCTCCCTTCCTCTGTCGTTTTCTTTATAGCTGAACGGACTGTGAATCTCTCTCTCTCTCTCTCTCTCTCTCTCTCTCTCTCTCTCTCTCTCTCTCTCTCTCTCTCTCTCTCTCTCTCACACACACACACACACACACACTCATGTACAAATACACACAGTTAGTAGTAGGGGACATATAGTACTACCATTACTCCACAAACACACACACACACACACAAACGGAGCGAGTGGTAATCACTTACTGAGGATACCTTTGATTTAAGTATTAGACGAAAGGGGCAACATAATGTCGCACATCCCTTTATATTCTGCCCTGGTGATAAATGCTGGCTGGCACCCATTTATGAATTTGCTGCAGAACCGCTTGTTAAAAATATCACAAAGGACTTAATGTGCAAGAAGTTAAATTATAAAAACACGTAGGCATCCCCATGATTATCTCTTGGGTGACGTGGTAGTGGCAAACCATAATCTAGTGGTTTGGATGAGCAAAGTCAAAATCACAATATGTATATATTGAATTATACCCTTTTGACCCACCCATGTCGGTATAGTTATTAATCTCAACGTATGTGTGTGTTTGTGTGCGTGTGTATTTGTGTGATCTTTTATCTATGGGACAACCACAAGGTAAATCAAAGACCTTGGTGTAATCGATATTCTGAATATCACTCTATAGGTGGGCGTTGCTTATCGTGCATATTATCCACGCCTGATTTCATGCCTTCAATGCTTTAATAAAAGGAATGTAATCTCAAGAAAGGAAGCAAATTGTATTCAACCCAGTGTGAAGTTAATGGGAAAGGGTGAATATGATATCAAATTCCTCAGTTGCACAGAAGCTAAATACTTAGACAATTATGTTTTTTTTCTTTTCTAAATAATACGGTAGACTGGTGCATAATGTTTTTAATTTGGTTTGAAAATAACATTCTCGATTGAGATAAATACTGCTTTTTTACAACATGCCAGGCTACAAATTGAAGATAATTTCTTATTCAGTCAAATAATGTTTAAGCTATAGTAGACCTTTACTTTGTTTGATAGCATGCAACAGAGCTTATTTTTAAAGATGCAGATAAACTTTGACAGTTTATTTGTTCCAAACAAATTAACAGGAACTTATACACACGCAAATTACGAGTCCTTGCCATAAGAAAGATAACAAGCAGACACGATGCCTCCCCTCCCGAATACCACACCAGAATACAAAAGGCTTTTGTATGGTATAGTCGCGGTCTACGTTCAGAAGGTGAGAACATTCTAAAGATACAGGTGTTTAAAAACGCAAGCTCTAAAACATTGAATATACATAATATAAAAATATAACCTTTTCTTTAGAAACACGAGCAATATTTCGTGGTCTAAACAACTCTGGTCTTATGTAATTTTATGTATGAAAGATTAGGCATTACGGGCCTGACGACGCATTATTTGCTTGCAAAGTCGAGACATAATTATAAAAAGATTGCAACCGCACAACACGAAATAGGACATTTAGTGTTGTGGATCGAGCACTGGTGCAAAGGGCGAGTGGAAAAAATGAGGAGGAATGTTTAAAAGGAAGAGTATTACACATTGTAATAGGAAATACACATTTAATTAATTTATATTTTTCCGGCCAATAAATTTAAAAACTTTGATTTTATTAATAATTTAGATAAATATTTGAGTAAGTATTCTATGGAAAATATTATTATAGGAAGGGAAATTAACTGGGTGGGGGATCAGATTGATAGAACAGGACCATTAACAACTGACGATAAGATAATAAAAGGGGCAATGGAACAATTTTTAAATAAACATAAATTAAAAGACATTTATAGAATTTTAAAGCTACCGAGATTGGAATTTACTTTTCAATCTGGAAATAACTTAGAAAGTCGACTTGATAGATTTTATGGCAACAATTTTAATTATAAAATATATAAAGAATCCAACATAACGAACCTGAAACTATCAGACCACAAATTAATAAACTTAGACATTACTATTTTAAATAGAGATAAATGGGGGAGGGCTTTTGGAAGTTAAACAAAAAGATTTTAGACAATAATGAATTTATAGATGAAATTAAAAAGAATATAAAAGATTTTTTAGACACAAAACATAGAGATATAATATCAATGTGGGATAGTTTAAAGAAAAAAATTAAATTAATAGCTTTGCAACACTCTAAAAGATTAAATTAATTACAAGAAATGGATGAAAGAGAAATAAAATTACTTTTAAATAGAGATATTAACGAAGAGACAAAAAGGGAATTAGAGGATAAATTAAAACAAATTAAGAAGGAAAAAATATTGGCTGTGAAATTAGGGCAGGAAAGTTTTCAAATTTATATAGATTAGCACAGAATATTTTAGAAGAGAGGAATTA
The DNA here is from genome assembly GCA_016746295.1 of Potamilus streckersoni. Lineage (NCBI taxonomy): Eukaryota > Metazoa > Mollusca > Bivalvia > Unionida > Unionidae > Potamilus > Potamilus streckersoni. The sequence goes on along the minus strand of JAEAOA010002353.1, from coordinate 2,194,925 downwards.
AGGAAGGGAGGACTGAAAATAATGGAGGAAATAATAGATGAAGGGGGACAAATTTTAAAAAATAAAGAAGATATTTTAGAAAGGACTCAAAAATATTGTAAAGAATTATACACTAAACAATATATATATATATATATATATATATATATATATATATATATATATATATATATATATATATATATATATATATATATATATATATATATATATATATATATATATATACAAGCCAAATTAATAATTTTTAAGTGATATAAGATGTGAGATGATTTCACCAGTACATAAAGACTTATGTGATGAGTTCATCTCAATAGATGAAATAAAAAATGCATTTAACAACTTTCGGTAGAAAAATCCCCAGGTAGAGATGGACTCACTGCGGAATTCTATCATAAATTCCAAAGTGAGTTATCGCCGATTCTTGAATTTTTATACAATAACATATTTTTAACTAATAATAAAATGTCAAATTCAATGAGGGAAAGGATTATAACGTTAATATACAAGGGGAAGGGAGATAAGAAAGACCTAAAATATTGGAGGCCCATCTCCCTCCTAAATGTAGATTATGAAATATTAAGCAAAATTTTAGCGAATAGGGTTAAAACTTGTATGCCTACGATCATTAATGATAACCAAACTTGTGGATCACAGGGTAAGGACATACAAAATAATATTTTAAATATCAAGACTATAAATGATTATTTTAAAACAAATAATAAGATTGGCGCTATTGTGCTAGTCGATCAGGAAAAAGCTTTCAAATAGAATTGAACAAAACTACATAGAGAGAGTATTAGAGAAATTCGGATTCGGAGAAAATTTCCGAAACTGGACCAAAATCCTGTATAATGATATAACTGCCAGAATACAGGTGCAATGGAGCAATCACGGAAAATATTGAAATACAAAGATCAGTGAGACAAGGATGCCAACTGTCCATGCTATTATACGTAATAGCAATAGAAATTCTAAGTATCAAAATAAGGAACAATAGCCAAATAGAAGGAATACATATAACTAATTTGAAAGATGAATCTAAAATGCTACAACATGCAGACGATTGTACGAACTTTATAAGAAACCATAATTCCTTCCAACACTTAATGAAGGAATACGAAGATTTTGGTAAAGCATAAGGGTAAAAAATCAATCATGATAAAACGGAGATATTAAAAATAGGAAACTGGAGAGAAAATCACCCTGGATTGCCTCCACAATACATAAATAAAACGGTAAAAGCCCTAGGGATTTTTTGGGGCAAAATGAAGAACTCGAAAACTATAAACAAGTAATAAATAAGATCAAAAAAGCACTAGAAATCTGGGCACCTATGCCAATTAGTTTAATGGAAAGAGCACAAGTAGCTAAAACGTATTTATACTTAAATATAATCTATGTCCTAAAATCCTTTGATATCAGTAATAAAAGTTTAGAAAAATTGGATAATGAGATAATAAACTATATATGGGACTATAAAACACATTATATATAGAAGGAGACTATGTATAGTGCCATGGAAAGAGGAGGTTTAAACCTACCATGTCCAATTCTAATTAAAACGGCTAACATTAAAGAACGTATTAAAAACATTAAACCCCAAACTGTAAAACCTTGGGAAGGTCTATATTTATATTGGTTTGGGTACACTTTAAAAAATAAAAATGAAATATATAGGAATAATGCCATCAGCAAAATAATCGAAGTACCCAAAAAAGTACAATATCTAAAAGATATATTACTTAAATATAGAGAAATTGAATTGCATGGGAAAAAACACCTATAAAACTAAAAGAGACCTTTTTTTATAAAAATAAAAGATGTAAAATTGAGAATGAAGTGGGGGGGTAAACTGGCTAAGTATTTGGAATCTGTGGGCAAAAATAAAATCACTTAAAATATAAAGCATAATTTTTAAATTCTTACATAACACATGGTTGACTGGGGATGTAGCTAAAAGAAGAAAGTTAATAAAAATTATACCAAAATGTCCCTTGTGTAAATAAGCGGAATACACAATGAGACATGTTTTAATAAACTGTGAAATGATAAAAACTGAGAGAGAAGGAATAATTAATATCTTCAAAACATACGGATTATATAAAGCAGAAAAGTTATTATATTTAGATACTAATTGTAATCAAACCGAATATATGCAAGTAATAGGTTTTATTATAAATACAATGAATAGATGTGGCTCAATTTAAAGTGCAAGAAAGTAATTCTTAATCCGCTCTAATCTACAGCTGTTTTTTTTTTTGTTCCCATTTACGGGTAACTCCACGCATGGAGGAAGTAAGGGACAAAGACGACGTTGGGCTATATCACACGGCGATACGCGAAGTGAGCAGGCCTGCGGAAGAGCATCAGAAAACACCATGTATGGTTTTACTCCGATCTCTTTTACGGCGTTTTATTTGTGTTTTCGAAAAAAAAATGTGGGGAGGTAGGGTCTGAATTTAAAAACTTTGAGACCCTGGCTCTCTAACAACAAAATTTTGAATTCTAATAGGCAGACCTATGGATAAGAACGCACACAATAAGGATAGATCTAAAATTTTAAATAAGTAGGAAATTACGACTGACCTCTAAATTCAAAATTAAATAAAATATTTAAATAAATTTCATGGGGATGAATATATTATAAGCATCCATGAATGGATTAAAAGTACGAATGGAAGAAGGGGAGTGTGTAATAGTAAGAATGGGATGCATATAATAAAAATATAAAAACTGAATGATTTGATTTTAAATTTGATATAATTTGGCTGTCCTTACAAGAATACATTATAAAGCAACATACACATGCACCAAACACATGGCAAACACAGGATATAGGGGACCCCTAGCCAAGGTTAAACTACATATAAAAGGGGAATGACTCCGACAAGGGAGATAAAGCCTTGACGGAGAAATGAACTTATAAAAAAACACTAGAGAAAAAAATATCCCAACAAAATTTAATTGAATGGAAAATTATTTTTTTTGTTTTGGAATTTAACAAAAAATATAAACTTAGCAACACATCAGGGGGAAAACAAGAAAACATAAAACTTTTTAGATATTTTTGGGGGATTAAGGGGGGGCATCTGTCTGGTGCCCCCTTCCCCCCCAAAAAGAGTACTGGTGCTTCTCCATACTATTTGAAAAAACTTATGTTCATTGGAAAAGTCCGTATGAAGTCAAAGAGGTCAAGGGAAAAATAATTAGACAATAGAGTTGGGAGGTAAGTTGAGAATCGTTCATTCTAATTTGTTCAAACGGTTTATAGAGAGGTGTGAAAGGATTATTGTGCCTAATATAAAATAAGCTAACTGAACACGTCGGCCGGAGACTAAGATGACTACAGTACGGAAAAATTATATTGTTTTCTGATCTGGGTGGCCATAACAAGGGCCGTTGGGGTTTATTGCGACTGTCATTTAATGGTCGTACCTTTCGAGTCGGGTACTGCATGCTGTACATATCTCTCCGCACCTCCTTCTATTTTTCCTCCAGCTTGTAAAAGTGATGACGACGACCCTAAAACTAGTCTCCTAGTCTTCGTTCTCTTCCAGCATCCGATCTGCGACATTTTTCCTGGACCTTTGTTTAGTTGGTATTGAATCGATATAATTGGCTCTGGTAAATACCGCTTTATAGGCTTGAATCACGGATGTTACGAAAAACATCTCTTACGCAAACATTACAACCCACGCAGAATATATAGATGGAGCAGAAAACGCTGATTATTTCTTCGATTAAACGTCTTCTAAGAGGTCTTGTGCCAATTTTATACGATGGAAATATTCTTGTCCCCCTTCTTCCTAAACAGATAGTGCCTGCTCCTGTACATGCGCACTAGTGATTTACTCAGTCTTGTTATTCTACTGATTTTGCTGGTTTTACAAATTACGCATTGATGGAACGACTTGTGAACGCTTCGAAATAATAAGTAAATAGACCACCAAAGCATCGCTACAATTTTGCCTAAGTGTAAGCGGTTAATTGACTTTTAAAAATATTAACTTTTAATTGGCCGTGAAAACAAAGGTATGTGACCCTGATCTCTTTAACGATCTCTTTATCATTTCAAGTCCTTATGTGCCTCTAGCATTTGTGTATCAAAAGGCAATTCAATGATGAACTAGTTTGTTCAATAACATGGGGTATTTTTGTCTGTCAGTTAGGATCACCAGGATTTTCCGAGGTGTGTGGCGTGAAAAAAAAATTCAGTGGTTAGTTTTTGTAATCTTTTTTATTATTATTATTATTATTATTATTATTATTATTATTATTATTATTATTATTATTATTATTATTATTATTATTATTATTATTATTATTATTATTATTATTATTTTCATTATTATTATTATTATTATTATTATTATTAGTAGTAGTAGTAGTAGTATTATCTTTGCAGACAAAGCATAAAAGGAAGAATTAGTCAGTCAATTTATATCTATATCTATATCTATATATATATATATATATATATATATATATATATATATATATATATATATATATATATATATATATATATACAAACATATACACACACACACACACATATATATATATATATATATATATGTGTGTGTGTGTGTGTATATGTTTGTATGTATGTATATATATCTATATATATATATACATACATACAAATACATATATATATATATATATATATATATATATATATATATATATATATATATATATATATATGTATTTGTATGCATGTATATATATATATATATATATATATATATATATATATATATATATATATATATATATATATGTATACATGTTGTTTTATGTTAAGAATGTTTTACTCTATATCAGTATTTTAAATTAGATGTATGGACTATGCAGTCTGAAATAAAGAATTCTTATCTTATCTTATCTTATCTTATCTTATCTTATCTTATCTTATCTTATCTTATCTTATCTTATCTTATCTTATCTTATATATATATATATATATATATATATATATATATATATATATATATATATATATATATATATATATATATATATATATATATATATATATATATATATATATATATATATTCTAAAAAAGCGTCTTTTGTGACTTTTTCAACGTTCAAGTTTTCCCTTCCGGAAGTTCTAAAGTTCTAACCCATTGACAACACCTGTCAAGATCTTTGTTTGGATTAGGGAATGGAATGCGAATAATTCTCTTAATGTAATCATTATTTACATATCAAGAGTCACTACGGCAAATACCATACCAAGTGTTTTGCAAACATTTTTTTAAAAAAGAAAAACAAATGTTATCGCTTAGAATACAATGAAAACAACAAAAAAGGTTTATTGAGGGCTTTATCTATGTTTGTCCGAAAACAATATGGCGGACAGCTCAATGCCTTGCTGGTAAATGACATTATACGATATTTATAGTTGGCTGAACAACCTTACATACTAAAGGGGTGGGGAAAAGAAGAATTTAATTAGGTCCACTTGTGTTCATAGTTGCTCAAAGGTCAGTGTCGGCAAATCAAGGAGAATTTATTTTGGTACCTAACCGTGTTTACAGATAGACCAGTGCTTATTAGGTCAATACAGCATACAATACATTTAAAGCATGGATGACAATCGACTAGAATTTAACTACTTTGCTGACGAACGCTCAAACTATTCGTTCCTCGTTTTGCCAGAGACATTCTGTATCAATTTAATATTGTTAATTGATGAGACATTGATTCAAGATATCGATGGGTTGTTTCAAAAATTCAAATAGAACTGACATATATCGGGATTATATGACACTAGATGATGTTGTCAGGTGCCAAGGATGCTCTCCTGTTAACTGCATTCTCTCATGTATCAGTTTGAAGTTACACCATTCTGTTTAGTCACACTGTCTTCTTATCAGCAAATTGTTATTATCAAATATTTCAAACACATGGAAACGTAGATAGTTCTGTTGCCGACATAAAGGGCTATATATTGTTTTGATCAGCCTAGTCAACAAACTTCACAAGTCACATCTAGTAGCAAAACCCACTAAATGCAGCACAGCCTATTCTAACTTGAAATACTATGGCCACCTTGGTTCTACTTGGGGCAGGACAGCTGAAAACTCACCCCAACAAAATTTAAGTGATCACTGACGCTCATGAAATAGAAGATGAAAGAAGGTTCCGTTAATCTTTAGGTCAGAAGATTGTATGGAAACTTCACTCCGAATTCCGTCGCTATGGCTAAGCTGTACACGGGTCTAACTTAAGAAGGTCAACTGAATAAAGTTTTGTATGGTTCATGCCAAGAATGAACATTAACGTCCTTAAGAGAACGTTGATCAGTTCACAAATCCTAAAGCTACCTCGGTTGAATAAATTATTCGTTTTGTTAATTGATGTTAAAGAAATTTATTTAAGAGCGGTTTTTTAATAGGATCAAGATGGGTTAAAGTTACCTGCTGATTATGAAATAAGAAATTGGTTGCCTCTAGAGCAAAGGTACACTGTCATAAAAAGGAGTGTTTGGAAAACGTGCAGAGAAGAGGAATATCTGCTATTGAACATTTTGGAATGGAATTTACCAATGAAATGGATCACCACCTCATACGTATTTAAACAAAGCTTAAGTTGCCAACTCCAACTGATGCGTTCGGCGTCGAATTTAAAGCTGTAACATTGCATAGTGGAGAAATGTGAATGTCAGAAAATGTAGTAACAGCGTACGTTCAGAGTTTGACTTGCGATGCATTGTTCCAAGTTTTCTTTCCTATCATGACCTGCTGATGTAAATAGTGTTGGTTTATATTTCATCACATTGCTCTATTATCTAAATCTCATAAATGATTACATTGTTTTCTTTCGGTTGGGCGGGGTAAGATATTATCTCGAAATTGATTATATAAGAATGCCGTTTGTATTATATCTAAATGTAAATGTTGATTGTGTTTCGTTACCACGGAGAGAATTGTATGTGGTCCTTTCAGCTTGATTGGACAGCGTCCAGAGTACGTTTAATCGTATTTTCTACACAGTGTCACAATGCATAAAAGCCTTTTCAGGAAGTTGTTTACATTGATAGTCGTTGAACTCTGTTAGAGTTGGTCCACGCGGATATTGTAGTCGGTATTGTAGCTGTTGGGTCATCGGATGGTGAATAAAATGTGAGGTTCCAAAGGCTCTGGATGCAAAAGCTCAGCGGAAGTGAGGTTTCCGATTTATTTTTCAGTAGGCCTGGGGGAATGGACGACACGAGATTATTCGTCAACCATTTAGCAATGGTGGATTGGGGTTATTCTTAGTAGTCTTCGGGATGCAATAAAATAACAGTTGATGAGCAGGATTAGTTTGCATCTTAATTGTGTGCCATTTTACGTATGACATTCTAATGTATCTTTATATTTGTTGATTAGCAATACATTGGTCACATTTGTTGATGATGTCCATGAGTTAACAAGGATATTACATTTCCAACGATGCATTGTAAATTGCAATTCAATGCTTAACGATAGCACTCAAACTGTCGATAAATGACAATAGCAAAATAAAAGATGAAACAAATTATTAAAACTCTTCAAAATTAAACAATCTCTTGCTTCTCGGCTAAGATTATGATAAGGAAAACATGACAGCATGTTTCGTTCTATTGAAATATATTTCACCCTTATGTTGATCTTTGATCTTAGTGTTGACTCAAAACATGGAACATATATGTATCTCGTGTCGTCTGGTTAAGGCTACCATATATTTTCAGACCAATGGCTACCGGTAAATGATCACGGCGCAACCAAGCATTGGCCTGCTCCTTTCAGTCTGTCCAAGAATGCCTATAGCCTCTATGATCCTAGAGCCTAGAGCCTCTATGATCCCTCACTGTGAGGACACCATTACCAACGTCAACATCGAATGAAGCGTTATAGGAAACCTCACAGACGTCTACGACTCACCTTGAAATAGCTAACAATAAATTGACTGAGTCGCGTGGAATAGATGCAAAGGCTAAGTAAGGGCTCAATACTATTCGTTACGGATGGGTGCACATGAGCTGGTTTCCTTAAACATTGGATTATATCATAAAAGCTTGGTACCCGATTATTATTATAATAGAGACGTTCTTAAAAAAGAATGTGTCAAAAGCAAATAATATGAGCTCGGAAACTACTCGTTGTTCAGTATATAAACATATGACTAAGTTCAACTCGTCCGTCCAGCGCTTGAAAAATATTTATTAACCAATAAGACTACATTTTCCAGAATAACATGACGCTACGTGACGTTGGTCTGACGTTTTAGAAAATTTAGAATAAATTTACAAACATTTAATATATTAAACAAATTCTATCACATAAAGCGGACAGAAAACAGTTTTACATTTCACATGCATATAAAGCTTACGATTACTTATGTTAAGAATATGTGGCCTTAAAGTAAGCAAAATATATGAGCAAACACCAAAACGTTTAGCAAAATTTAACAACCAATTATTTTCTCTAATTACAAAGTGAAAATGTATAATGAACTTTCAGCATTGTTAATAAAACCGCAAACAATCCTAAAAATTATATGACAAGTCCAAAAGTATAGAGTATTCCGAATGAATTTCAGTGTTTTTCCTAATGAATTCCAATCTTAAATGTGCTAATTTACCACTAGCCTTAAACAGTTTTGATATGCTGAACGTCTTGATGTATCCCATTGTTATATAATATATACTTTGATGAACTCAAATTGATCACAAAACTGTGGTGTAGTCGGAAAGTATCAAAGAGGACTTTGTTATTTCAATGAATAATTTAAATGATATCATGTATATTTAATTTGAATTGTTAGTTAGTTGTTTTGTTTTTCCCTCTTCAAGATTATATGTTATCTATATTTGTATATTGAACTTGACATAGTCAAAAATCAAATTTGTCCGTCTAGTCATATTATTGGTGTTTAGATTGGTAAACAAGTAATTCATAGTTAATATTTTTCACATGATTGTGGATTAAATATTCAGATTATTATTAATGTAAATATATTTATTTTTGAATCAGGAACAATGGGATTCCCTCGTAGAAAAAAAATCTTTTTCTTATGCCTACCACATTCTTTATTTTAATTTTAGTAAGATATTTTATCAGTTCAGAACATCTAGAAATAAACTTAGAAGTATTGGAGCTTATTTCGAACACCGAGTGAACTTAAATATAATTTTATTTATTAGGACTGGTGATATAACTTTTTTGGCCATTTGTGATTTAATTCGCAATACTGTCAGTTTCTTTTGAAATTTTTACTTTATATTCTAGGGAAAAAAATTATGGGTTGAAATTTACAAAACCTGTTGGTTTTCTCACTTTTCTATTACTTTGTTTAAGACCTTAGAGTCGAATTAATAAACAAATCCTCTCAATTATAATTAACACTACCAAATTTGATTAGGCTGATGTTATCATATGAAATGAGTAATTCTGTATACACTATATTTATAATTTCTTTTAAAATAACTAATACACAATAACAGAACTGGTTTGATGCTCATTTTCTCATCAAATTCAATTCATGAATTTTTAAGTTGTAAACAATGTCAGGTCTCTTGCTAAAACGTTGGTAGAAAATATACAAAACATCAACAGGACATATTTCTCACCAGTGGATTACCAATGTCTTGAACTCTGATCCAAATAAACATGGTTACCTCCATGCAATAATAATCTTAAAATAATATCTATAATCATAGACAAGAATTAGCTATGTAACATGTTACTGACAAAAAAAACATTAGTCAGGTAGGCTCAAAATGTCTACCCTCTAAAATGAACAAAACTCAGTTTCACAAAACTAATAAAAAAAGTGGCGTCACTAGGGTTGGTGTCACAAAATGTGGTAACTCATGGTGTCATCCCCATGGGCCTCCGTCCTGCAAAAAAAATTCAAACATTTTATACACAGTCATTTTGGTTTCACCACCTCTGATGGTGTCAACCGGTGTGCTCCTCACCCCACTACCAGTTACACCATTGAGAATATATATATATATATATATATATATATATATATATATATATATATATATATATATATATATATATATATATATATATATATATATGTTCCGTAATGTAGACGTTTCGGGACAATATTTGTCTGTGTTGTGACGATAAAGAGAGAATTTAGGAATATAAGTACCGTAGTTATTATAAAATCGTCGGACTGAGAACTGGAGGTACTCGGGATTCTCACTGTCGGCACTCTCAGGTAAGAATGTACATTACAACAAAATCGGATAACACTTTTGTTGGTATATAATGCAGACAGTGAGTACATTGATATAATTAAAAAAAATTAAAATTGAATTTGAACACTTGTAAAAACACATAGATTCTGTGAAACGTTTTCTTAACTCGTCAGTCAATTTTGCCTGCGGTCTCTTAAGTCCTTATAGTCGGAACTCAAGGGACATTGAACATTAAAGGCAAGAGTGACTGACATGTCGACTCACATTTATATTAAAAACATAAATAATACCAAATTAGTGGCCTAATTGACGCTTTCCTACTCTGATATGATTACGTTAGAAAAAGAAAGATTACATGCGGTAACAGTATTACATCGAAAGTCGCAACACATCCTTTTGTGATAGTGGATCACCCTTCAAATACGGAAGTAAGATGACAAAACCAAATATGAAATAAGGGATATTTATTTTGGGGGGCAATATAAAAAATGCGTATAATCATCTTTCCCTTTCCAACAAAGCAAACGAGGAAGACGCCTGAGCCGTGTATGCTGGTACTCGTAATATATATATATATATATATATATATATATATATATATATATATATATATATATATATATATATATATATATATATATATATATATATATATATATATATATATATATATATATATATATGAGACAGAGAGATAGAGACAGAGACAGAGAGAGATGGGTGTTCTTTTCAGATACCCGGGTTTCATTTATTTTGGTAAACTGTGGAGATTCAAGTCTTTTCTTTTGCTGAAAATTGTTTACCTTCATATTAAAATTCATATTAAAACTACAAATGCGATTCATAAATATAACTGCAAAACAAATTGTTTTTAAATTATCTCATGATATCTGAACAAAACATGTACGGATATATCATGTGCCCAAGCCGGATCTCGTCTGTTTCATGATGTGTTTACTATATTTAGCATAGAAAATCGAAGTTATGTAGTAGGCACGTGCTTCTCTCATAATTAAAAATTCGCTCTGATTGGTATAATTCAACCTAAGAAAACAAACTACAATAAAAAAAATCAGCTTCATTCCAGCTATGCTCAATTGAATACATTTACTAAAATATGTAAACGATAAGATGCGTTTTGAAAAAAAAGTCTTGTATTGGTATTATTTGCGTTAGAAGATAAAATAAAGGCCGTTTGGGAGCATATTCTGACATAAGTGTAACTCTTATTGGTAAATTGAGGCAAAAGGAATGAAAATGTAGATATTACGCAACCTTGATGTAAAAAGGTGTCACCTCCAAAGAAAAAGCGTGTTTTGAAAAATAATATTAGTCTAAACATTAATATTATGCAAGATGAATGTTCTGTATGAAAGATTCGTTGGGCGAAGCTTTCTGGGAACTCCAAAATATTGCCTTACGTAATAAATACATTGATAAATTGTGATATGTGAATTAAGCATTAACTGATCATTTAATGGCTTCTTTAGGTCTTTTTTCTATTATATCACAGGTGTTTGATTTCCAATATTAATGATAAAATAAACCAAAACAAGCTAATAATTTCTCATGTAAATTGTATTATTTATTGTCGATTTTAGGATTCTATCTGCTTTGCAGCAATTTGGAAAAGAGTATATTTTACGAGAGAGAGAGAGAGAGAGAGAGAGAGAGAGAGAGAGAGAGAGAGAGAGAGAGAGAGAGAGAGAGAGAGAGAGAGAGAGATCTGCAAGGAAATACAATGGCTTAATTCGGCTTCATTAATTATTGTAAATATATACGATTGAATTAATATTTATTAAATCTTAGAAGAGAAATACACTGTACAATTGTCAAGTAAAAGAAAATCCAGGTACTGCATGTACACTATCTGTTTGGTGATTGAATTAGCGGCATGGTATAAGTACGTTGTAAGATTAAATCACATTGCTTTAAATAACTACAGCTAGAATAACACCCACTCTCGAGTCAAGGAAACACGAGTACTTATTCTTGCATATATAATGCATTGACAGTATGTCCTAACAAGATGTGGAAAACAGACTCTTTTATACTGCAAATAAGCAAATTGATACATAATATAAGATACACGAGATAGCGGCCTCTGCAAGGAAGTATAAATGCTTAACTCATTGATTATTCTAAAAAAAGGAAGAATTAATTAAAGTTTATAAAATCTAAACAGCGAAATACAGTTTTTTTTTTAAGTCAGAAAATACTGGGTGGGCACTGTTTAGTAATGAAATTCTCAACATCTGATCATATTCAGATTTTGAAAACTACTAATTTGAAATGACGATAATCTATAAAATAACACGGCATTACATGACATATGTCTGGCATTCTTGAAACTTTAGTATGCATTCACGACATTTCAATGCATAAAAATAGATCACATAGACCTGATGGCAGGAAATCATACAGTTTTACATTTGACATGCATTTAAAGGTTACGGCTTCAGTAATGTGGACAGCTTCATGACGAAACTGATCCGTATTGTGACTATACAGAGAATTTAGAGCTATAAATAAAATCTACAATCAGATAAATAGAGGTTATTGGGGTTCGCACTATGAGCATTTTGTGCAGGCAGGAGTGGTTAAAATCACCACGGCTAGATGTGACGACCACCCTCGGTTAACACTGCTTGTGACAACGAATGAAGTAAACAGTATTGCTTTTGTCATTTTTAATATATCAACCTAGAAACTCAGACGTTCTCTCTTCTTGAATGATGATTTTAAATAGATTTCTCTCTATCATGAGATAGCAGTTATTAATGATCCAAAGATGTGTTCGTGTTATTTTAGGTACCTCTGTTTGAATGATTGCGGCATATTATCAGAATTTAAGGATTTTCTTTGGATGAGTGTTATTTACGCCATATATGCCAAACCACACAATTTGGCCCTAATAGAACTCCACTAATCTGATTTTGAAACGTGTTATTTTTTTAAAGCATCCCAGTACATTTGATCAATGGAAAGAGGAACATAAAATTTGTTTAAGCAATATTTAGTCTGACTCGTGAGGTGTTTTTAAGTTTAATATGGGGTGGTATATCATAATAGAAAGTTTGGCCTAATTCGTATAAGTGAACCTAAGAAAGCAAACAACGCCAATCAAGAAATTAGCTTCATTCCATCCTGAGTCAATTGAATATTTGTACGGGATTTTGTAAACGATGTGATGCAGTTTGAAAAATAAATATGTTGCTATTATTTAAATTAAAAGATGTAAGATGGACTCTTTTCAGGCATGTTCTAAAAATGTATTTGTTATGTGCGTTTAATTTTGCTAATTTCTACGATACTTTGACACGAGGAATATCCAAACGTTGATACAGTTTGACCATGACGTAAAGATTGATTACCTTCAAAACGAAATGGTTTATTGGAAAATAATGTTGGTGTAAATGTGATTATAATGGGAGGCGAACGTACTGTATAAAAGATTCTTTATGTCATGCATTGTGAGGACTCCAAAATTATACCATATTTTGGAGTGCTCTATAAGAGATATTGGACGTGCGTTGATGAACGCATAGCTCGTTAGAGGTCTGATTTCTACATAAGATGTATTTCTAATATTACTTTCCCATGTATTTTAATTGACTATTTAGGATTTAGCTTTTAACAGCAAATCGAAACAGTCTATAAGATACTCGAGAGATTCCCTTAAAATGATATAAAATGGCTTATGTCAAATTCATTGGTTTGTTTAAATAGATACGACTCTAGCAGTATTCTAACACCCATGCACATCGAAATTCCTAAATTCCATTCACGTTTTCAACCTCAAACAGTAAGTTAGCCAACCCACCCATAAATGTGGTCACATTTTAGATTGGATTCTTTACAGACCTGATGATAATATTCTTCAATCCTCCCTGGTGTCCGAAGAACATTCATCAGATCACCTCTGCATTATATGCCATCTTGACGTATCAGTCCCTAACTCGCCACCTTTATTCGCTACTAAAAGAAACCTCCGTATGATAAACAGAACCAAACTAATGCAAGACATCCAAGCAAACCTAACAACTAGTTTACATACTACAGCAGAACAACTTGATAACTGCCTGCGTTCATTGCTCGACAAACACGCCCCAGCAACCAAGTGCAAAGTAGCAACTCAAAAGCGTTCTCTGTGGTATAGCAGTGTTAGGGACCAGCTTCGCCCTGCTAAAAGAGACCGTCATAAAGCTGAGAGGCATTGGCTTTCCACCAGACTCACTATTCATAAGCAGATTTATGATGCCGCTAAGAAGAACGTCACAAACAAAGTCCACTATGAAGTTGAAATCATATGGACAACATTCTTTTGCATACCATGGCCCAGCAACGTGGAACGAATTACACACTGCACTTAGACACAACGACACAATGATCTCATTCACGAGCGCCGTTAAAACCCATCATTTTCATCTGCACGAACTGTCATAATGACCTAATAATGTATCATTTGACCGCATCCTAACCTTAAAAATTTACAGCATGTCTTTTTTCTTATTTTTGTGTTTTTGCTTTTATTTTTGTAATCATTTCATTATATATGCTTTTTATTCTTTTCAAGCGTTGTCAAATGTTATAAAGCGCTTAGAACTTCTAAAGATTAGACGCTATATAAAGTCCTCGTTATTATTATTATTATTATTATTATTATTATTATTATTATTATTATTATTATTATTATTATTATTATTATTGTTATTATTGTTATTATTATTATTATTATTATTATTATTATTATTATTAATGAATTCTAGGAAGAGAAGTACAGTTTTCAAGTCACGTAATACGTCATGTGCACTGTTTAGTGATCAAACTATCTTCCTGTTAAGCAGTATGTGGCATGACATTGCTTCCATTATAATTTTAATGTGCCAAGTTTATTATTCGTATATTTTTCTACATTCATTTCATTGCTTGAATGAAGTGCTCTTTATAGTAAGTTCCTTTTAAGGCAAAATAATTAAATATAAACCGTGTAGTTTGTAAGATTGCGTTTCATGGAATCCTGCTCAACATCCTAACAAGGATCCGCCTGTTGCAATGTATCATGGAGACAATTTGAATATTGTTACAGTACATCAAATCTCGTAAAGGAGTGTCAGATCGGGCGTTTTGGTCTTTCTTACTAGAGAGTCCTGACTCATTGCCGTAGCCTGTATCCCCCCCATTATTTCGCAAGCAAGCGAATTACAGACATGCACAAACTGTGGATGATAAATCCATGAATGTAGTCCAAAAGTATATTCAATTTTTAGGCTGTATACCACTACGAGACAGCCAGCATTGCTGAATCGGTCGACACTTTCTAGGGCATTTGATGTGTGATTTCGTCATCTACAACCGCAGCAGCTTGCATCAAAATGATTGATCGTACTAGACTTTTATTGTATGAAAATCCACAACCGCACTATATTTTATTTGTGTTCGGAGTTGTCGGTAGTTCTTCATTTCAATTCATTGCCTCCAATTCAGCCATGTTAATAGTTTCATTTCAATAGCTACCGAGCACAATTTACTAGTCATTTTGCGTTTTCTTTGTGTCACTGCAGGAAACTCTGAATAGACAATTATTCTAGAATGTAATCGTGTCGAAATTAATTTGCTAGCGCCGCCAGAATCACCTGTTACTATTAATATAGCCCTGAGTATAATTCCGATTGGTGTTCTTACGATTTGTTTTCGTGATTATGATTCCACCAACACCAAGATCCACAGTTGCTGCTGAATCAAGAGCTCAAATAGCATCTCCAACGAAACACGCGCGATTGCTGGTGCAAGTCAATACAAATGATGTTGAGGTGTCACCATATGTGCCACCCAATGAATGCCAGGCCCTGTTGTGGAATCCAGGTTGACAATACCGGTTTCAAGTTTGCCCGACACCATGAAACCACTTTGATTTCGCATAAAAACACCACAGCTCCTAACTACGAAGCATTTTTAACCGCTGTAGCCACTGCTGATATCAAATCTCGTATCGCCGCAATGAACGAATATATTCCACAGTTTTTTCGCAACTATGTCACCTATTAACTGGATAATGTTAAAGGAGACAAACATGCAAAACTGAAATTCGCGCAAACTCCGTATATAATTTTATATATATATATATATATATAGATATATATATATATATATATATATATATATATGTTTCATTATCTGAAAATTTGTACCTTTCTTTTTCCGTCTTGAATAAACTAATGCACTTCCCTCCCCCTAAACAATTAGCGGATGTGACGTCATTTGAGACACTGTACACGCTGGCATTGTTGATAATAGCACAGGAAATCTGCAGTTTTAAAAATAGAGCACGCCGAAATTTCTGAGTACATGAAATCAACTTAACGGTATTATAAAATAATTATTTTATATTACCGTTAAGGTAATTTCATGAAGTCAGAAATTTTGTTGTGCTTTATTGATAAAACTGCAGACTCATATGATAATGCAGTCAAGCATTCTATGAATTGGCTGTACTTGAATATTTAAATAATGTCGACTGTCAGTGATGACAGTGATGTGGATGACAATCCAGAAGTAGAATATTTCATTAACATCCAACCTTATATGTATGTACCCGAGACAAATTCGTGTGACAAAAGATGTACAGGAATCGTCAGGTTCTGACAATGACGATGATTATAAACTACCTTTAATTTTAAATACCAAACTGAATAGCATTACAAAATCTAATCAATAAACCGGGTAGGGAGAGGGCTAGAATTTTGTACCGATTACGATTTCTATCACAATTCCTTTTCTTTTTTTTTTGGTTTCATTAATTCTTCTCCTTTTTTTCATTTTCTTTTAAGTCAAAACAATTTAATATTACAGATCATAGTTTTTCTTGCCAGTTTTTTTTTAGCGGGGTAGCTGAAAATTGGTTTTCACTTTCTATAGCCTGGATTAATCCAACAGCTATTGATATGGACTTGTAATGTCATAATTGGATGAATGCTCGTCAAAGAAACAGACATTTAAAAATCAAACTGGCAACAGTTTTTCAAATAATTGTAGCCTTTTTTTCACACAGGTGCTTGTGTAGTAAATGTGTTCCAATGTCCAACCAAGAATGGAATATGTGTTGCCAATCTCAGTGGCTCTAGGAAGAGAAAATGTGTTTGTGTGTGTGTGTGTGTGTGTGTGTGTGTGAGAGAGAGAGAGAGAGAGAGAGAGAGAGAGAGCACATGTTACACCCCCACCTCTTCCAAGGCTCCGTAATCCAATCTGTTAAAAAATAAGTACCATTTAGCTATGTATAAAGTGATTGAATTGTTGTAAAATTATGTGTAATAACTATACTATTCAGTAAATTATTTTGTCCTTTTAGAGTCTACCGACACATTGCATATAGACGAATTTTCCGCTGGGTGTGGAAGATACATGGTAAAAGAAATATAAAAATATTACCATCATGTGTAGTGAGCACGATTCGCAAGACCTTCTCATCTGAAACCTTCACATGATTCATGTATTCTCGCTTCTGACTGAAGAATCTGAAAACTTATGACAGTTCTAGAAATATGTGAATGTATGTGTATAAATGCAAAAAAAATATCAGAAGCTACTGAGGTTTTAAACTTTATTGGCTGAAATTACATGTTCAGGTATTGAAACGTTGACAGTGCTCTTGAATTATTGAGTCCTTAATTTTCCCTGGCCTATTTCGACTACGACTCGCCGGCGTGCTTCCCGTCTTCTGTCTTGCTATCAGAGTAGAAAAATAATTAAAAAAAAGAGTCCGCTGTGCTTCAGGCTTCAAACGCTAACGTTTTGGCTCAGAACCAATAGTTTGAAGAGTCTCTGTTCTTTTGAAAAACTTTCATGCTCGAAATGTCTTGGTCATAAATCCCTTCTCTCTTTGATTTTATCGCCCATACAAATGACCTTTTAGGGTCCTTTGGAAATGTGATAAAAAAAACAACATATTTGTCCGCAACTGCTATTACTCACACAATTCAGAGCTGCGCATTGAAACATCGTTTCTACTTGACACTGAATATGAATATACCTGTTGTACAGGAATCGTCTCAAATGACGTCACATCCTACTTGTATGAAAGGAAGATAACAACTTGGGGGTAGGTTCTTTCCATTTGATCTCGGAATTCAACGCCGTATTTATTATTAAATGTTTGTGCAAATACAATAAATACAAAGAAAAAAAAGTCAGGATAGATTATATACACAAATGCTACATATCCTTCTATTTACAATAAAATTTTGCAGGTTATGGTTTTTGTCCCCTTTAATGTTACTGGGATATTCTTTTGTTTGGCTGAAATAAGATGAGCGCGCTGTGTTTGGTTCAAGCAGACGCTAAAATTTACAGTTAATTTTTCTGCAGACAGTTTAGTGTGACCCCAAATTTATTTCTTTGTAGAGATTTTAATTTTCGCAAATTGATTGTCACTAAGGTCAATCTTCACTTCGTGAAAGGACATTATTTAAATATGCTACATGTTTAATTATGTTTTCATGTATATTCCACAGTTTCATCAAGGACCCTCTTTCGGGCATCAACACCCTTCAAGAACAGTCTTGTCAAAATGTATCACAGCGTAAAATCTGTATCACTAGCAGTACCTCCCCGTCCATGAAATTACATGTCGACAACGTACTCTAGTTGTTCCAATGAAAAGTAATAAATCGGCTAGAGTGTTATAAGTGGCCTGATGAAGAGTCTGCAAACCAGTGTCAGTATTTAGATTCCGATCCATGTAATACCACAGATTGGGATATACACATTAGATATTATTGGTTTCAAACGTTAAGCCAATTTGTTTCTTAAGTTTTTGATTGGTTTTTCACCATGGCTAAATATCATTCACTTCTCAATCGTCAAATATCATTATAAGTTTGCTGATTATCTCTGTTTGTAAGTTGAAACGCCACAGACACGTGTTTTTGGTGCTGTAAGGTCATGTTGAATACATATTTTGCAAGTAAATTGTCTTGACGGTAGTGTAACTTGAACATCTGGTTGTGCTCGAGTCACTAATTGCGGAAGTCGATCTTGAAGTGCGCAAGGTCAAAGCCCTAAGCACATTTGGTGCGTACGTACGAATTCACGAACAACATTACCAAAGCCAGTCCCGTAGTATGTTGCGTAAACAGGTTTTCTCGCGTTACTAACTATCACCGATCTTACATATTATATTACATGTCAGGTCGATCTCCAATGTACAGTTGTACTGTTAATGTTTAATTACACAGATCAACAATGAGCCCGTCTTGATCCACGAGTGTAATGCGAATATGTGTAACCCCAATATTATGATTTGGAAGATACACACGTGAAGCAAGTGTAATGGATATAAAATCACATGGTTCCTCCGTTGGTAAAAACCAAACAAAATATAACATTGAACAACTACGCTTGTCGTTTCAGACCTGCATTCATCACGTCTACTGAGTGTAAAGTTACACTGATCTGCGTAGTTGTAATAATTTATCAATGTCAGAGGCATTATAATATCCCACACGTAAATATTTATTATCATATGAATTTTGTCTGGCCAATTAAAAACTGATCTTGTTGATGAGCTTCTAGTGCAATGACATAACTGAGTGTGGGCCCATTGGCACGTATAGAAATTATAGAGTCGTTGCCAGTAACCAATGTTATTCTTCATCAAATGTCTTCATTGATTGATTCCAGGAAGTAAAATAATTTTCCAGGTAGCGTCATAGTCTGCTTAAACCATGAATTAGTGTTTCGCGAGCGGTCCACCAAACGGTTGTGATCGGATATTCGGACACCTGCAATAAACTCGCAGCGATGCAAGTTCGCTCTTAAGTGTGCATGGTTTTTCAGTGGTAACAGGTGCAAAAAAGGCACACCTAATTCGAGGTATTGCTTTCCGCCGCATTTACAACAACCTGGTGCATTCCAACATACATTTCACGTACCACACGCACTGTCTAAATCGTTTCAAAACTTATCATTAGTGTAGTAGAAATATACAACACTGTTATCTGTAAAAGGTTCATGTATCAGAGCGCGATATGTTTTCTGTCCATTATGTCAGTGGTGATTGGTTGCTGTCTAATCGATGTGGCTAAAAACTTCTGGTGCGTTGTTGCCCAAACGAATTGATCCCACAAGCGTTTCCAATCGATAAAAGAGGTCATTATGGTCGCACAATCGACCAAGACGTTCTCCTTTTCTTTTACGTTCTCTTTAATCGCTTAAAACACAACTTGAAATTGACCTGAGGGTGTTTTGTTTGGGAGGTTTTTCTCTGATAGGAACATATATGTTACCTTAGCAGGTACATATATCGTTTTCGGATTTTCTACCATAGATTTATTATACCGTATTATCCTTTTTTTCTTTTAACATTACTTTATAATCAGTTTTTTTCTTTTGAAAGATGCATAAAGGCCTCTTCAAAATCATCTTTGACTTTGGCAAGCGCATAATAGTCACTAAAGTCGCTTTTATTGCTTCCTCGATAGCATTGGTCCGTCTACATTTTACGAACTTAACCAGGTTTTCTTTTGTTATCGTTAGCTTTGTTGTTGCGCTTTTAATACCTTCAGCACTTTCGGCAATTTTCTTGTGTGTTTAATTGACGGTGCAAATATTTGTTGAAAGGCCACTGTAAAGTCTTCTCGTACATTCTGTTTCGAATGCAACATATCTTTATCAGTTTGGAACACGTGCAATAATATTACGAATCAATTCCTAATGTTCACGAGAGGCTTTTACCTTTGCTTATCATACTATTATATGACATTACTGGCAGACATTTAATATATTTGCTTTTGATTGCTAAATTGACATGTTATACAATTGTACGCGTCCGCATTCTGGTCCGCACATTATCTACGCTTGCAAGTTCCAGTTAAAACAATTAAGAAAACTATACTGGTCGTTAGTGATCTATGAAATATTTCTCGAAGTTTATCCAGCCTGTAGTCGGCAGAACACCAGGTCAAGTGAATATTTCCAAGACCATGCGCGTCAATGCCACGAAACATGTTGCAGTTCTCACGAATAACGTTAATCACATATGCGTATCATTAAGTCAAATCGATGGCATCGGTATTTTTGTGCCCACCTTATGAAAATAGTGTGCGGGATTGATTTGGTACGCAGGCTTTCACTATATCGTCGTACACTCCAAAATTGTTTTTCGCTTCCATCCAAATTGATAATGGTAGGTAGAAATGATGGTGGACGATGACGCTCCGTTTCATAGCAATTTTTGAAAAAAAGAATTAAAATAAAATAACTATGCTGATGATCAGCTGATGGCATAATCACGTATAATCTGTCCCACTTCGTTCAACGCAAAATAATATTCAGTAACAATTTAGATTTTCCTGATCCAGCAAACAATGCATCAATGCATAAACTGAGTCTGGAAATACGTTTCCATGGCCATGCTTCTATCGTTTAGTTGTTGCTTGCGAGGAGAACTAAAAGTATCTGCGAATTTCCTTTATAGTGATGCCATTAAATAATACAGTATACATGTCTTCATATTATGTACGATGTCGCCTAAAAGCTGGTACCGCAAATTCATCTAGAGTTAAATCACGTAATGAACAAGCAGCGATTACTGGAAATTGAGTTCGATGTGGATCAAAGAAGTGTAAATTTGTAGACAGTCCAGGTTTATTGGTGGTTGTGGACGCGCAGGTACAAGTTCAAAAGAAAAGTCAACGGTGATATCGCTACTGCTTTAGCAAAGTTACCAGGAACACCTTGAAGTAGATATCGCGGTGAAAAAAAACATTCCTGGATACACTTAATGTGGACCTGCAACACGACTAGATAACAGCTCGACTCTAACAACCAAACAAAGCCCGGTGAAACAAATGCAAATGATATTGATGCTGCTTGCTAACGATATGACGTTGCTTATAAGCCATCAAAAGATATCTGGCAACGTCGACGTTGGTCATAACCATGACTTGAATGTGCTTGTGAGACCAGATGCTAGAGAACGAATCGCAAGAAGGGTCATTAAAGAAGGTATGAAAGCCAAGATTGCACTTGGATGCTCTGCTATCCTTGACTCTCATTGAAAGAAAATTATGCTGTTCGATTGATTAAGGGAGAGGTGAAGTGAAGTGAAACGTTAGCAAGTGCGGCTAAGGTTACTCATATTGTTGTTCAAAACGGTTGGACAAACAAACGTTGTGGCAAATTACCTGCCTGTGCCAGAAATGATTTCACGTGGTTGGTTTAATGTATGTCCAAATACCAGATGATGTTCATCAGGCTAATTTGCTGTTTCTTACACGATCGTCTTTGTGATTGATAAGGTCAGTTACACACCTTCCAGTACGTATTACCTCTAGTAGGACTCAAGCGGGTAAAAAAGCTAAAATGCCCTATCAACTACTACTAGTCATAATCGAGAACAGCATAACAATAACCGCTAGAACGACGACGATTATGGTAACGAAAACATGAGAGCATTCTTCAGTCTGTTGAAATACTTTTTTATCCTTATATTTATTTTAGATAATATTGATTATATATGGAACACACACACATACACACACACACACACATATATATATATATATATATATATATATATATATATATATATATATATATATATATATATATATATATATATAAATGCAAACAATAATATCATACAGGTTAGAGAAATTAAATTCGTACACTACCGAGTTTCGAACTCATACATATATATGTTTATATATATATATATATATATATATATATATATATATATATATATATATATATATATATATATATATATATATATATATATGTTTATATATATATATATATATACGGGTTACATGAAACGCTACAGAGTTATACGACTCACAGAGAGACACTTACCAATACACAGACTGAGTCTTGTCTGACATTAGAATTTTTTATATTATGAACATATTATAGAAAGATTGGAATATTTTATCAGAACTACTGTACGATATTATTATAATAGCAACGCTCGTTCACGTTACTGTGTCTAACAAGAGAAATCTCATTGTATTATAAGAGAACTACTAATCAATTAAGGTATGCAACATATGATCAAATTTATATCGCCTGTCCAGCTTTTGAAAACAGCTACTATTTAAAAAGACATCATTGTATTGAATATCATGGCCTTACTTGTCATAGGTCTGAAACTTTAGAATAAATCCCCTAACATTTAGTATTTAAAAACGTTATATTACATTAACGGGATAGCAGGATATAATACAGTTTTACATTTCACAGGTCTTTACAGCTGAGAATTGATTCCATAAAGTAGAAAGCTTCTTGACAAAACTAGTCCGTATTCTGACAATACAGAGAGACTATATGGCAATATGTGCCTTTGTTATGGTGAGATCTATGTCAAGAGAAGTAGTGGTTTTCTAATCGCTCACTGCGGGCAATGTGTAAATGCGGCTTTGGATCAATCGAATTCAGAGTTTTGAAATAACCACGACTAGAAACAACTTCAAGTAACGCTGTACGTAAAAACGAAACTCGAGTACATTCTCGTCCATATATAATGCACTACGAGTAAGTACACACAATCAGTACAACATTGTTTCCTTTATAGTGGAAATAAGCTAAATCAACCGCATAA
This sequence comes from Potamilus streckersoni, assembly GCA_016746295.1. Lineage (NCBI taxonomy): Eukaryota > Metazoa > Mollusca > Bivalvia > Unionida > Unionidae > Potamilus > Potamilus streckersoni. The sequence goes on along the minus strand of JAEAOA010002353.1, from coordinate 2,171,125 downwards.
GTGCAACATTATAAATCTGAATTAGGACAACAGAAAGATCAAGAATAATTTTTAAGCTCCTAAATAAAAATTGATCGTGGTCAATTAAGTATTTATATGCATTGTCGGAACTCAAGGAATATTAAAGCAAAAAAGCAGATGAGAGTGACTGAGTTTTAGGTTGATATTGCTGGCGTTTCCCAACAGATCGTGCCAGATAATGTAAGATTTGATCCAATAATGATTGGAGGTGATTCGATTTTACTCGTGCATCTAATATCGCATATATCTTCTTATGAAACTCAGACGCATTTTTTAAGCTATTCTTTTAAATGAATTTTTGAATTTTCTATCATGTAACAGCAGTTATTAATTTTATAGATGTTAGGACGTATTTTTTAGATACCTCAGTTTAACTGATTGTGCTTCATAATGGGGTTTAAATGTTTTTCTTTATGGTGAGAATATTTTGCGATTGTAATCTGAACTTCAATATTTGTTACCAATATAACTGCACTACAGTGTAGTTATTGAAACGTGTTTCTATATCATCCCACCCAAATAAGCAGGAAGATCATAGGCGTCCAAGCCGGATGTAGTCTGATTCATGTGGCGTATTTATGTTCAACATATTGAATATAAAGCATGTACGTGCTTGTATGATGACTGAAAGTTCGGCCCGACTGGTATCACTAAACCGAAGGAAACAAACAACACCCCTTCAAGAAATCATATTCATTCCATAAAGGCTGTTTTGGAGAATATTGTGAAAATTTAAAATGATATTTGCGATTATTTGTACCTTTCCCTGTGGTACTGATGCAAATGAAATCAAAACGTAGATGAAATTGAACATTGATATAAAGAATGATCACCTCTAAAAAAATCATGTATTGCAAATTATATGTATTGCAAAATAATGTTGTTGTAAATAATAATAATATATCGGAAATTGTATGAAATATTCTTTGGGCAATGCTTTGTAAGGACTCTAATATACTGCTTTATGTAGCAAAATATAAGTGTTTGGTACGTATTAGTGAATTCGTATCTTGTTTAAGTCCCTTTTGTTTTACATATCATGTATTTTAATTGGTGCTGAATTAATTTGCAAATGAAAACGATACGTTCTCGAGTATTTGTTTTATTGATATATTGACTATTTCGATTCTGTCAGTTTTACAGCAAACCTAAACACATTATACGACACGTGAATATTTGTATGGATTTACATGAGGATAATAAGTGAATTAATAGTTTCACGTATGTTTACATTTGTGTGCCAGCAGCAGGAAGTATTGGAAACAACATGTTAAACTTTTCCATTGATTTAACATGCGGATATTATTATGATGTTCTAAGTGTTTATGGGGACAACAGTTATTTTGAGGTCAAATGGGAATGGTAATGCTACATTTTGTGTGTACAATATAACACAAACCATGCAATAACACACACACACACACACACAGGTTTTATGATTACCATCCAAACACACATTCGTACAATCCAGCACCAGCATTTTGATTATTATCTATGCATACATCCCCACTATTCAACCAAAATGGTCGGAAGTGTTATTACACAAATTTTCACCCAAACATACCAAGATATTATCGCACAAGGGTAGATACAGTTCTACACCCATACCCTCATAATGTCACACAGAAAAGAACAGGAGTAAATGGCTTTTAAGCTTTAGATTTGTGTGGAAAATAATGAGATACATGTCAACACACACACACACACACACACACACACAACAGATACAAGTATTAAAACATAAATGTTTGGCAGTTTATTCGTAACTTTATTGTTTTCGGATCTGGGTTACCATAACAAGGGCCGTTGGGGTTTATCGCGAGGGGTCGTACCTTTCGAGTCGCGTACTACATGCTATACATATCCGTCCGCACCTCTTTCTATTTTCCCTCCAGCTTGTAATAGTGGAGACGACGAGCCTAAAACTAGTGTCATAGCCTTCATTCTTTTCCAGCAACTGATCTGCAACATTTCTCCTAGACCGTTATTATATAGTTGGTATTGAATAGCTATAATTTGCTCTGGTAAACACTGCCTTATATGCTTGAATTATGGATGTGAAGACAAACATCTCTTAAGCAAAATTACAACCCACCTAGATTATATAAGATGGAACAGAAAATGCTGATTATTTCTTCGATAAAACGTCTTCTAAGAAATCTTGTGCCATTTCAATAAGATGGGTACATTCTTGTCCCCTTTCTTCCTAAACAGATAGTGCCTGCCACTGTGCATGCGCACTAGTGATTTTCTCAGTTTTGATATTCTACTGATTTTGCTGGGTTTACAAGTCACGCAAGGATGGAACGACTTGTGAACACTTCGAATTATATACCATGCAGAAGCGTGACAGTGAATGAAAACATCTCTCCGATTCGGCATGCAAATTTGAAGGCAACTATGACCATGATGGATAGAAAGAAGATGAAAGAGTATTTCATTAAATTTTGTTTTCAATAAATAAAAAGCATGACATAGCTATTTTGTTTCTAAAATCATTAAGTTCTTTTTATAAAAAGAACAAGAACATTTCAAACTCAAAATTTTAAACATTAACAAATTTATAAGCTCGACAAGTTTGTACGGACAAAGAAGATTTCTAATGATCTAAGACACTGTCACTTTTCTGTAGATGCAAAATATGTTTCGGAACTAACGAAAGTAGATATCCATAATATTTACTCAAATCATTTTTCTGTTTTATAATCATTTCTAGGGTATTCTCCATCAACAAAATTCATTGAATTTATTAAGGATCTCCAAGGTTGTGCTGATAAAGACAATACACATATTATTATAAGAGGCCACATAATCAGATCGATGTAACTTCACATTTTTTAATTGAGTTCATACAATTTCCATTCCCATAAAGTCAAAGATGTAGTCCAACAGAATTTGTCCATAATAATCTTAATATTCCACGCAGTGATCGTTAGGAAAGTCAACGGCTACCGAATGGTCACGTGGCAGATGTCTGTGTTTATGACATAGACTGGAACTTCTTAGGTGTTCCTTGGGGAAGTTTATCTTCAATACACACCACATGATTCCAATCAACTTTGTACGAACTTTGATTCATAAGGTAACGAAGATCCCATATGTCCATCCCTATTATCTTTTTTGTTATTTAGTGATGGTTTCCAAGTAACTGGCTATCGTTCTTCACATATAATGATCAAGGATGAGTACATGCTTTACATTTTCTTCGAAAGATCTGTCAAGTTAGTTGATGAACAAGGCTGGTCTCCGTACATTGTTGCAAAAGAACATGGATGTGTTTGTCTCCAGAGAAGGTAAAGAATTGCTAATTTTAACTTCACATTGTTCAACAATAAAATTTGATGTATATATAGTGTATTTAAATGGAAATCGAGTGGAGAGAATTTGGCAAACTTTTTGCAATAGTCTTGGTCTACGTCAGGCATAAAACTTTTAATAGCTGTTTCGAGCTCGAGTCCTACATTAAAAAAAATGATAGTGAAAATTGTGTTTCTTTCAAAGTTTTGAAGACTGTGTGGATGGCATAAATGGGAAGATAAATTCAAATTAAATAATGGACATATGTAAGAAGAAACTTTTCTGCACTTTTTAGAAGACTTGGAAACTATAACGAAAATTAAGATCGTAAAATTGAAATATTTTGACAAAATATGCTAAGGATATATATATATATATATATATATATATACTTAAAGTACAATTATCTCCTGTCACAGGATGACTCTTGCCAGCCCAAATATATCAGAGTTATGTTCCTGGATGTGACAGATGATGGTGTGTATGCCATGCTGGCAGATTCAATTGATACTGCACATGGATTGTCATATATCCAACAAAATACGTTATTTAAAATCCATGGTGTATCATGTATAGCTGAATGTGGACAAATGTCACATACAAAATCCACAGCGTTGTTTAAATTTTGGGTCCCATCACAGAAACCCAGAACAGCTTTGCGGATAGCCTTGGTAATATCTCTACATGTTGAAAGAAAGATGCATTCTACATAAAGGACTGTTGATGAAAGTGAACAACCTAAATTATAGGAGCTTCCTCATTTCATGGCAACTCTCAGGATTCTGCGATATATGCAAATATGAATTTTAGTCTCTAATTTTATCAATTATTTATTTTTAGTTAATTTAATTGCGTGCAATACATCCCACGTTTCATGCAATAATTTCTATTTTATGGATAAAAACATTTAAGAAAACTACACCTCCATGCTATTTCATTGACTTATCTCCCTTTCATCATACATGATATTGAACTAAACGACAAGCTATTAACAGCTTTTGTATTTAGTATGAAATGTTATATTAGAACTAAATTAGGATGCTCGTTTAAGAACAAAGGATTATATAATTTTGTTAAGACAAAATTTTAAAGATTTTAAAATTGTTACACTTTTAAATAAATCTCTTCCATCACATAAATAATGTTTACTTTAATGTTTACTTTAACGTGTTAGATCAAAATGAATAAAATCAGTATGATACACACTTACGATTTAAATATGAAATACGGTTTTAATAACAAATGTAGAGCACTGTAGACAGCAGGTTAGATACGCCATTCACCGACCGGCATTATTCTTCTTTAGACATTATTCTGCTTTAGAAACTGTACCACCGACCATAACTCTCTCTCTCTCTCTCTCTCTCTCTCTCTCTCTCTCTCTCTCTCTCTCTCTCTCTCTCTCTCTCTCTCTCTCTCTCTCTCTCTCTCTCTCTCACACACACACACACACAAATATATATATATATATATATATATATATATATATTAATAATCGACTTTAGAACATTATAGTATTTTTAAGTAACTACTAAATATCAAATGCATCACAGTATGTGCACCAAGTAACTGTGAAATTTGCTGTGTATTGACGGCAATGTTTGCAAATTTGTATCGTTAGTAAACACTTTAGATAAATATCAAGAAAAGTGCAGACGACAAACCATATTCTTTTAGGTTACTTAGTCTAATTTCTTTTTTAAGGTTTGAATCAAGCCCAAATAGATGTTCTCTCTCACTCCACATTTCTGCGTAGTTTGTCCATCATGCATGATTTAGGAGGGGGAGCAGAAAGCAGAAAAGATTGTGATGAAAATGATTACTTTTACTTGTAGGATCGTTCAAAGGTAAGAAAAAAAAGTGAAGTCAACAAGCTTTGTAATTTTAACAAAATAATTTATTTCCATAGAAAACAAGGTAAATATAAGATATAGGACTTACAGTTTGTGAATATATCCCAAAAATCATGCCTCGAATCTAAAAATATAAGTCCTCTCACTAAAAGTTATAATTTAAATACGCTTTCGAATCTCGATGCAGTAAAACTATGGAAGAGGTCGTTGTATTGATTACAACAGTTCCTCGATGAAACACAATAAAAAATGTTCTGTTTAGAATTCCAGAAAAAATTTCCACTAAATGTCTTTGTCCCAGAATTCATATAAAGAAAAGCACCTGTTTTATTTTTCAGAGGCTATGAATAATTAAGTCCCAAAAGATAGATGAACTTCAAAATAAATTGGCATCAACAAATAAAAACACACTGAGCTCTAACGGTGTAAAAGTACGACTGAAATTTAACTCCCGATTTTACACATGGTGGCTCACGTGGTCACTAAATCGGAAAGTCGCAAAAGCCCATAAGACATTGACACGTATGCTATGGACAGATTTGGTCGTACCTAACGAATCTTACAATAAGATTTAACAACGAATAAAAAATAATAAAGATTTGCTTACAACAGAATTAACACGTGGGCCAAACATGACCATGGTAAAAGGCATGTTCGCTTAGTTTTTACGAATTTGCGACACAAGGTCGGTTAAAAATGGTGATGAAACAACTGTTAAGTTCTAATCAGGTCAAGTGAATTTTCCGAAAAGACATTCAAATCCAATGAAAATTATCAGTACAAAAATATAATGAAACATACATAAAAATTTTTAAAAAGAATTTAAACTAACTCACAAGCAATTTAATTACGTATATGTAACAGTACCATATTAACTTCATTTAGAAAACAACGAGGATACCTTTTATCGTTATTTTCATACGTCACTAATGATGAATGTGTGTAAATTCATTCCGGATTAATTCGGCAACCTTCAAGAGTGTCTATAGAAACAGAGACACGTCGGCATCATTAATAAACATAAAAAGTGTTCAGTATAAACATATAATTTATCATTTTGTTAAGTATTGACTGACTTTTCATGAGAAAAAATACAATTGTTTTGAAAATAACACGGGATGGCTTATTTTAGTTTTCTCGTTCCTATCTTTAGATAATTATTTTAATTTCATTTGTAGTGCCAATATATTTTGTATGCATTTATATGCATTAAATAATTTGCCATGCTACTTCATACGATATTGCACACTGCATCACGTTCAATTTTGTTGCGTATAAAGGATATAATACCACATATTCTTTGGGACCGTATTTGAACAGACTGAGTATTACATGTAAAAATTCATACATTTGCGGCAAGTTTATCAAACTATCTATTTTGAATTAGCTCTCCTTTGCTCTTGTCTCTTGACTCTTCTCTTTTAATTTATGTGTCCATTTCGAAAGCACCCTTTCCTACTATTTAAATTCCATTTGATTCGCTCTAATTATTCTCTTTACCTTGGCATTTGTATCTATTTTAATTCAAAAGATTTTACCAAAATATAAAATCACTGGTCAGAAACTGTTATCTACTACATCTGGTGATATCGCGGCACCCTACCTGAATTTGTTTAATTGCACAAACCAGGACATATTTCTATGCATATTAAGGGAGGGATTGGGCAGGCTGACCCGTGTGCAATGACTAGATTCAGTGACCTTTTTTTGAACAAGGAATAATGTTAGTTATCTATAGATCTGATAATTTTTGATCCTATTCATCTGTCCTGATTTCAAGTTCCATGTTTTCTAAACAAACGTCAGTTTCTTTATTTTAGATGACTCTTATTTCAATAGAAGTAGAGGAATATACCGATTAGCATGCTGACCTTTGAAAGGGTTTTAGCATAATATAACCTAATGCCATTTATCCCATATCATCACAATGAAATTCAAGAACGGGAGAAGTTGGTGGGAAGAGTAAAATGACTCGGGTAGATTGGACTAAGAAATAAACGATAGATATGGGTATATTTGGTCAAATGTGGAAGAATTGACTTCCCTGTCATGCTTAAAATAATATTGAGTTTCTTGGCTACAAGTGAAATTATGTTGATTCGTATCTTCCCTGTCTGGTTTCGTGAGAGTTTTTTTTTTCTTCAATACTGCGGGTTATGGTTCAATGAAGATTCTAAGATTACTCTCCAAGAAAGTGTGTGACATGAGTGATGAAGTAGGACAGAAATTATATTTATTTCATCAAACATTAGCTTTGAGGTTTATGGAAAAATACTTGGTACCTTGATAAATGTAGAGACTGCATGTGCCAATTAATTTAGAAAGAAATGTACTACGATATACATATATAAAGTTAATGCTATATTATATATTCGTATAGTTTTCGGAGAATACTCCCAACCTTCATCAACCTAAGATTTGGAAGATTAAGGAAACATAAGTAATATGGACTAAAACTATACATACACAGGTAAACTAAAGATACACAGATATAGGGTCAAGATAAAGTCTGATACTAGTAAGCGAAATGTTCAGGTTAAAATATTTGCAAGAGTAAGTAACGTAATCCATAATCAAAATATTGTATTATTTCAAGAAAAAGAGACAGAAGAAAAATATCCTCACCAGTTCTCTTGTATACAAGTCGCTATTGATAATAATTATTTTACATACGGAAAAACATTTTATTATAACAACTCTGTTCTCGTGGAAGACCTTATTCAGTTATTAAAATTCATATTGCTTGGAAAGACCATTTGCGTGATTAATATTCATATTGCGTGGAAGACCGGTTCTGTGATTTAGATTCATCGTGCGTGGAAGAACAATCATGTGTATATGATCCATAATGCGTGGAAGACCGATAGTTTGATTATGATTCATTTTTCGTGGAAGACCAATTGTTTGAAAAATATTCATATTTCCTTGAAGACCAAATGTGTGAGTGAAGTCCATATTACGTGGAAAACCAATTGTTTGATTAAGATTCATATTGCGTATAAAACAATTTTGTGATCGAGATCCATATTGCGTGGAAGACCAATTGTTTCATTAATATTCCTAATGCATGGAAGACCAATTATTTGATTCATATTCTTTTTGTATGTAAGACCAATTATTTAAATAATATTTATATTGTATGGAAGACTAATTGTTTAAATAATATTTATGTTGTATGGAAGACCATTTTTTTATTAAAATTAAAATTGCTTAGACGACTGAGATCCATACTGCGCGGAAAGCCGATTGTTTGATTTAAATTCAGACTGAGCATCGTGAAACCTATTTTAAAAGTACGAACAAGTATCACGTAAAAAGTTTTACATGACATATTTTACCTTTGTTCTTATTGGTTTTTTTAATAAGTAAAACAATATTTTTTTTCTGATAAAACTTACATCCTGGATAAATAGTTAATTACCACTGCCTCTAATAAACAAGCATTACTCAAATTATGAACAATAATATAAATACACTTGTTTCAATATGAATAACTAACTGTACGGAATGATAAGACTTCTTTGTTGAACAAGCATAGTTTTACTTGGTTTTCACTGTAGTTTTATTTTAAACCTTCATTTAAAATTTAAAACTTGATCTTTTGGAAGCCACTTTTGTAGAAATATCTCCAGAATGTCCGGGAATGAACGGTAATAGGTAAGATCTCCAGAGAACAGAGCGTCCTCAGAGACTGGAATCTTGGATGAAAACCTTTGAGGTGCTTTTGTACTTTTAGGACATCTGTTTTATCCTGTAAAAATTAAAATGATAAGTATTTCTCGAGAAAGAGAAATTTCCTTAGTAACTCCATAATTTATTGTACGAACTGAAGTTCTGTTTTTTGAAGGTCAACACACTATCTTGTATTTATTAAGGTATCATCGGGAGGTCTGTGTCAAAATTCTTAACTTAAGTAACTACATAAATCAATAAGAACGAAGAACGAAGATTATAAAATCGGCAATATATATATATATATATATATATATATATATATATATATATATATATATATATATATATATATATATATATATATATATATATATATATATATATATATATATATATATATATATATATATATATATATATATATATATATATATATACATATATATATATATATATATATATATATATATATATATATATATATATATATATAAAGAATACAAATCATATGGCGAATAACAACCCTCTCAAGCGTACTGGATCCACCAAGGGATCACGTTTGTCAGGGATTAATTAAAATAGATGCAATAAACTGACGACAAACAGTACGAAACTAGTAACTAACTAGCCTAAGCGCTTTCGACTCTTAATGAGTCTTTTTCAAAGGCAAATACAAAACATAGTTACGACAAACAAATAAACACAAAAACGTTGCGTTTGTAAACCTCTGTTCGTCGTCAGTTTATTGCATCTATATATATATCTATATATATATATATATATATATATATATATATATATATATATATATATATATATATATATATATCTTAACGCCCAAAAAACAAAGGTGTCAGTAATTTTACATGATGTTGAAGGTAAGAAGCTACTTACGGCAATATATGTAAAGTGAATACTCTATTTTAATGACCAAAATATCTAATTCTGGCGACAATGTTGCTGCTAAAATTGTGCGAAAGGTAACATAAATCCTTCCCCGTCACTCCTGCATCCCACTTGATGCCGATGATGAGCCATAGTAATGTCGTCATTAAAACAACAACAACAACAACAACAACAGAGACGCTAATTGTCTTTAGCTTCAGGATAGAAAAGTAATTATTCTCAAAATAGAAAATCATAGTAGCTCATGGACTGGTCAGCATACATAAATTCACACTCTGAACATTTAAACCACTGTTCCCTTAAAATGTATGAGTAACCGAAAGACTGCATTAAAAAAAGCACTTATTTGTAACTAAAGAAAAAACAATGTCTCTCAAAACAATGAGTTCCAAATCATTAGATGTGCCACTTTTAATGTGAATAAGGTTTAAAGTGCATGAATCGTCATTTCAAAAGATTCTGTAATAAACATGTGCGATGTTTGCGTACAAGGGGACATACCTCTGACAAAGCTTGGGGGAGCACAGTGATTTTCCATTTCTACACCCTCAGTTAATTACCTCAACATCTACCAAACGTCACAGCAAGCACTTAAGATTCACAAAACAACGCAACATACTGTTACTATGTCATGCATTGTATCCAGCCGTGTATAATAAAATGGTGAAATACATTTGGATGTTAGAGCACAGGAATTTTTTTATTTCAGCTTGTGATCATCATTATATGTTCGAAGCTTAACATCAATCAAACCAAACCGTGACATTAGATACGCTTACAAGAATTATTTTACCCTACAGTAGCCTCTGTCAGGAAGGGTATAAACTATGACGAAATTGTACGAGTATAGATATTTGATGACGTGATCATTTAAGCATGGAGACCATGTACCATAACATGCACCAAGGTTTCAACAATCATTGAAAGCCCACTAGGGAAGTTGCGTTCACGAGGTTATATTAAAATATGTAACAGCCTGCAAGCAAAATCAGTGAAAAACACCGTTAGAAAAGGCACTAATAGCATGTAAATTTGCACATAATCTGATTAAAAGCTGAGAATAATTGCATTGACAAGACTATGATGGACGGACGAACATTGAACGTCTTTCCAACCACAGACTTGGGAAAACAATTATGGTTACTACAGGACCAGACAAACCTAACTAACTGAAAATAAATGACAAGAGAGAGAGAGAGAGAGAGAGAGAGAGAGAGAGAGAGAGAGAGAGAGAGAGAGAGAGAGAGAGAGAGAGAGAGAGATTTCACTCAGTACAAAACCTGTTTCGAATCAAGCAAATATTATGTCGACATTATGCACTAGGCAGAGACACATATAGTAAGATGAAAACATTATTTAGAGTATAAATGGCTGACAAGGACGAAGAGATCGTTTGCTAGTGCACTTGCAGTAAATATAATTTGTAAAGTTTGGAAAATTGATATTAGACGGACCAGTACACAGCACGGGCACTTACAGCTTAAAATTGGTTCCAACTTTGCAGACAAACATAGGCCACAGCAATAAACATTTTCGCGCTGGCAAGGCAAAGGGGAATCTTAGACCAACGGAAATATTCCTGGCACCAGAAATAAATGCTCACAGAAATATATCTCTCCCCATGTGGGTGTGGAATATTGTAATAATTGACAACTAATTATTTGAATCTAAAAGTCCTGTACTGGAAAGAATTATTTCCATAACACGAGTACGATACAACAAGCATGACAGAAACCAGATGTCACCTAAAGCGTCTCGATAAAACGAAACAATTGCACATTAAAGGAGGAAATGACAAGGAAAAGTGGCATTGATTTTGAGTGTAAGCTAGAACATGAACTATTGATGTTCACCCAGGCTAAAAATAAACATTTACTGATACTGATGAAACTGGATTACAGTGTTTACCTATCAACAAAAACAATTGCCGTTAACACCATCAGAGAAAACTGCACACGGTAGTGTCCATAGGCGAACATAAACTCTTTACTGTACTAATCAAAGTCATATAATATCGGGGTAATAGGAAAACGATAATAGAACCAGCAGCAGAACATACGTACCGTGTCTTGTATGGTTACCATCACCTCCCGTAATGACAGGTACTTGTTAAGTTTTCCATTTGCTTTGATGTTCTCCAATGTTTTGTTCGTTAGGAATATTGCACTGTCTGTTAGAACTGGGCTCCTTAAAGGTACCCCAAAATATATTCTCATGGTACTGGTTAGAATACTGAAATAAGACAATAGTATCATAATTGTAATTACCGTCGCTGGATATTCTTAATATGTGGTAAATGTTTCACGTTTATATTATATTTATCACATTCAGGAATTCAATCTCAAAATGTTTTTAAAAAATACATTCATTAATGACTATGTCATCCTAAATTTATGTCCGGCATATCCAGAGGGACAGACATAAGCACACATAATCTGTATTTGACAATATTCATGGCACATTTCTGGAAATGGGTTGTAATAAAAAAAATTAGGTACTTAGTCTGGAAATAAAGCTTGTTGTATTCTAAATTCTTAGCATTTGCGTCTTTTCTAAATGAGGCAGGTCCTGACGAGAAAGGAAGTTGCATTTTCACATAATATTAATTATTATTTAACGGTAATTGATCCTTAAAGGTGTATACAAATAACTGAATGAAATAACTTTCTCCTACCCGTAATTTCAGTATGATATTCTTAGCATCTTGTGCTGACATATTTCCTTCTTTTCCAAATATTGTCTCTAATGCTGACGTTACATCTGCTGCCATCTTAGCTTCACCACAGACATAAAAATGTCCTTTCTCTAGAACAATGCTGTTGTAAACCTCTTTACTATTCCGAATTAAGTAATCTTGAACGTACATCTGCAAATAAACAAGATGTCCAGCTGGTATGAAACAATATAGAAAAGAAGCAGTTAGAGACAATCTGCATCGGAAGACAGTGTCCTTATGATTATAACATTAGCTAATATCCAGTTTACCATCAGGTCTATTTTATACAACCTCATAAGAGCTAATTATGAAAATAAAACTGTGGTATGCTGAAAAGCTAAACAGCCGTGTGGTATACTGAACGCTGAAAGTTTCACAGTTCTCTAACACGTTTCTGTTTCTAGAGTAGACTTCAGACATAAGTCAGATTGAGAATAGAATTCTAAGTAAAAACAAAAAAACATGGTAGATGTTCTGCAAGTTGATGAATGGAAGGACGGTTGGGCTGATCGAGATGCAAATTCGGTGAGCTTTCGCTTTATGCAAATATGATCAACATGCAGTTTGTATGTACTTGCTTTTAATCAACAGCAGTACCAACGACAATAGCATATTATGTAATGATATAGATATTATAATGCTTTTATTAGTATCATTCTGATGTCTAAATCTTGTTAATAAATTGCTTTGCTAGTATTGTTACGCTGATTACCATCGTCTGACCGATCACAATCGTACCTTGGATTTGCCAGGTTCCCTGGAATAGATTGTGTAGACATTGGTCAATACACCCTCCTCCTTGGCCGTCTGCAGATCTTCACTATATATTTCGTCCACCTGGGGCATGCGGCATCCAAAATACAGATACATCTTTCCCCAACCAGACCGAGATTTATCTAAATTGAAGAAATAACTCATTCTTCTTCTTCTTCTTCTTCTTCTTCTTCTTCTTCTTCTTCTTCTTCTTCTTCTTCTTATTCTTCTTCTTCTTCTTCTTCTTCTTCTTCTTCTTCTTCTTCTTCTTCTTCTTCTTCTTCTTCTTCTTCTTCTTCTTATTATTATTATTATTATTATTATTATTATTATTATTATTATTATTATTATTATTATTATTATTATTATATAAATAAGGAAGCAAGCAAACAAGCAAGAAAATTAATAGTTTTCGAAGGAACTTTGGATCATGAAGGGGAAAAGTTTCAACTAATCGGAATTATTTATAGTGATATATTGAATTTTGTAGCGAGGGTGTAATGCCTTAAATGATTCCAATTCTAGTTATTGTTCTTAGCATTCTCTTGTGTACCCTAGTTGAAATCCGATTGAAGTTCCTAAATATATAAATCTCGAAACTTGCGTAGGCTTGATTCATTTGGCATTTCAGCTAGCTTCAACATGGTTGTGAAAATAAAGATTGAGAAAACAAAATAGAACTTTTTCCTTACTAACGGCGGAAAGCAATTACAACACATTTTCCTAGACGCATACTTTAGTACCTGCAGAAGGATGCAGATAAACGTGTCAACTGCATAACTTACGAGATCACATCATGTTTTGGGAAGTATCTTAATTATTTCAATCTCTTTTACCCTAATAAGACTATGATTGCCGTGTATTTCCTGTACCTTGTATATGTAGCACTGGTAACATTTTCCTGTCGAGTTGCCTCTGTTGCCAGAAACCGCGGAAGGGCGCAATACCAGTACCAGGACCTACCATGATGACCGGAAGGGTGTTGTCCTTGGGCAGGTGGAAGGATCGCTCACTGAAGGATAATAAACCTCAGATTGATTGACAATATTTTTTTATAATATAAGGGCAAGGAATCTGAATGAGGACAATTTCATTCTGAATCAGGGCAATTTCATCCTAGTTCTTAGGCGATATGCTGCCTATTGCAGTCGTCTTTCCGTGGACATTATGTATCGCACTGTCTGTGACTATCTGACGCAAATTTAATATAGCGTTTCTCTGTTTCAGGAGGCTCTCTTATATACAAACATCAGAGCCATGGAATTCAAGATCCAAAGCAGGGTCACACACATATACACACAATGACGCAACATTTGCATGATAAATGAGTGGTTGATTTTTGTTGTACTAACACATGTGCCCACCTTGATTTCGCATCAGTGCACACACACACACACACACACACACACACTCTCTCTCTCTCTCTCTCTCTCTCTCTCTCTGTGTTTAGCGGGTGAAATAACATTTGGGTTTCAAAACATTTACATTTACATCATAGATTTTTTGCTATAAAATACATAAAATATTACATGTAATTGTATTTTTAGAAGAGCACTAATTCTCATTCCATCAGTGAATCAGAATAGAAACTTTGTTCTACAATTGGCGAATATGGGACCACTCCTTTTAGTACATTGTAAATAGACAATTACTATTCGGATTCAACACCAATAACGCATCCTAAAAAAAACAACAATTGTTGCTGCTGTTCCAACCATAACCGTTGGTACTCATCCCGTTTAAAGCTAAACAATTGAAATTACACTCATTAAAGGCTTGAATTGAATGTTTTGAAACAAATAGCACGCTTACGTTCGGACAAAGCATGGCACAATCGTTCCAGGTGCTATCCTTTTCAGCCATGACGAGCAGACGCCCTCGCGCAATGGTCCCACGCTATCTGAAATTATCCATATAACCATTGTAATCAAATTACAACGGAAATTGACATAAATAATCTTTAAACAAAACATAAATAATAGTCGAGTGATAATCGACCATTTTCAAATAATCGACCATTACCAAATATTTCAGACCATAAATGCTTCTTAAAAACTGTTATAAGAGCATGAATAGATCGCATGAGAGAAGTCACGCGAATATTATATGCGGAGAAATTATTTTGTCAGCATTCAGTCACAAACCGGTGTGGAGCAAATACAAATCCATTAATTGCTTTTCGGGTAACACATTATGGTATACTCGATAAAAAACAGATTAAGAATTTCACCTGTCCTGGCATAGTATGGTGCGCTTGATACAATATAATTTAAAACTTTCACCTGTCCTAGTATACTGTATCCGATAAATGTTTCTAGAATGTATCTTTTTGCTTGTTTTTGCATTTTTTTCAGGATGTCGGTATAGGTTTGGTATATAGACTTTTACATGTTTAATCACAGTTGTCTACATTTGATAACTAAAACTGTATACTAGTGCCCCTTTATATATATATATATATATATATATATATATATATATATATATATATATATATATATATATATATATATATATATAGTTATGTATACTATTAAGTTGGGTACATAATTGTCTGTCTTAAGAACTTAATTTATTTTACTTAATATTAGTTCCGAAGATTAGAAAGTAACATGTATTACCTATGCAGTTGTGCGTACAACATGCCGAATTAAAACACGACGCTCTTTGTAACAAACATTGTAACATTGGGAAAGAGTTTATAGCGTGTTGATCAGGCTCAATATACGGTTATAATAATGGATGATTTTACAGACCGGTCATGAGCCACAATATATGGTTATACTACCGAGGCATTGTAATTCCATACCTTGAGTCCTGGTCTTGACGACAGCCACCGTAGCGTGTATTTCTCCCGGATAGACAGCTGGGGAGGAGCTGATGCTGTAGTACCGCTGTTGCAGTATAGGAAGCTGAGTCAGAATTAGGGCTGCCGGGATCTTTAGGGACGGAAATTCTTCCAATACTTCCAGAAGATTGGGATATTTGTCATGCTTCCAAACCTTATACATTTGTTGGTCCTAAATTACACGATTCGGATGATGTTATTCGATTCTTTGCTAGCATTTTCAAAGCAACATTTACCCCTATTAATTAGTTGTACAACCATTATTTAGTCTCATTCAATGTTCTAAGGCAGCAGTTTCAAATAAATAATGAAGACAACAACATCACTATAAAGTAATACAAAAGGGATGATGAAACCGAAAAGAAACTTTGAAAGCCTAACTAAAAATAACGGTAAAATAACGCAAAGATAACGGTAAAATATCGCAAAGATAATGGTAAAATAATGCACAGGTAACTATTCCTTCCGTATAATTAAGTAGTTTTCACTCCTTGTATATTTTACCGACAGAAAACTGAAAGACACTGTGCGCGAAAGCGTTTAATGAAAATCCCTTTCCACAGGCCATCGACTATTTTAATTGTTGTGCATTTGTGTGTGAAAGTTCTGTCAATGCTAGCTAATATTTGTCGGATTATTGTTTATAACCATTATTTTATCACGTTGTCTCGGCGTAGTAACGATATAAGTCTAGCATGAATTAAAGTGTATACAAACTGTCATAATGATATAAGGCAAAACACACAATTTCTTATTCATGTACGATTACCCAAATTAAACGTACTCTATTTAAGCAGTAAAGAATTCTTCTTTCAATGTTCTGTGTTCGCACGAGGAAGAACCAAACACTTACATTTGCGAGGTTTAACAGTCTTTCTTTGTCGCAATCATCAGATGCTTGCGTCGCTAAGACTTTCAAGAAACTTTGGGTAGGTGGTGTTGTAATGTCCAAATATCTATACAAAGCAGTCCGCAATGTGCAGATTGGAAACTTCGAAAACCTTTCCCACAATTTCATACTGCCTGGAAGAATAAAGACGACAATAAATGGAAAATGTATTAGGAAACAAAATCATAATAGACATGTAAGGTACACGTTTGCTTCTCCACATCAACCTCAGATATCTGAGAAAGCTGATTTTGTTCATTGATGAAAATGAATTAATGCATGGTATGGCACTGTTCACTTCAGCATTTTTGATTTCCCTTCCTATACATGGATACAATGAGAATAAACCATGAAATAAAACATTGGATGAAGCCATTTATCAACTGAATAATTACAACAGATCTTTAAGAATATGTATAAGCTTTAAAAAATAAGCCACAAGCAAAGTCTTTTAAATTTCGAAATAATTTATGATACCCACAATATATGAGTATATATATATATATATATATATATATATATATATATATATATATATATATATATATATATATATATATATATATATATATATATATATATATATATATATATATATATATATATATAGTTATATAGTTATATAGTTATATGACTATATATAAAGAATACAAATCATATGGCGAATAACAACCTTTTCAAGCGCACTGGATCCACCAAGGGATCACGTGTGTCAGGGATTGATTAAAATAGATGCAATAAACTAACGACGAACATTGCGAAACTAGTAACTAACTAGCCTGAGCGCTTTCGACTCTTAATGAGTCTTTCTCAAAGGCAAATACAAAACATATACAAGACAAACAAATAAACAAATCAAACATAGTTTCGCACTGTTCGTCGTCAGTTTATGGCATATATATATATATATATATATATATATATATATATATATATATATATATATATATATATATATATATATATATATCATACATACATACAGTCATGAATGCATGCATGCATGTATGTATGTATGTATGTATGTATGTATGTATGTATGTATGTATGTATGTATGTATGTATGTATGTATGTATGTATGTATGTATGTATGTATGTATGTATGTATGCATGCATGCATGCATGCATGCATGCATGTATGTATGTATGTATGTATGTATGTATGTATGTATGTATGTATGTATGTATGTATGTATGTATGTATCCTGGACCTCTGTACAACGAAACATGTACGGATGCATATTTTTGGACGTACCACCAACAATTTAAACTTCTGAGTAAGGGCCCTGGCACGTTTATTTAGTATCAACCTGTCTGAAGCCAGAACAATATATTGTTCTGATTTATCGAAAATGTAACACTATACAAAATGTATCCTATTATTTGAGAGAAAAAAGCATATTCTTAAGAAAAAAGAAAAGAAATTATTTCAGTTCAAAATAAAATGGAAAACCCATCATAGAAAACTAAATAACCAGTACCTTATAGCAGATGGATTTGCTTAGTCCGATAAATCACCCCACCATCTATGTTGAAATTGATGGACGATATATGGGCCTGATGTGACAAATTCATTAAAATGTGCAATTTTGCTGCATGCAAATCTTTCCGGAACAAACCAGAGTACACTTTTAAAAACATCCCGGGTATTGGTAAGAGCCACATCAAGCGGGAAATTCAAAATTGCCACAGGACAGATAGGTGTAATATTCCAAGTGGATTTACCAAAAGTCACCAAACATACGATATGCTACTGAAATATAATGTACATGTCACCAAAAGAACTCTATAGCTTATGGTGGCTGCACAGCCACAATAAATACCGGTAAATGTACACCAATGTGTACATAAAAAATTAACTGCAGATTATTGCAGGTTTTAATGAATAGGTGACATCAGTCTCTCAGCCGAAAATCAGCATCATCACGAGATAAGAGCTGATTTATCGACCTATAATTAGCTCTCTTATGTTAATTGTTCATTAAGCTGCAATCTAAACACTGCAACTAAAGTGGGATGCTTAAGCTTACATATGTCTGTCACAATGAAAGATATTGTATTGCCCGTATGACTTGTCGATATTGAGGACCTTAAGTTTATATCTACATCATTAATATAATAGGCATGGAAATTCTGAGTGGGCTGCCAACACCTCCGCAATATATTAATTAGACATAACCAGTAAACATAAAACACACTCTAACAAAAGATAAAACATTCAGAACACTTGGCAATTCACATAAAGTTCAGACAGACAACAAGCTGAAAATGTTAGAATACTTTGAAACCTAATATATATATATATATATATATATATATATATATATATATATATATATATATATATATATATATATATATATATATATATATATATATATATATATACTTCGCACATTCACACACGCTAATAAATGACTAAAACATGACGGGATTTTTTTATAGTTTCATTTATTGTTTTCTTTTTTTCTTTTTCTAATCCGATTATTTTCCAAAAATTGGAGTTGGTCCGAGTGTGTTTCACAGCATTTCGTTAGGTCACCACTTTTACATACGTGACACGTGCTTTGTGATTAAATAATCATGAATATAATCATATTTGATCTATTCACCATTATTTTTTTGTCACACACAGAGCCATTTAATAATAACAGAATATACTTTCGATTTACTTTTTGTCAAGAATAATTTAATATGTTTTAATATGATTAAAGTCGCAACAAGATTCTTCGCGAATTTCCGTACATTTCTAACTGACCGCAAAATACAGATAAACCTGGTACAGTGAAAACTTACCGTAGTACGTAGCGCCATAAACAAAAATACTTCAGTAAACTGGTATACTGGTAATAGAGACTACATCTAATATATCCGCAACTCAATGCCCATACCCAACCGACCGACCTCGCTTTTTAGAGGAAAATTATCGTAGAAACATACAAGAAAATTAATTGTACCTAGTGGAGTTGTACGTTGAGACTGAACCTCAATTTTCACATTCTGGTCGACAGGGGGAGCATTATGCAAGCAGGCAAGGATTCTGTCCACAAGGGTGGTTGAGTTTTCTGCAAATACCGCAATATGGTCCCCTGGTGAATATAGCAGCTCTGACATTCCCTCTGTATCAAATCTCACCAGCAAAGTCTGTCGACTGCATGAAATGCAAAGGAAATAAGTATAACGTTTCTTCTTTTAGATAGCAGAGGTTCGTAGACAAATCCGAATACCTTCAGAGGTGTCATTCAAATGATTACTGTTTCTCATATGGGGGCAAAATGGGAAAGCCAATCATGTATTTGATGGACATCGTCTTATTATTGATTAGCAATCTTACTTAAGAAAGAATTAACTCCATGTAATTAATGTCCTTCGAGGAACTTCTTATCAGTTTATCATTTATATTTTTGAAGTAACTGTAACTATTATAAAAGACACCAGCCATCGTTATTATACAAGCTTTAGAATATTTTGTACGTATAACATAAAATAAATAAAACTGTAATTTCAAATATAAAATCTTACTTTGTCTAATTCGAGGAAAATCAAATATTCAGACCTATCAAAATTTAACAGACTGGCGTACATTAAATTTCATTAATATAAGAGACAGCAAAACGTATTATAATTTTCACAAGAAACAAAAATAAAATAATTCGAGATATTAAATCGGTATCCAAGACGTACACAAAATAATACCTCGACTCCAAAGATTGTAACTGTTTATGCTCGATAAGTCGACATGAATAAACATTCTTCCCGTGCAGCTTTGAGAGACCTAGGTAAACGAGATATTACACATAATATATATATATATATATATATATATATATATATATATATATATATATATATATATATATATATATATATATATATATATATGTGTGTGTGTGTGTGTGTATGTGTGTGTATGTGTGTGTGTGTGTGATTGTGGGGGTTCTTATATTAGACCATTGATGTTAATAATAAACATTCTTCCCGTGCAGCTTTGAGAGACCTAGGTAAACGAGATAATACACATAATATATATATATATATATATATATATATATATATATATATATATATATATATATATATATATATCTATATATATATATATATATATATATATATGTGTGTGTGTGTGTGTGTATGTGTGTGTATGTGTGTGTGTGTGTGATTGTGGGGGTTCTTATATTAGACCATTGATGTTAACACTTGTATAAGAGTTCGAACTATAGAATTCTTAAACGATTGCGTGATATCAACTCATATACATCGTTATTTATTACAGCAATTATGTAGTAAGAAAGAAAGAAATGCGTTTTTTATGCGATGATATGAGGGTTTTATGGTTGCTAAGATTGATTACATTATTACATTATATTTATCTGTGTTCTGTTGGGATCTTCAGAAATGCATATGGGACCAACATCAATTATTCATGATTCGCATATTGTTTGAATGCGATGTTTCCCTATACCCGATACAATTCAAGAAACCAAGTAGTATAATATTAGTTTGTGCTGTTACATTGTGAAGAGATTTATAACTACATTTATTACGCAAAACATCCCATCTTTTCTTCAAAGACGTTACCTCCACAAATATCATGTGCCATTTCCTCCGAGGGAGTAAGTCTGAACTTCTCTGGAGACCAGGTAAGATCAATTTGAGAGAAGGATCCCATAGCATCACGGTATGTTTTCTCGTCTCCAACGCAGAATGCGTCGCATGCAGCCTTGGTAAATAAATTTTCAACTAATTTAGAGCTTCAAATACAACTATAAATTAATCTTTAAAGCTGTGCCTAGACATAACGGAACTGACGAAAACTCACGGCTTATTCTGTTTGTTATATAGATTTGGTTCGGTTGAAGTAGAAACCATATTATTTTCAAGACATGATTTCATATGAGAAACATTTCCATGAAAAGATCTACTCAGTTTAAAAGAACGTATCTGAAAACATATCAACATATCCCTTGGTGACTTTCAATTCCGAGGCAGATGCGACATCTTGACGAATACCTAATGAAGTAACATGTCATTTCCCAATGGAGGTTATTCATGAGCAATTGTCCTGTTTATTATGTTGTCTGATGTCAGACAACTGATGTTTGGCTCATCGACGTAAATCTTTTTTGAAAACAAACTTTATTGATATTCGAGACAGGGGCACCAGTTATTAACAATGTTGCGTAAACATCAAATACTGTTGATTTCCAATTAGAAGAAAATCTCGTATTCCTGTGGAAGAAAATCTCTGGTTTTCATATTATACTAAGTTTTCAAAGTTGACACTCATTATGGAAAAAGACAACTTGATAATGGCAAAGAAGACCTGCCACGTTGTCAAGTGTCCTGGTAAGTAGTCAGGATTCATAGAAACTGTGACTTTTAGTACACTGAAGATGAAAAAGGAGACAGGAAATAAAGAGCATTTTAAGAAGAGGCAATAGCAAAATTGATCAGATAAGGTTGCCAGATAGTATAAGAGACAAGAGTAGCATTGATGCTTTAGAAAAGTACATGTTAGGAAGCAGGTAAAATTATATGAAAAAGAGTTATTACTGTTTCCCATCAGCGAGAGTAATGTCAATTATTTTCTTTTCTCCAACGCTTAACATGGATACAAATTATAAGGCCTCCGCTAACAACGACTTAACTCAAAAGTTTTGGACTGACTTGTTTCGCGGCTACCTCATCAATTTGTTTCATTGATTTAATTTTGTTTTATGTCTAATTTATACTTAAACTGGTATAACTGTAAACATAAATATATAAATTCTTTCTTTCCATATCTCCATTTCTTTCCTGTAGAGCGTTTGCCTTGCTTCGTTCAAATTTCAAGCAGATATCAGGCCTACCAAGTGTACAAAACTGTACATTGCAAGTAACTACAAAAATGTATGACCACTTCATGATTGGTTATCTCTCTTTTTATCTCCCACTTTAGATACATTTTTGACGTTTCACTTTTTCCTCTTAAGAGGTACCGTATTTTGTTAACCATATAGAAAGGAATAACTACATTTTAATTATGAAAAGCACCCAACTTCCTTACTTTTTCTAAAAAAGAAACAATAAAAATACAATAATAACAAAACGGAATACAAGAAATGGGCTATTCTTTCTTAATTTCCAAACTTATATCTTCCTAAACCTCTTTTTCTTTTCTTCCTTGGTGTATATATGTTTATTTTACTGGTCTAGTGTATCGGACTGTTCGTATATTAAAATAGAAGCCACGTTAATTGTCTAATCGTTATAACGATTTATTAATCACTGTAACGATTTACAGTATGTCAATAGATACCTCTAAATAAGCGCACTATTTTCAAATGGATTAGTGACGAAAAGATAAATAAATGATTTCTGCAGAAACCGCACTCTATAATAGTACCTCGAGTTTCTAAAAATGAAACGGGACTATGAAGCATTTCTCAGCCGTAATTGTAAAAGTAGTCTGTAGGTAATGATTCTCTTCGATTCTAAATTTCAAGTAAAGTAGTTCTCGTAAAGTATTAGCGGAAGAGTAATCATATAATAGTGCTTGAAAAGTAAATATCACTTTTATCAAAGTTTATGGATTAAATATTGATAACCATAGTTTTATGCAGAAGTTGAAAGAGAAGGTAAAAGAACACAGTGCAGACACACTCATTAAGAGTAGGAAGTTTAACATAGCAATCAGCCCTACTGTTGATAAGAAGCGGGGTGGGGGTAATATGAACTCAAAAGTAAGCCTAGATTAATTTTAAGTAAATATACAGAAAGTAATATTCGCATCAACCCATCGCACATCCTATATCTGGAGGAAAACCAGTTAAAATACCATTCCATCAATGTTTCATTTTTTTTCTAGTCTCGTGCAGGCTAATAACAATATTTGTGAAATCATCATTATACCTTCAATCGATTCAGATCACATGGTAGTTATGTTTGGATTAGAGATCCGTAAAGATTAAGGCGGTTCAGGATATTTTAAACCGAATAATAGTGTCAAAGAATACAAACACACAATGCGAAATGATGTGAAGTCAATTATAAAAAACTAGGTCAGCTGATCTCGAGTTGAAATAAGAATTGATTTTAAGCGTATTACCGGAAATGAAGGTATTAAATTTTCATCTACGAAAAAGAGAGAGAGAGAGAGAGAGAGAGAGAGAGAGAGAGAGAGAGAGAGAGAGAGAGAGAGAGAGAGAGAGAGAGAGAGAGAGATTAAAATAATGCTAGATACAATAATTGAGAAACAAAAAATATATGACGAACAACTTAAAGGGGTTATTGTCAGATAGTAAAGGAGATGGGTAGCAGGGTAAAAATTACAGTAAATACTTCGCCAGCATATAAAAACGGAATGTTGAGAGTCAAGTCATAAAAAAAATTTGACAGAAAAGAATATGTACTAAAAACTATTTTTAAAATCATGATTTTTTTCAATTATTCTACCAAACTAAACACACCGAATATGAATAAGTATGTTATCATTCAAAGAATGCACTACAAAGTTAAAATGCATGCATGATAATACAAGCTTAGGTGTTATGCATATATATAGTTCTTTGAAATCCTGCTATAAGATTTTATGTGATTTGCATAGTTTTTATTCGTGGTCGTAGTGTGTACAGATTATTGTGAGTAAAGTTTTGATTGAGTGACTTGAATCAGTTAAGATTATAACATTGTATGGGATTTATAAATAGATGCTGAGTTATTAATAATAATCATAATAATAAGACTTAAATGACGCTTATGGCTTAATTTCTCTGTGTTATGTGATTTCCACGTTGTTAAAATAATTCTGTAACTTTCAATTGGTTTGTCTAGGTCACATTAATAGGCCAAACGGACGCTAAATGAGCAGTGTGATTTGTTACCTGCGGTCTTTTGCAAAATACAGTCGCAGTATATGGTACATATACGGGGAGAATGAAGCAATGTATTTCATTCCGATTTTGGAGTCATACACATTTTTTGTGTTCCTGTTGTAAGTCTGCAGTCGTGTTTTATGTTGAACATAAATATTTTTCTAGAAGACAAACATTTGTCTGGACAGTTCAATGCAAATAGAAAGAGCTTATTATTTTAACTATAGTATTATTCTGGGACTGTTATAAATTGTTTGAAGGAATTATATACATCGCCATCTTAACAACGTCATGGTTCTTGGGGGAGCAAACAATTACCGGTTTAAATTTTTTTCATAGACCTTTAAAAGGATTACGTCGGTTTAATTCCATAATACTGTAAGTTAAACTAACATTTTCGTTATAAATTTGATAATTAAAATGTTTCTTACGTTATTTTTGTGTTTTTCTTATTTCTTTTTCTGTTTTTTCTGTTCCTTACGTTTGTAACCATAGAGGCATAACTCCAGGCTTGACGGCATTACTTGTGACATTGTAAAGTATTTGAAACTAATTAAAGAATTTGATAGATGCCTTTACCTTCAGTTTTCAAACATGAAAGACTGTACGACTTTGTATAAAATGCTTAGCCCCAAAACGGGAAACGAATAAGATGCCACTACTGTTTATATATATATATATATATATATATATATATATATATATATATATATATATATATATATATATATATATATATATATATATATATATATCTGTGTGTGTGTTGTGTGTGTGTGTGTGTGAGTCAAACTATTCGGATGATTTTGGATGTTATTCCTTGTGCAGTAATCCAGATTCTTCAGCTATTGCTTTTTGCTGATATTGGAAAAGCGCTTGTGAACTTAGATCATCCTCTAATGTATAAGATCCAGTGTTGGATTTAGGACAAATGAGGCCCTGTGCTGGTTTAGTTATGAGGCCATTTACAGTGAAGAATTCTTCGTTTTTTTGTTTTTTTTTTGCCAAGAAGATGCGCACACTGGCCAACAAAGATGCGCACACTGGACGATACTGCAATATTACTTAATGGCTCAGAATTTGGTTTTAATACAGTTAGTAAATATATGAGATGAGTTCGGAATATTCTTTAAACTAGAGTTAAATTTATATATATATATATATATATATATATATATATATATATATATATATATATATATATATATATATATATATATATATATATATATATATATATATATATTTAAACTAGACCCTTTAAGAGTAATACACATTTCGACCATTATTCTTGTAAATCGTTTCTAATTGCACTTTGCAAAGTTCCAACGATGTGAACATAACTCAGCTACACAAATATTAATTTCTTACATCAACATAATCTATATTGAAAGCTAAGATAATTCCTGGAATGCCTTTAAATGGAAAAATGTATCTTTAAACGGCAAGAGATCAGTAGTAAAATATTTTGTTCATGCTGAAATTGATATTGCCAATTATGGTTCAACCATTTCCCATTACTTGAGAAGTTGAAAGAAATAGAAACAAATATGTTTCGTTTTCTGATGAGGTCGAATACGAAGCGCGTGTCCATAACCAATTATTAAAAATAGTTATGATGAAGGTGGCTTAAGAAATGCTGGATATACGTATATTTATTTACGTACGCGGAGCAAACTGGGTATACAGAATTTTCGATAAAGAGAACTTTGATCTTGGAAAATATATGCACAAGAAATGATTCATTTCTTTCTTTTAAGGGAAATTGCCCGCCACATTTAATTCATCAAATGAATATAATAATGTTAACAAACAGATAGTAGAGGTATGGTGTTTTCTATTTAGAAAATATACAAATTACTAAGGAGGAAACACCTTAGAATGACGATAAACTTGTACACAGAAGACAGATGTTAGTAGACGGAGGTTGGATATAGAAATGAGTTAAATACAAAAACGGAAATATTATTCCTTCAAACTAGTTGGATAAATTTCGGTAAACTCTGTAGCCGCTACTCAATTTTAAACGTTTTAAAACAAATATCACATAGTAGTTTATTCCTGTTTCTTCCATTTCAGAAACCTGGATAACCTCTATGGAATCGAGCCAAAACTTAATGCAAGTGAACAGTAACATGTAATATACAAACTCATGAAAGTTAATAAAGCAGGTTATCTTCTTTAACAACATAAGATACAACAAAATTAATCGGCAAAAGCATTATCTGAAATATTGGAACACATTAAAAAACGATCTTTGTAACTGGAACTTTATACACACACTACCATTTAAATGTTCCCTTGGTACAACACTAGGACTATCTCAATGGAAATTTTCTCACACATAGTGTAGTAGCCCACACATGTTTGCATAAACTTAAAATCAATTGCATATGGATGTGAAATTATGTGGAGGAAAGGAAGAGAATATGCTTTATCTGTGTTGTGATGTCATATTATTACCAATATGTGGTCTTACACTATGTAATGGAAAAGAGCAAAAATCAAGCTTTGTAAACTTCAACAAATAATTTATTTCAATAGAATTGTAAATTAAATCCCAAACAGTCTTGAACGTTATATCACAAATTCAAAGGGATGGAGTTCCTAATGAATTCCAGTGGTATTCCAAATGAATTCCGATATTGAATGTACAGAGGTATCAATAGCCTGGAACATAGTGATGTGCTAACAGTTTTGATATATCACAATAAAATAATCCAAACTGTCCTTGAATAAATTCACAAAGAGTGATATAGTCAACAACGAATTAATGAACACTTTGTAATGCTAGTAAATAACTTAAAGAAATCCTCTCCAATGTAAACTGAACGCAACAATAAGACTGATTTCACTTCGGATGTTAAGGTAAGAATGAGTAATTCTGAAGTAAACAATAATTTACATAAAAAATTAAGACACAAAGGCAAAGAAAAAGGACGAGGGTCATTTTCCAATCAGATTCGTCAACAACTTGCTTCAAGAACGGTCTTAGCTGCTTTAAACTAGACTTCAAACTAAGAAGTTTGTAATTATGTTTACCTCCAAGTAACAATAATCTAAAATCATAAACATGTATTAGCTGCGTAATATGTTTATTACTAAAATACCCGGTAAGATCTGAGTAGTCAGTTAGGCCTTAAACTCAATTACTGACCTAGATATATTCGTAAAATATAATCATGGAGAAAAGATAAGACAGTGCAAATTAGATATACATAATAATATGTCCAAGATTTGAGGAAAGCGCCGGGACCTTTTTCTAAGACAATGTTGTATGCTTAACTTCTTTTTACTTAATGTTTTCTTTGGTGTGCAAAGAAATAATAAGGAAGTGGTTAATTTCATAATAATTTGGCAAAACATTTCATATATGCTTGCAAATTCACTATAAAAACTTTAATTGGAGATTTTCGCTGGATTGCATATATATATATATATATATATATATATATATATATATATATATATATATATATATATATATATATATATATATATATATATATATATATATATATATATATATATATATATATATATATATATATATATATAAATATATATATATATATATATATATATATATATATATATATATATATATATATATATATATATATATATATATATATATATATATATATATATATATATATATATATATATATATATATATATATATACATATATATGGATACATCAAAAAAGAATTATCGGCATTCAATAAAATACAGTAAATAAAGAAAAGAAATGGAAGCCTCTCAAATTACTTTACATTCACAAGAACAAATTCTCAACATGCATGTAAAATTTAGTATGGGATAGACATATATTCTCTGTCTCTCTGTCTGTCTTTGTTTTTCTCTCCAGTGAAAAACGTTGATTCCGATATGTGCTGAATTCGTATAACTTGTGTATGTATGTATGTATTTTTCTTATGCAAAATAAAGAATTAAAACCTGAAGAAAATACCACCTTCACCATCTACCTCTCCAACAAGAAATTAAGAAAAGCCGGTTTACACTTGAACCGGAAACTAGTTCAGAGATATACCATAAAGAATCGACATAAGATAAAGAGATGGATCCAAAAGGTCAAAAGGTAGACTGGAAGGTCAAAGGATACTTACAGGTAGACAATAGGTGAGGCTAAAGAAAGTGCTTGAACTTCCTGATCTGAGACACTGTTTGGCCTTAAACAGATATGGCTGTTCAGAATTTGTGAAGTTGTGAAACGATAATTATCAGGAGGAGAAATATGAAAGTAATTAGAAAAGAAAATGGCTAATTTAGTAAACATGAACATAATTTGTAGTTACCTTAAAAATATCTTGTGCCCAGATTTTGAAGGATTCTTTCTGTCCACAGAGTTCGTCCCCTTCGCCCATCTTCAGTATTTTCTCTGCACCCAGATCACGGAGTATGTTGTCTAAGTAGTGGGCAAAGGCACAGAAGCTATCAGGGTATGCTCTCGAGCCCAGACCGAACACCGAATATCTACAATGTAAGACTTTTGTAGCAACGGCACGTTTAAATGCAGTGCTGCTATTCACTTGTGTATATATTCATGACCACTCTAAGTAACATTATATGATTTAGAAGTAGCTAGTACTCAAGCGAGATCCATGCATGATGTTTGCAATGAGAACGTTTAGTTGTCCAGCATAGCATGTGTCCTTTCTGAGAGATAATGCATTTGCAAACCATTTGACAGGTTATTATGTGAAGCTACATAGATTTCGAACCATGCGTGGGCTGATACAAACTTCAGAATGCACACAAAACTTTGGTTTGATTGCCTATAAGTTTAGAATATTTTCTGCTTGTAATATTCGGTGCTCCTATCGTTTTCTTGCTACTCATTGTTTTGACCGGAGAAAAAAATGCGATTGTATACTTCTTAGTATGCGAAATTCAGAGCCAATTATTTTTTTGCGATATGAATGATGCCTCATCCAAACAAAGCGCACGTACTGTTGTTAAAGGTAAAATTCCTTAACATAGAGATAAAACAATGAAGGCTTAAATAGCCAGAATTAAATATGATAAATGCTCATAAATCTTTGAACTGATGTACGCAATTTTTTGCATGATGGACGGAATATATTGTGGATGGAAGACCTACGTGACAATCGTTATATTGTAAAGGTGTTAAGGTACATGTGCAGTGAAATACACTACTGTTGAAGCAGAACACATGCAATGAAAATCAGGCTTAATTTCTTTAAAATAGAGCTACATAGAAATTGAGAGTCAGAATATGACATCTGTAACTGCACTAAAAGTTAGTAGTCAGATTATATTGAAGTTCTATTAATATTGAAGAAGCTTTGCTGAAATAAGAGAATAAATCATGAAATTTTCGTGTGGAGACAAATGTGGGTTGTATTAAAAATCAGGATCTACAAACCTAATAAATGGTCATGTAGATATGATGTATTTTGAACGCTGAAAAAACTGACCCAATAGATCGTCAGCACAAAGTTGAATACCAAATATGTTTATCCTCAGAAAATACAGGAGTCAGACAAGCTATGGATACGGTTCCACATCCAGAGGTTGTAACATGTACCTAAGCAACACTAGCAAACTTAAGCAAAGAGTTCATTAATTTCGAGCTGCCTTCTAAATGCCTTTAAAATGTAAAAAGGGAGTCATTGGGGTAGGCACAAACATTTATAAGTCAGACAACCTCGAACTGTAACCCTAAAGGTAATTAGGCTTGATGCAGAAATTCAACCTTAGTAAAGGTCTTGGTGTTATCAACCGAAAAGTCAAATTTGCTAAAGAGTCATAATAACTCGCGTATTTTTCAGAAAGAAAATTCAGACGGACGGATGTAAGGAAGGACTAATAAGCCCAGTTGAATCAACAGTGTAGTCTGAGAGACTATAGAGATCACACGACACTCAAACTCTTGGCACGCAAATAACAAACATGGGGATGACAAAATCTTCTCTCCCTTTAGATGGGGATCATTCAAATGCATTACTATTGGCAAATAAAAATTTGGTTACTTACATACATCAAAATTCTCCCTTCATGCAAATAAAATAGAGACCTGCTCGTGCATGTATTTGTTATGGATACTCATTTATACAGTTTATAAAAAAAACCTGAAAGATATATTAACTGATACTGATTTTGGGGTTTTAAAATATAATTTATCAGATTTCTAAGCAGAGTTTGTGAGAATCTATTCTCATCACTGTCGTTTTCAAAGCACCGTGGTGGCTTTATGATGTAATATGTGTGCAAAGAACGATATTAATACAACTCATTTGCCAACATTAACCCTATAATGCAATATTTTATACCTGACATTTCCTAGAGGCCCTACGACGAACATCAAATTATCATCTTTTGTCTTCTCCTCCTTGTTGCTGATGTCCATGGAAACTGTCTCTTGTTGGAAAGACTTTCTAGCTTGAAGATAGCGCGTTTGTTTGCCCATGTCACTGCAATTACAAATGTTTCCTAAACATTATCTGAGTAAAAAGAACTTGAGTTTCATTATAGATGTTTGCCAGCATAGAGTAGTTTCCAAAACCTGTTCACACTTCTAAAGATCCTATCGATTCTACAGCTCTTTAATGTCTGTATTAGACCTCATTGATTAGTAACTACACACACATACACAGACACACATACACTTCATTTTAGATATACATAAACATGTCATAATAAAACTTTCACATTTAAAACTCCCAATGATAACAGTAATTGTACAATTCCAAAAGATGCCTAAAGTAAATGTGGTACGTGCAAACTTGTGTATCATGGATGGTAGACAACTACTTAACTAACACCATGTGATACGTGTGAAATAGAACAGGAAGACTTTAAGAAAATGTTGGACTAAAGTCAATTCATTTAAGTCTGCCGTTAGGGCATTATTAGCCTTGATAATGAACATTCAACAATACAACCTATTACAGTCTTTTCAGTGAACTTGTTTAGCTTTCTTAAACTTTAAGGAATTTTGTAATCCAAATATTTCACATGATGTAGTTAACCGTTAGATTGAGTAAGATGCATTTAAAACATGTTATGTTTGATTTTGTGTCATAGGAATAAGTAAGGCTGGCATATGCAGGATATGCAAAACATCCTTTATGTTGTGGATTCTACGTTATGTTGGATTTGTTGTGTAAGAATAGGCAAACCATACTTATACATAAAAAAATCAACCAATTATAATGTTCCTTGCTAATTGTCTGTAAGAAATCTATTTTTCGTCGTACAAGTCAGAACAATGAAGTCGTCAGTCTTGCCCATGATTATTCACTATTTTATGGTACTTCCTGACCCTCCTAAGGGAATTATTCAGCATATTCAGTCTTTTTAAACTTCTCTTGGAGCGGGAAAGGTTTGAAAATCAAAATGAATATTCTAGTAAATAACTACCAAGATACCACATATTCATGCTTTTTGTCGTGCACATCAGGTCAGGTGGATGACAAAAGTTAATTGATCCACTCAATTATTCACTATGTCACCTTATGATAGACATGCTTAAAGGGGTTAGAGCGGGTAATACTTTCTTTGTAAATAAAGAATGACTTACATAGTTTCATAGACGTTTAAAAGATTTTGGAAAGATGTGTTTTTACAAGATCAGAATTAGATGACTATCTCACCACAACCCTTGAACAGATTTTATCAATGCCACTCTGGTATAAAAATATATCAAGATAACTGATAAAACGTTCTTTCCGAAGAAATGGTGTGAAAAGTTTGTATTACTTAAAGAAACAATTAAGGCTGATGAAATTGTCCTCTACGTGCACGGAGTTAATTTAAAAATGTTATATCAATATTATTTTTGTAGACTTCTGTAGCGTTCCTGATGCAATGTCAGTACCTAGGAAAACACTATTAGAAATAGTATGAAATCGCCACTACACGAAAATATAAATAATCTCAATGACATCACCACTACACGAAACTATAAATAATCTCAATGACATCACCACTACACGAAACTATAAATAATCTCAGAGAAAAGGGTAAATTGCAAAATAATTTTATACATTGCATACGAAGATAAACAAAAGATTTCCAGTTTAAGTGGAAACTAAAAGAAACATTATTTTAAATAAAAATTGCTCGCACGAAGTTTAAGAATCAATATTTTTCCTTTTTTTCTACAGGACTTAGAACTTTCTATACAAAGTTCTCTACATAATTCTTTATACTATTAGTAGATTGCTAAAACTGAAAATGTACTTTTAATATAGAAGTTGAAGAGACCCTGCTTCATCAATATTTGGAGTGTCATTTTGTGAAAACAGTATTGATCAATTTTAGATCCGCTCTTATAGAAAAATGGCACATTAAGTTAGATTTAAAAGGCCATAATATTTGGAATTGGAAACGCTCCAGAACTGGAGATCATTAATGTATGCATAATTCTGATTAAAAAGTTACATATATATATACTTGTAAATTAAACATTGTATTCCATGTTTTGTGGCTCGCATAGAGCAAATAGAACAATATAAACATCTGGAATTATATTC
Organism: Potamilus streckersoni; assembly: GCA_016746295.1. Classification (NCBI taxonomy): domain Eukaryota; kingdom Metazoa; phylum Mollusca; class Bivalvia; order Unionida; family Unionidae; genus Potamilus; species Potamilus streckersoni. The sequence goes on along the minus strand of JAEAOA010002353.1, from coordinate 2,137,786 downwards.
TATATACTTATACTACTCGGCAAGGACAGAAAAAAGGCGGTGGGAAACGACTAATAGAAGCACTGACAGCTAATCAGCTAATCAGTAATTAGGTATGTAACAATGTATTGTGCATATTCAGGTATTTATGTGTGTATTGTATGATGTGCATGCATGCTTTATATATATATATATATATATATATATATATATATATATATATATATATATATATATATATATATATATATATATATATATATATATGGTTACGAATGTGTGATTAAATTGAATGTGTGCTAGCTTTAAATTCCTTTTTTATTTGTGTTTCATTATATTTTCATGTAGTGATAATTTTCATTGGATTTAAATCTCTTTTCAGAAAATTTATTTAACCTAATTAGAACGTAAAAGTTACTTTATCATTGATTTTAGCCGATAATGATTGGCTATTCCCAAGGTCAGGTCCGGCCCGCGTGTTACCCATGTGTAAACAGTTTTCTTTTATTATTCATTTCTAGCATGAGAATCTGATTATTTTTAGAAGGGATATTGTATGCTACGTGACCAATGGCATTTTTGTATTGCGATATTCAAGTTGGAAATCACGAAGCCTGTCACGAGGAATACAATGTGATCGAAATCAGGCTTAAGACAGCCTATTGGTACTACATTTATTTAGTCTTTCTTAACACATCAATAGAACAAGGTGTTTCTAATTGTTGTTGTCAGTTAGTTTTTCATCTTTTTTGTTTGATTTCAAAATTTTTTCTCTAGAATACAGAACAAGTGTACATTTATTCAAAAGATTCTGGGAGAAAGAAATTCAGTTGAAATTTATTCTGGAATTCTGTACGGAAACATAAACTGTGTATAACTATCTCTACAGGATACAAGAAAGATGCGGTTATTAGCCATACTAATATAAAATGTAGGTCAATTCGACCTTCTTTTGGCTTATGGGTATGGAAAGATAGAAAAACACCCAAACATTTATTTCTGTTGATATATAGTGAACAGAGATTGTGATGTAATTTTCAAGCACAACATCGAATCCATGTCAATAAAGCATAAACAATGATATTCAAGATCCATCTTTCACCATTTTTCATGTTTCAAATTATTGACATATGCTAACAGGGTGCAAAAAGTCTATATGGTCATGAGCTAAACCCAGGAACTTCAACAAAACCAGGCAAATCTGATATTTAGGTCACAATGAACTACGTTTTGGGTAGTGTCTGCTAATAACTAAGGTACATATATTTATATAGTTTGCTGATTGCAGCATGAATACAACTTAAGAATTAAACTTCAAACACAACATTTAAACAAATTTTGTGAAACAAACAATATAGGTTACATTGATCTATACTGGTGATATTCTGCTTTGAAATCCAGATATATCACCTCACCAAGTTTCTGGAATTCATGAATAACAGTATGTATACAGTATACAAAATAACTGAGCAAAATCTTAACCAAAACTATATACAAGTAATGTATACAATTAGCCACGAAATACCCTTCTCAGGATTAACGTGCTATGAAACCTGCTCCAAATTGTTGCCTACGATCTAGATGTGTGTTTTCATAAGTTCCACAGCTAACGACGGTGGTAAGTTAAATAGTTCCCTCTACAACTTGGTGTAATTACAGACCAGATATAATTCACTCTTTAACATGACACTATGACTGATTATAATACAAGAGCGTGTCAAATTTCATCAAGACAGCTAAAATAGCTATGGTGATACGAATTGTAAAAAAAACTTTTATTCATGCGGTAATTACTGTGAAGTACTAGTACAGCAAGGCAGAATCACTAACTGTGGAAAAGTATGAAGGATGGAAACAGAACTTGGTATTAATCTGACAAAGTATTAATCTGACAAAGTATTAATCTGACAAAGTATTAATCTGACAAAGTATTAATCTGACAAAGTTGCTTCTGATGTTGGACAGAAAGGTTTGTCCAGGTGTATATGTACAACATGTTTCTTGAAACTATATCAGAGTTGTTCAGGAAAACGTTTGATGCACGCATGGATACAATTTGCAATAAAATTTTTGATGACTCTGTAAATTCCTCTTTGATAGATTTTGTTCTTTACAGGACATATATTCTAATTACTATACCTAAACATTACAATTGTTACAAAGATATCTCATCATATTCGGAGATGTTAAGTAAGCAAATGTGTGACGGATGGACGAACGGACGAAGTCGATTCTAGTATATTCCGCAAAACAATCCTTCCTTCTTTGGTTTATAATATTACCAAGCTTGTTTATACGTACCCGTGCTTGCCGTCTGGATGTTTCATTTTAAATAAATCCTTAGCAAATACCTGAATAAACAAAATAATATATACATGACACAAAAAAATAAAGACGATTTTGGTAATATTTTGATTGTGACCATAATATTGACTCATTGCCATAAACAATCATGTCATTTATGAGATGGATACTGGTATTCATAGGACTGTATCCATTGATATTGCATAGTTAAAAATGTGAAGAATAAAATATAATGACTTCAACAAATAGAACTAAAGTTTATATTTACAAACATTAATGCTCATTTGAAACAAATAGTACAACAAGTAAGGTGATTTCCAGTTGGATATGCATATCAATTTTGGAAATGTTTATACAAAATATTCTAAATCAACAGTTAGAGCGGATATCGATGATGCACTAATACAGGCATTTGTTTAACATCAGGTTACATTTACATCTAATGAAGAGAAACAAGGATACTAATTATTGACAACGGTTCTGATACAGCCACGCGTGGAACGTTAAAGGGTAAACTGTTGAGGACATATTTTGCATTGCGTTCTTCGTACGTATATTTCCGAAATTGTTTTTGTTTACCTTAATACCTGTTTGCTATTACTAGATTCTGATGGATTTACTCTTACGAAAAATGAGTGTCTATATATAGAAACCTTTCCATTTTGAGGTGGATCCCCATTTCCAAACGTGCTGGTCACGATCAGTAAAAGTACTTCGTGTTCAAGATCAGAGATGTCATAATTCCCCATCGATAGTACCTGCGAACAGATCCACATCACATAAGACAAGCAAATTACTTTCAAACAATGACATTCATCAGATTGTTTTGTCTCTCTGTTGGAACAGTTGATAATGAGGAAACACTTCTAAATCTGAGAACCACTCTATAAAGTCAATAGTATCTGAATGCAATCTTGTGAAAGACTATAGTGATGGACGAGTTTTATACGCGACATTTCACTAACTCCTTTAATGATTATTTTGTTGCCTATCACTATAATCCAGTGTTGCTTCGATTCATCCCAAGACCTATCAATTCCTTCATTGTTAGGACTCTTTAGTTTTAAACGTACAAAAGAGAGATAAAACCAACTGATTTGGTAAAATTCAAAAAGAATTTGTTTCCCTAAAATACAACGTGAAAATTTATAAGGAATTTACAGAATGTTTAATTAAATCAAAGACAGTCCTAAAAGTTATATCACAAGTCCAAATGCATAGAGTTCCAACTGAATTTAAATGGTATTCCAAATAATTTCCAATATTGAATGTTCCTATAGTTTAGAATGTGTTGTTGTGCCAATAGACTGGGATGTTGCTAAGTGTTTGCGGTTTTTTGATTCATCATAGTAATATAATCCAAACTATCCTAGACTGAATTCACTATAATTCAAATTTAATGATCTAATCCCAAAAGTTTTAATGAGCACTTTGTAATTCCAGTGAATATTTTAAATCAATAAATTTACTCAAATTAAAAAGAACTTGCCACTACAATAAGACTATTTCCACTTAGCATGTCAAGGTAGGAAAGAGTAATTTTTAAAGTAGACAACATTGATATGAAAGCTAAAACATAATAACCGAGCCAGGATGTAGGCCAGTCTCCTCTATAAAATATTCAAATTTGTCAAAAGGTTTAGGAATTTCCAAATGGAAAACTGATGTCATAGATGCAGATTAAAATAGACATGATTACCTCCAATAATAATGATCTCAATGTTTAACTTATAATCATAGAGCAAAATTATATATATATATATAATATTATATGTATATATATGTATATATATATATATATATATATATATATATATATATATATATTATGTTGTTAACAAAATAAATGTCACTGGTCAGGAGACCACTAACTTGATTTTGAACTAAGATCACTGATAAATTACACATATGTATAACATAATTGAGAAACGTCAACAAACACATATACATAATAATATCGATAGCAAGAAGAAGAAGAGTACTTTGATTAAGGTCGATGTTCATTCAATTTGTATTTAAAGACATAAAGGTTGTTGTTTTCAGCTTAAACTTCAGTTTAACATTTGCAAGCGGAAATACCAACGTTATGAACATGCATATTAGTGATCTAATCAGAAAGCTGATATTCTTACTCTTTGGGGGTCTTCTTAAAGACTGACCTAAATGTCACAAAGAATATGATAAGGTCGCACCTATATTGTTCTTTAGACAATTACACTCAACTTGAAATTTGTAAATTGCAATTATTTTTTGCTTAAGGTTGTTTATATAACAAAACCTGAGAGTGCAAAGTTGTGTGTAGTGTATATATAAAGAAATTAGTGATTTAGTGTGTAAAGTTAAAAATGAGGAAAGAAAATGAGACGACAATCAAAATGTCTGGCATTGTCGAATCGTTCGTCCATTGAACTAATCTGAGCGTTGAAAATATTAGATCGGGTATCAAAAATTTTCAACTGTAGTTTTTTTTATCTGTTAAACAATCAACGTTTTGTGAACTAAAATGGTCTATTATTCGATTATTTGGAGCATATATTAAACGGGTAATAAATGACGTTATATTGTAAATGTTATTTTTAAGTTTGAGAAAGCTGAAAAAGATTCCAAACACTTGGTAACATTACTATTTTTTTATATTACAGCTCATATATTCAGCATCAATTGCATTTCTTCTGACACGCCGAAAATTCTCTCTCTTTCTCTGTATGTCTGTCTCTCTCTCTAACACTAACACACACATAGACAGACACACACACACACACATATATATATATATATATATATATATATATATATATATATATATATATATATATATATATATATATATATATGTATGTGTGTGTGTGTCTATGTGTGTGTTTGAGAGAGACAGACACAAACACACACACACACACATATATATATATATATATATATATATATATATATATATATATATATATATATATATATATATATATTTATGTGTGTTAGAGCGGATATCGATGATGCACTAATGCAGGCATTTGTTTACCATCAGGTTACATTTACATCTAATGAAGAGAAACAAGGATACTAATTATTGACAACGGTTCTGATACAGCCACGCGTGGAACGTTAAAGGGTAAACTGTTGAGGACATATTTTGCATTGCGTTCTTCATACGTATATTTCCGAAATTGTTTTTGTTTTCCTTAATACCTGTTTGCTATTACTAGATTCTGATGGATTTACTCTTACGAAAGATGAGTGTCTATCTATAGAAACCTTTCCATTTTGAGGTGGATCCCCATTTCCAAACGTGCTGGTGTGTATGTTTTCTTGTACAAAAATATTTAAATAATTCATTTCAACAATCACTTGGGACAATTGTCCATTAATTTTCTAACTTGCCGGTATCACATAATGTTTTAAAGCAACTAAGGCAATCCTTGCAAGGAAACCTTTGTATGCTTGCTTCTGATATTGTTGATGAAATCTCTAACTTTTCAACAAGACATACGTGATTACATGGTCTATGAGTGTTTGATATATGATGTCGGTTTCTCCGTTTAACCGCGAACAAAATAACTCATCACACATTGCCTAATTTTCCTATTGTTTGGGCTGCAGATGAATCATGACTACTGAAAGAGGATCTTAAATGTGTGTTTATTATATACGAATGACTTTAACTAGTTTAATATCATTCAGCAAGTGAAAAATTATTTATTTATTTAAACGACTAAATAAAATTATGTGTGATGGAGACTAGTTTTATATTCAATTTTTCACGTGAACTGGACATACTTTCTGTTAATTATTGTCCTGAGTATATGTCTTTGATCTCTTTTATGTTACAGGGATTTTTGTAATATAAACGTACATATAACGCTTGCGAAATAAACGGTATGTTATAAAAATAAAATCATCCGACCTTTGTATCAAATGCATGCATGAAGATCTGGTAGAGGCTCCTAGCAAATTCTTCCGATTTTCCGGTCTCAGTGGCATACAGAATTTTGCACTTGACTCTTCGTTCAAGAGCCTTTTCCATACACTTGATGGTGAATAGCACCGCCCTTTGAACAAGAAGATAAGCCGTACGTATAGATCATTACTAACCCAACTTTAATGTCATTTAATTTAGGTAGTCCTTGAAACAAATGGATAATTATTATATTAAACAATAATTAATATCACTATCTTCTATCTTTTATTTTTCTGAATACAAAAGTCTGATTTTCAATGTTCATAAGATATTAAATGAACATTAGATGTAAGTATTTTTTTCATTACTCACTTACTTGGCTAATTGCCGAAATCCAATCTTTCGTCTATGATTGGGAGCGGTATTGGTTTTATCCTTGTACCAGACATATGTTTTCCATGGGACCTCCTGCAAACAATATAATCGTGTTATTATGGAGTTGGTCTCATAATATGCGAATGCGCTAAATTTTAGTTAAAGTTATAGTTTAACAAAGCTATCACAGCGCAAGTGAATTAAAAGGTCTGACTGTTACTGATTTTAAGTTTGAAATGCTGCGTGTGTAGTCAATATTGCGTGTGTATTTAAATATCGGTCTCATCGTAGTATGTCACGTTGGAAAACACTTTATTTCCAAAAAAAAACTTACCAATTGTGATCATATAGACTATGAGGAACTGAAACTACTCAGCGATGTTCAGATAAGATCAATCAATATGTAAGAAATTGATAATATGAAATATCTCAGTTGCTTATATGGTGGAATGATCTGCATCGACGAAACATCCCTTCTCTCTTAATAAAATAATGATTTGTTCTTCAAACATTTGCAATATGAATCATCGGATATCATAAATGATATCTCACAGTTTCACATCGTTTAGTTTGATTCTTACGTTACTGTTGACAATAGTAAGGAATCGTTTACAATTTTTTTGAAAGTTTTGTTTGTTTTGCAGTATTAACAAACCACTCCAGTTCTTTGCAGAAACATGGCCGTGAGAAATGCCATGGCATGAGAGAGACAGACCGATATATATGTAGACAGAAATAGAAATGTCACAACATTGTTGAGAATCAGAAGGGCCTATTCTAGAAGACCGGCATTTTATATTTTTATGATAAGTCTGGATGACGTTATATACGTCAATGATAATTTTGTAATTGGAAACACTTATAAGCATCACAAACAATCTGTTGTAGAGATGGTATGATTTTATTCACAAGCCCATATTATACAAAAATTTTGTATCATTTGGTAAAATCTTTGAAGCTTATGGGTACTCAGGTGGTTATTAACAATGCCTACATTTCCTTTTTAAAAGAAGAAAGGAGGAACATAAATGACCATTTTTCCAAAATATTTCTTTGAACTATTATTTTGTGCACAAGAATTTAGGAAGGCTGACTGGGCCGTCATTATAGATAAGAGACATACTGAGTTTATGACTTACGACGTTTATGTTCTTACGTTGTGAAACTGCAAATGTTAACGTAATCTGATGTGATACACTCTTAATATGTTTTCCTTTGCACTAGGTCTTTATCTGGTCATTATACCTGATACTCATATGATGGCTTCAGCTTGTAAAGTAGCATCTCCTGGCGGAAGACTGGCACTAAGCTGCCACTCATTGGAGGAACTATCCAGACCCAGTCTGCCGGACACCCACCGCGCAGGCGCTGCTCGTTCTCAATGTGCTTCATGAAAGACTCAGAGGCTGCGTGATGGTCAGTAATTGTTACGCCCATCGCCTGCAAAATATAAATCATTTCATCTGGCATGATTAATGGTTAGATGATGGTCTTTTTTAATTGGAAACCAAACTCATCCACATGTGATTACTTAAGAAACAACTCTTAATGACACGATATCGTTTTTGGCATGTGAACTGATTACAAGATTATCGGCGCTGTCTCAGCATCTTGTAATCTCCAAAGAACGCGAACTACCTTTAGTGAAGGGATACAATAAAACTGACATTGATTCACTACATTTTCTGTTGTTATAGTTGTTATAGGGTTTAATGCCATTTTTCAGCACAAGATAGGCTATACATGGCAGCCAGTATTAATTGTGGAGGAAGAACCCTGAAAAACCCCGGGAAGAACCACTGACCCACAAGAAGCTACTGGCAGGCTTTCTCACTTACCCACGTTAGTTGAGTCTGGACTCGAACTCACGCAGACATAGGTGAGATGACAGTGATTCGTAACGGTCAGCTCTTTAGACCACTCAGCCACTCGGGGTCCCCTACATTTTTTTCATTTTTTGTTAATATCGACTTGTGTCTGATTTGTTTTCCGCACAATGACAGCATTTGATGCTGAAATGGAATGCAATATAACGTCTAAAACAAGATGAACCTCAGACCGTGTTCGAGATAACCATAGCAACAATTACATACACGTACAATATGATACTGTTTCAAAACATATACTAGCATTCCCAGTGTAATCTCTTGAACACACAGATTATAAAATGTAATTTAGATTTAATCGGGATGTAGAATGACAACGGCAGAGTGACCATACTAAATATAAGAAAAATCTCATTGATGCCATATTTGTAAAGTATGGATGTTCCTACCGAAGAAAGCCCTTACCAACGAAATTATACCAAACTGGGCTTTTAATATCTTTATTACATCTTCTGCAAAGATAAATGATTTGATAAATTTGAAGGATACATCAGAAGAGTGATGGGTGATAAGAAAACTTTCCCAACCTGGTAACTGTACAGAACAGCCACATTCACTTCAACCAATGCCTGGTCTTTCCACAAGCTGGAACTCTTACTGGTGTCCAACTCCATCTTTTCAGCAATTGTCTGCAATGATATGTGTTTGTTAGCTCTGTCACGATTACATTTATATCATGTTATTTAGTATGGACGATGGGTGAAATAAAGCTTCTGTCTGGAACTCAAAGCATTATAGTTCCTAATGTTTGTGAAAATATGTTTAGAAACTTTACTAACTGTACTTTAATTTTAAGTGCGATTTAAATGCCTGCTTTTACGAGTCATATTTAAACTGATTCTTTTCGGTAAAAATCTCCTTTTAAAAGACGCAACTAGTCCAAGAACTCTGCAGTGATGTACAAGTGATCAATGTTATCTTTGTAGAAACATGCATTATAGGTCAGCACGAAAATTTCGGATGGGTTTTTTGTGATTACATTCAATTGGTTATGTTAATAACATTAGAATCCAAGGTCAATCATCCAATCGCTGAGAAACACTTCCCCTCCATATGTATCAGCTATGGGTACTTTGACGGAGAAATAGTCATTTTATGTAAATATACATATGGATATGTAGACAGATATGCAGTCAGATCTTTCGTAGCAATCCTAGCTCGGTTTTATCGATTTGATAGGTAAATGCTGCGGTGCCTTCATGTGCATAATCAGAAAAGTAAATCCCGAGCAACTAAACTTACAGCCACTGTACATACGTGCACCTTGGTAAACAAATATTGTCACCTGCATGTCATATACTATCACAGCGTTCACCACTTGTAAGTGCATTTTTTCAAGTAATTTTCGAGTATGAAATCACAGCAGAACTTTCTTTTCACTGAATTTATGGAAATTATTCTTTAAAGTTACCTTAATGCATTTACAATGGCTCTATTTCTAAATGGAATAAAGTTGACAAGCCAAGAGGTGTTATTATTGTCATACTCGATATTGGTATTATCAATCAATAAGAGTGTCTTTGAAAGAGGGAGTCAGAGTGAGCACTTTTGTTTCTTTGTCTCCTTTTCGTACCAGCAGGCCTTCGTTGCAACGTGAGTGAGGTTTTTACAGGATTTTTATGTAGTCCCTGTCATATGAGATCAAATAAATCAGATTGTTTCATCAATTATTCTTTTATCCGTAATTTAATGTTGACTGTGGCTACGTGTTTTGGATATAGTTAAGCGGATTTTGTTACGGAATAGTAACGGAAGAGGCGAATTAGTTTGGAGAAAGCCCCGCACAGAGTAATATTTCTACTTCAAGTATCAGGGATTCAAACAAATAAAATAACATAGACACAATAAAATATATAATGGTCTTCCCTTAAATATCACGCAACCATAACGTTTTGAATATATTTCTACATTTAGCTTATAATGACTCGATATTTCTACACACCTCTAGGATGTTGTAACGATGTGGATCACACAGGTCCCGGGCACCTATTTCGGTGCCCATGTACCAGCCGTTAAAAGGAGAGGCTGTAAACTCAAGACCGCCACAGTCAAACAGCATATTTGAAACAGCTGGCAGCGCATACCATTTCAGACCTAGTTCGGCGAACCAGGGGAATCTATTTTGAAATAAAAATTTCATTATGACACAAGTTAGATACAAAGTGTCACTAAACTATTAGAACGTTTTCATAATTTAGCGAGGAGCATCGTATTTAAGATTATTAATTATATTTTATACTATCGTCTAAAAGTCACTGTAGCAGTATTACGTCCGTATCATGAATCGTTTTTTAGATATTTAAGATTTTATCATTTTGCTTCTCTCTCTCTCTCTCTCTCTCTCTCTCTCTCTCTCTCTCTCTCTCTCTCTCTCTCTCTCTCTCTCTCTCTCTCTCTCTCTCTCTCTCTCTCTTATTTACCAGATTTTGTAAATTAAGTGCATTAGGAATATTATTATAATTATATGATTAGGCCAGTTTTGGTACGCAAGCCGTATTCATACAGATGAATTGCAACTAATATTTGAATCCATCTAAAGAGTCTCTTCTCGAGGTAAAGTATAGTCTCCTTCATCGGTCACAAAATGTTCCCAGTAAATTTGCCAGATAAAATAGAATGCTAGATAAAGAAGGTCACACCTAATGGCTACCTCAAGAATATTTTCTTAACGTATCAGTGTGGATATATCATAATAATTATAACAAATAATTGAAAATTCGATCATAAATGAAGAAAATTAAAACCTCCTTTGTTGATTTTTTTAATTTCAAAAACTAATTTCGTATAGGTTGTAATTTCCTTTAAGCGCGTTTGCAAGATTAAATATAGAAAATATATAGGATTCATCATGTCATCAGGCAATCTCATCAACACTTCACTCTGTGATGTTGCCCCTAGAAAATTGCAAATTATTTCGAATGAGGCCCAACACCGACTTCCAAAAGTAAATAACGAAAATGTAAGAAACTCTAAAAATGGAGAATTATATAGAAATGGCGCATAATTCAAAATTTATTACAATACATTCCGAGTTTAAAGAGGCCAGACTTAAATTTTGTAAAACACTGAAATTAGGAAGCAAAAATTTGTAAGGGTTTTTGGAGCTGAGGAGTTTTAGTTTACATGGTAAAAAGTTGATCTTATTAAAGGAAAACAAATTTGGAAGTAAACAAATGTTTCATCGGATAGTGATTTTGGTACAGCGGAGGGTGGATTTTGATTGGGTTTCGCTGCATGTATACATAATCCTCTTTGTATTATTCACAGTATTTTTCGAAAAATTATTGTTCGATACATTGATAATGCAAACATAATGCAAGAGAGACTTACTTGGGATGTTTTAGGTTAACCTCCAGTACTAAATTAGGTGGAATTTCAAACAGCTCTGGATCATGTCCATTGGCCTGTAGAACCAGTGGGAGGATATCAAACTTCCCGTTCTTTCCTCTCCAACCCAATTTCTGACAGAGCTGTGGAAACAAAATTGGCATGGTGAACGACATTTCATGATCTTAATAACTAATTTAGTATATTCATTGGAAAGCAATTAAAACTCATATGCGCCAAGAATACAAATGATCTTGTATTATCATTGTCCTGCACAAGAAACCAGCATTTATTGGTTGCAGTTGAGTAACTTTAAATTGACGAGTAAGATGATCATAATTGTTTTTGTTTGGCTATAGACGTTGTAATTGGCATAAAGCGTGCAAAATAAGCTATGTAGTAATGAGTCAAAGTTAAAAATTATGGGCCACAGTGATATTTGTTATATTGGTGTGGTAAGAATAGTGATCAAAACAATCCTCAAGTTGAATGATATTAGCATAAGCAATGATCAAGAAATAAACTTATAAACTCAAACTTTAACAAAACTCACTCAAGCTTGAAATATGGGTGACACGGGCATACTATTGTAGCGAGAGTATATTACTGATTAATATGCATCCTATTACCACGTTTCATCATTCCACGCATCACATTATTGGCATAGGGTGTAAGGCCTATGCATTCACAAGCTAAACTCAAAATCTTAAGCAAGAATGTTAATCTATTAGCCTTCTTTACAGGGTAGATTGATACAAAACCCACTCCAATCTATTTTCTTAGGAAGACAAGTTGATAAGCAGAGGGACAGCTAATATGTATGCGTTTTTGTACGTGTGGATGCCCTTGTCACTGATAATACTGTAAATTTATTGGTGACACCATGTTTATTCTTGTGTTCAAGTCTCTAAATAAAACTTATGAATACTATGAAAGTTGAAATTCATTTTTCTATCCTTCTAATTGAATATAAACTCTAATTCTGACTTAATGCATTGTTACTGTAATCTTAGGAGTATATTATATTTTTTATGGAAAAGAACTAGATAAGTTAATCTAAAGTCATATTAAAATATCCAAAGTATTTTATGCCCGTTATAGTCAAAACTGACAGAAATAACAGTTGGTCATTTTACCTCTGTGAACTCGGCATTAATTGGATCTCCGATCACAGTTCCGTCCGGTTGTTTGTATCCGGCATATGAGAGCAGCTGTGAATTCCATACACGAAATTCTTTTCTTTCGCATGTCCGGGGTGGAAATATTGTTATGGCAGATCTGTCAAGAGAGAATTTACGTAAAATGGGGGAATGCCACGAAGACGAATACCTTTGTAAGAAATGTATTTAAAGACACTAAAGATGATATATAATTACGCTTTCAACAGTTTCATTGTCGAACGCTTTGATGGATGCGATTCAATTTACTAAGAAGTAAAATTCTATAAAATAAGTAATTCAGAAATGACAATATAAGTAAAATCTTATTTAATTTTATGTTGACAGATTATAATTTTCTATAATTTTGAATATGTACTCCGATTGGCTCTTTTTAACACAGAATACTTTTAAAGCCGAAAAACTGAACAACATGGAAAAACTACATGACAAGAATAAAAGACCAATCCCAATGAAAGTTATGATGAAACTGATATTTTAAAACCTTTAAATCTTTATTACCGTTTTGTAATGGATATCATAGAAATAAATTATGCAGAGACTAGCGTAACCCAATTTGACATCACTAATGCTACCTGATATTAAGACAACTTCTCCTGCATTTAGTATAAATTATTGGCATGGTTCAAGAGCTGTTGCTGCTGATATTGTTGTTATTTGTCTTGCTTTCGTTAAATAAAGGAATGTTCGACAATTGTTCAAAATTACTTATACAATTTAGCAAACGTCGATTACAAGAGATGCCTTGTAGATATTTAATAAAGTATTTTGAACATTTCCTATAAACTGTTTAAGGGTTTTAAACGAGTAAAGAAACAGTTGCTAAAGTGGATGACAAATCAACATCGGTTTTTCAAATATGTGTTTAACGTAAACACCATACTTGCTAAATAATCATTCAGACAGGCATTGTTTTCTGCGCTCGAATGTCTCCTGAACTGTCAACCTGATATATTGGTTAACTGGATATATGATTGACATGTTTTGTATATAGATCAAACATTTAAGTATAATTTCGAAATATAAAAAATATACAACTGGCAAATGAATTAAAATTGACATTATATGGTATAAATAGTATCTAAAGACCTTGCAGCTACAAACAAAAGCAAACAAAAAAAATGGTATGAGAATATGTGTCTTCTCCAACCACAATCGAACATAAAATAGGGACGCATTCTTTAAGCCAGACGAGGAAACGGTATGACAAAACATGTTTATCCAAAACTCAATCAGACATGAAGTAGAAATGTGTTATTCAAGTTAAAAGAACAAACATAATTTTTAAGTTACCTCTCTGAGCAATCCATCACAATAGCTTACAAGGATAAATAGGTTATTCCTATTCAGGGTTAAGTGGAGATAAGTAGCACAGACAGGAATAACACTGGTCTGTATACATGCACATACCAAGAATCACACACGGTTTTTTCAACTGTCTGCAGCATACCGTATGAAACATGGCTGCTGCTATTATCAATATTCTGAGCAGTGTATATCGATATTATTAACATAGCTAATGGCTACGGGTGAGTCATATTATGTACAGTCGATATGAATGGTATGATGTGAAAGCTATTACCGTAGCTAATGGCTACGGGTGAGTCATATTATGTACAGTTGATATGGATGCTATAATATGGATTTTATTGACATAGCTAATGGCTACAGTTAAGTCATATTATGTACAGTCGATATGAATGGTATGATGTGAAAGCTATTACAGTAGCTAATGGCTACGGGTGACTCATATTATGTACAGTTGATATGGATGCTATATTATGGATTTTATTGACATAGCTAATGGCTACAGTTAAGTCATATTATGTACAGTCGATATGAATGGTATGATGTGAAAGCTATTACCGTAGCTAATGGCTACGGGTGACTCATATTATGTACAGTTGATATGGATGCTATATTATGGATTTTATTGACATAGCTAATGGCTACAGTTAAGTCATATTATGTACAGTCGATATGAATGGTATGATGTGAAAGCTATTACCGTAGCTAATGGCTACGGGTGACTCATATTATGTACAGTTGATATGGATGCTATATTATGGATTTTATTGACATAGCTAATGGCTACAGTTAAGTCATATTATGTACAGTCGATATGAATGGTATGATGTGAAAGCTATTACCGTAGCTAATGGCTACAGGTGAGTCATATTATGTACAGTCGATCTGGACGCTATAATAAGGATGTTATTAATATAGCTAATGGCTACAGTTAAGTCATATTATTTACAGTAGATATGGATGCTATTACCAATATTCTCTACATTGTATATATATATATATATATATATATATATATATATATATATATATATATATATATATATATATATATATATATATATTGCTATCAATATCCTCTACATTGGATATGAATATATTACTATAGCTAATTTCTACATGTGTCACATTATGTACAGTTGATATGAATGCTATTATTGCTATAACTAATGGGTACAGATGAATCATATTATGTACAGTGGATATGGATGCCATTACTAATTTTCTCTACAGTGAATGCACTTGGGCTACCAGGTGTGATTTACTTATCTTATCATCACTCAAGTTGATTCTAAGTCTAAGAAAAATGCCCATATCAAAATGAGGCATTTGCATGTAAACTTTGATTCTCGGTGTGAAATCATGATGTACAATCTGTAGACGTTATAATGAAGCATATTTCTGAATAAACGGATACACGGGTGAAGTAGAAATTTTGGCATAGCATGATACACACTCTATGCATAATGTGAAATATTATACCAATTGAATACATCATATAATGTAGACGATGGGCGAGTTAGAAAAGTTAAGACAGGGCCTAAGTATCGACAACTGTAGTTGTCATAAAGTAATACACCTATCTCGCCATTAACAGGCGATATTTTTTTCAAATAATTATATAGTGACCAAAAGTTGCAACTTTAAATTGCGTAGAATTTACGACTTCAGATGAAGCATATGTATTGATTTTAAAATAAATATTACTGCACCTAATGTTTCCATTGTTCGTTCCGTACTTGATGTGGTTACATATAGCCTCAAACATGCCTCTCGCTGTGGTGAAATGACGAGCATCGAATACCTGTAAAAAGCCAAAGACCTTCTCGTGGTTAGATGCTTGTGCACGGCTAAGCTTGACTATAGAACACACGTGTCTACAGAACACACTTATCTATAGAAGACACTTGTCTATAAAACACACTTGTCTATAGAACATCCTTGTCTATAGAACACACTTGTCTATAGAACACACTTGTCTATAAAACACCATTGAGGAGCTACAGTGAAACATGTCAACAGAAAACACCTCAAGGACGGCTGAGAAATATATTTTTGAATGAAAAGACATGTATCACAGCATTTTGCGTTTATGAAAAGGTTTTCTTTATGTTAAGACGAGAAAAGTAAGTAACGAAGTGGTTTATAATTTTTTTTTCTTTATAAACAGTGTCTTTCATATGGAGACTCCTTGCATTATCTGTATATACTAGTATCTGCAAACTGGACTTCACAAGGGACATTGTTTAAACACTGCAATAAACGATATCAATTTTAGTTCATATATGAAGAAAAAGAACAAGCAAGCAAAGAAATCTAACATTTGGATTTAGCTAACTATTCTGCTTTAAATTTTCAGAAAATATAAAAGACTTAGTAGACGGTGCTTATCTCTGGACATCAATGGCCCACTAATAAGCTTGGAACCGAGTTGATCGATTGACTTATAAAAAGTATTGAATGATGAAATACTTTAGAAGAATGACTTCATTTTGATTAAAGTACGTCCCAACGTAGAGATAAATTGTATTAATGTTTTATATTCATTTTTACCTCTTGCTAATTTGCCCTAATACACAATATCACATCACTCCATTTGCATCAATCACTTAAGAATCTTGCATATATAAATGTACATCACTAAGCCCGTCTGTTTGAAAAGTAGGTCACAGTGGCCGCTAATATTTAATACAATTTAGAGTATCCTGTTAAAGATTAATACTTAAGATTTTGTTTATATAAGATGCACGGTATTAATCATGTAGAAGAATTGGAACCAGTCTATTAACTAGTGAATTTAAAATAAAGTATATATGGGTGTTACTTGTTATAATCGGATGACGATGCAAAGTAAAACTTTTAGTAAAAGGAATCGTTCAAGATCTTATTCCCTAGTAAATGAACAATAACCTAGACACTATATTTTACTGATACAATTTCAATTATTTTACATATTTGACATTGGTGATCTCATTACTGTAATTAGCACATGATTTTTGTTTAGTGCAAAGACAAGAAGCCTGCATCAAGGACTGGCCTATGTTGAGACACGAATCTTGCATCAAGGATGGGCCTATACTAGGACATAAAGCTTTCATCAAGGATGGGACTATGCTGAAAAATATAGTTTCATGATTATTTATTAATGTAAAGTTATTAGAGTTTTAATTCCATGGTGTTTTCCCTAGGTTTAATATACATGCTGAATTAATACGGTAAGTTTTGAAAATGGCCAAATTTTAAACTCAGAACATAAACTTCGTGAAGACACAATATGCTAATTTCATTTGAACAAATCAACTCAAAATTTCTTTAAACTTTCACTGAAACTGGGGACATTATTTAATGTCTTTTCATTTTCTATAAATAATAAAAGTAATAAATGTTCCGACCTTGTGGTTAACTTTTATACTCGTAAAATATTGTTACAATGAAAGTCACAAAGACTAACCATGTAATCGTTTAGGTCACATGGTAGAGTTGTCGGTGTGCTTGATAGACGTCTCAAGTTCAAATCGAAGGCATGGTTATGCTTCTCTGTCATATTACCATAAAATAATCTAACTGAATCATTTTGCTCTAAACATAGACAAAGACAAATTCTGCTTTTGTCTGCTGATTTCGCATTATAGTTTTAAACAATACAGAAAAATGAAGTTGCATCATAACTTTATTTTTATTGCTTTGTGGTGTGATAACACACTGTGATGTGTATAAGCCGACTGCATGAGCATTTCAATAAAGCGATTTATCGAAGACGCTTTCTTTTTTGTCCATTTTTGGGGCATGCTAACGGTATACGATGACGACTCGTTGACACAAAATTGTAAGTGAAGAAATCATGCTTATCTGTCTTTTCGCCTATCGGACAGTTTGATTGATAGTCGGACAGCTTGCATGTATTTATGTATGCTTATGTATGTAATGTGTATATGTAGGTGAAACTTGTGCTTACCTGAAGCTTGGACCACTGAATCCGGCCGATACACCTAGGTGCATTTCTCCACGCAGTCCTTGCACCAAACGTTAGCTCATCTATTGTCAGCTCGTATGTGCTTGTGTTTTCAATAGCTGTGAGAATATCCATCCAACGCTTCTCATGATCAGCTTTATTTTGTCTGTGAATGAGAAATTCCAATTTAAGAGTATTCTCCAATGGAGCTCCTTTCATCGATATAATGACCGCGCGACAGCAAACTTTCTTATCCAAACCGTTCACAAGTATATTTGTTTATTATTCAACCTTTAATGTTGATAATAATATTTCTCCCTAATATATATATATATATATATATATATATATATATATATATATATATATATATATATATATATATATATATAGAGAGAGAGAGAGAGAGAGAGAGAGAGAGAGAGAGAGAGAGAATACAAATCATATGGCGAATAACAACCCTCTCAAGCGTACTGGATCCACCAAGGGATCACGTCTGTCAGGGATTAATTAAAATAGATGCAATAAACTGACGACGAACAGTACGAAACTAGTAACTAACTAGCCTAAGCGCTTTCGACTCCCAATGAGTCTTTTTCAAAGGCAAATACAAAACATAGTTACGACAAACAAATAAACACAAAAACGTTGCGTTTGTAAACCTCTACATTTCTATCTTCACATGTGCTAAAACTATAAATACAACCAGCTTGTATAGACTAGTTGCGGAAACTGAAAACGTTGTATAATTCCCTAAAAGTCTACAAGCCAAAGCGACATCTATTTTTACTTTGTGTACATATGTAACGCAGATTATATCCCGGATATTTGGTTCTATACCGGTTATTCTTATAGTAAAAATTGAAGGATAAGAAGATTTAGAAAATGTTAAATTCTACTAGTGCATAGTTTTCATTTTCTAGTCTTCTTGGTTTAGACCGCTTGGTTTCAATGTTCTAAGGAATCATACTGGATACGCCGCCTTAGAACATTGAAACCAAGCGGTCTAAACCAAGAAGACTAGAAAATGAAAACTATGCACTAGTAGAATTTAACATTTTCTAAATCTTCTTATCCTTCAATTTTTACTATAAGAATAACCGGTATAGAACCAAATATCCGGGATATAATCTGCGTTACATATGTACACAAAGTAAAAATAGATGTCGCTTTGGCTTGTAGACTTTTAGGGAATTATACAACGTTTTCAGTTTCCGCAACTAGTCTATACAAGCTGGTTGTATTTATAGTTTTAGCACATGTGAAGATAGAAATGTAGAGGTTTACAAACGCAACGTTTTTGTGTTTATTTGTTTGTCGTAACTATGTTTTGTATTTGCCTTTGAAAAAGACTCATTGGGAGTCGAAAGCGCTTAGGCTAGTTAGTTACTAGTTTCGTACTGTTCGTCGTCAGTTTATTGCATCTATATATATATATATATATATATATATATATATATATATATATATATATATATATATATATTAGGGAGAAATATATATTATCCCACATAATGAGAAGTCCTGAACCTGCATATCAAGCCCCCGATCACAGCATTTCAGAGAAACGTGTGACCATCGACCTCAAAGTTAAATGGCTGAACAAATATAAATGAATTAGTCTAGCTCCATACTGATCCATCCAAACTATGAATGAGGTCCATCAAAGAGTTTGGGAAATATTAGCAAACGTGTCTTAAAGAAAATGTGAACCAAACCATTTCATCAGATTTTCTTTGTATGTCCCTAAATGACAATTAGTCTCACCATCGATTCAGAGAATGAGTTTTCTTCAAATCATAGTAGCTTAATCCAGATATTAAGGAAATCTCTGAATGGATTTAGGAATTAATATCAAATAAAAACAAAGCAACATAATCAAAACCGTTGCACATATTTTCCATTACTGAGACCTTAAATCGAATTGCGTGTATGTGTTTTGTAGGCTAAATTAGCATTAGCATCGCTTCGCAAGATGGTCTAACAAATGGTTTCGGATATATGCAATAAAAACGGTTTAATGGAAACAGTGCAAATTTCCATTCACTGAAATATTGACTTGGAGGAAACAGAAGTCTGAATATCCTAGAAGACATTGCCCTTGCTTCATAATAAGTTATTCTATTCATACAGAAAATACACAAAATCGTATAAGAGATATTAAACAAATGTTACAATTTAACCAACACGCAAGTTTTCGATGAATATAACATTGACCACAAGATAGATGAAGTGAATGAGCATATAGTAGAAGAATGTATTTTAGCTTTATAGTAATTCTCAAGTCAAAAATGGTCAGAATTTGTCAATTGATTTAGGAAATCTAAGCAAGTGAAACGATAAACATTTAGAACAAACCTTGACAGACTGGATGGAGATGTCATTGCCTTGTCTGGATTAACGTAGCCTTGACCATAAGAAGACTTTTCCTTTTATGGTTAGTGCTCTGGGTTTGACAGAAACGTAAAGTAGAAAACATAAATAAATGAGTTATCCTTTTAATTGTTGTTTTAATCCATTGTCCAGTTTCTAACTTGGCCTATAAAAACTCCATGCTGAATCAGTGTCTGTGATTAACAGTCTTTGATTTTTTTTATTATTTCGAATGGAGTTGTGGTAATTCAACTGGTAGGGTACAATAATCCTAATCCACCGGTCAGGTGATGGATTCCTACAGGGTCCGGGCAGACTGCCTCGGTTTACAACTGGGGGAGGCATTTGACATCTCATTCTTAGCATAATATAGCCAATAATGTATGAAATATGCTTATGAAACATCCAATCAATCAACTACTTATCTCGGCGATTTCAGTACTGAAAACTGTTATGATAAGTGTTTTCTTTCTATATACATACACAATCAACAAACTTTATTTTCAGTAGATCTACATCTACTTTATAAAATACATTTTCTCAGTGCATCTAGTTTACCGAATAGCAGAGAAAAACATAATAATTAATTATCTGTACACTTAATTATAGTCACCTACAATGTTATATATATAGTTTAATACAAACAATACTATCATACAGGTTAAAGAAATTAATTTCGTACTCTCCGGAGTTTCGAACCCAGTTCCGCGAGTAAATGGCACCCATCGCCTTGTTGCTATGTTATACCGATATTTGAAGAAAAACAACTGTTTATCGGAGCTGAATAAAATGTAAGTAGTACACATGCATCTGCGGTATTTCTATGAATGAATAGTCTTCCGGTGTTGTTGCTGAGAGAAAATGTTTTCCATAAAAGAATGAGTGTAGATAACTACAAGGAAACTTACCGTTGAATCTGACCGATTCCGACAAAATCTAATATGTTCTCATCTCGGACTCCGTCTTACCTTTTCATGTCGGCATAATATTGGTCTATAAAATCTTTGGCTTGATCGATGAGCTCGGTTTTGGATCGGGATGTCCCTGGGGGTCGGGCTGAAGGGGCTGAAATCAGTGACCCTACACACCGCTCTGAATTGCAACCTGTACTCTGAAAGTTAAATTTTGTATGAAGGGGGTTAACAATACATCAGCAAAATCCTAATACAAAATCCAAAAGGAAAATAAAGATAAAGGCAACAGTGCGTACAATCCTTTTTATACAAACTAAGTTTTAAAAATAGTGATAACCAAACTTTTATGCATGGGCACAAAGAACGAAAAATATGTAGACATAAAAGACAAACGATTAAAATGCCCGGAGTTGAAGTATGTTACAAGATTGTGGTTATTACACAATTATGGCAAAGCATATTATCGGAGCATATAAAGTATATCATTCATTTCTGTTTAAAACTGATCAAACAGCAAAACTGACATTTTGGTACCATGTATAGCAAAGCAGTGTTTCGTAAAAAAATGAAGGCAGAAATAGACAATTTTATATTTAATGAAAAAGAAAATGTATTTTACCTCTTACGATAATAGCAAATAAAGCAGCAGTACCGAGGTAAACTGACCATGCATTATTCGGTTTACATAATCTGACATAAATCAGAACTCAGAATGCCAAATTTGGTAAATGTCTGCTTGACGTTTTGGTGGAATTAAGAGTTATGGAAAGAGGCAGACGAACAGCTTGTGTTTAACACGATATCAGTGGGAATGTTTACATGTAAGATAATTGTAATATATGCATATGATGCATTCATTTAGATAGATAGATAGATAGATAGATAGATAGATAGATAGATAGATAGATAGATAGATAGATAGATAGATGTTGTTGTTGTTGTTGTTGTTGTTGTTGTTGGGCTTAACGCCATTTTTCAGCACACGATAGGGTATTCATGGTGCCAGTATTAATGGTGGAGGAAGAAACCGGGGAATCACTGGAAAGAACCACCGACTCACGAGAAGCTACTAGCAAGCTTTCTCACATATCCACATTCGCTGAATCCTAGACTCGAGGTGAGATGGCAGTGATCCGTAACGAACAGCGCTTTAGACCACTCAGATAGATAGATAGATAGATAGATAGATAGATAGATAGATAGATAGATAGATAGATAGATAGATAGATAGATAGATAGATAGATAGATAGATAGATAGATAGATAGATAGATAGATAGATAGATAGATATATAGATAGATAGATAGATGGATGGATGGATGGATGGATGGATGGATGGATGGATGGATGGATGGATGGATGGATGGATGGATGGATGGATAGAAAGACATTTCTTGGAAGTAATTTTGCTGAACCCACTGCTTCAGACTCACGGAAAAGTAAAAATATATTTTGTACTAATAAGAAGTTTAGTTTTAATATCTAAGGTTGGTACGAAACAGACATACAGACATAGAGACAGAGACAGAGACAGGCAGACAAAGAGAGAATACCTCTAAAGCCTTCATATGTAATGTGTCTCTGTATACAGGGTTTTCACTGGCTACATTTTTCAGTTTCACGACTTTCTTGGGAATGGAGCTGTATGATCTTTTTAAAGCTTTAAACACATCTGAGTGATGTCCTTCACCAAATTCTAACATTTTCTTTTTTCCGTCATCAATACTTTCATTCTTGGTTCCATTAGTAATAATTTTTTTCTCATGTTTTACAAATGCCTGTTTATTCTTGGACTCTATAAAATGTTCCATATTATAAGCCTCATGACCGTAACCGCCACCCAAAATATCGCGTGTTCCTGAAGCATTGTTTGCAAGGCCTTCGCTAAAATGGTCTCCATTCGTTTCCTTGTTATTGTCAACTTTGATTTGATCCTCAAAATTGCTGGTCTTGGTTTCGTTTCTGGAACCATGGCCAATGGTATAGTTAGTCTCAACCTCAAAGGCACTATTTTCGGTTCCTTCAGATACATTATTATTTGAACAAAATGTTCTCTTAATTTTGGACATGAATGTTTCAGGATGGTTGATAGGATTTGTAATTCGTACTGTTCGTTGAATGCCATCCTCACCAAAACGAGTTTCCAGATGAGTTGTATAACCAGCTTGACATCGAAGTAGCAGAACTATCTGGGTATTGACTGGAATGGAATGGAGAATGCAGATTGTCTCTTTATATGTCTTGTCGTGAAGGCTGATATCGTTCACTTTTATCAGTATGTCTCCAGACCGTACCAAACCACTCTCCGCCGCACTGCCACCACTAATTAAATCAGAAACTACTACGAAAGAGTTTTTAGTGCAGCTCCGCACCAGAAAACCCAGTCCATATTGTGGCCGTTTGATAAGTTTCACCTGAATAATATCTGTTGATAAAGCGCTTTTTTCCATTCCGTCCCAGATACCAGGTACTCTATAATAAACTATGTTTTATATAGTCATAATTGTACCAAACTATAAACTAAATATAGTCGATGTGATATTTTAGAATCTATGTGACCACGCCAAAAAATTATTCTTACTGTTCTTCATGTCGATTTTCCATTGAGTCTCCATCGTTATTATCTGGAATATAAAACGTCCACACATTGATAAGTTTTATCATACTGAATTCCAAAAATACTATTTGTGAACTGTGTGAAATTTCTTGGAGTAAATATTGGCTGAAACGAACTATAACAGGTTCGTATATAAGATATGGAGCAAGCAGAAACACAGTTAAATATCGTGCAATGTCTCAACCTCTTTTCCTCCACTAGAATTACGTATGGTCTACAAAAGCTTTCATCTGTCATATTAAGTATAATCTACAAATGTTTTCATCTGTCATATTAAGTATGATCTACAAATGCTTTCATCTGTCATATTAAATATGACCTACAAATGCTTTCATCGGTCGTATTAAGTATGATCTACAAATGCTTTCATCTGTCATATTAAGTATGATCTACAAATGCTTTCATCTGTCATATTAAATATGACCTAAAAATGCTTTCATCTGTCATATTAAATATGACCTACAAATGCTTTCATCGGTCGTATTAAGTATGATCTACAAATCCTTTCATCTGTCATATTAAGTATGATCTACAAATGCTTTCATCTGCCATATTAAGTATGATCTACAAATGCTTTCATCTGCCATATTAAGTATGATCTACAAATGCTTTCATCTGTCATATTAAATATGACCTAAAAATGCTTTCATCTGTCATATTAAATATGACCTACAAATGCTTTCATCGGTCGTATTAAGTATGATCTACAAATGCTTTCATCTGTCATATTAAGTATGATCTACAAATGCTTTCATCTGCCATATTAAGTATGATCTACAAAAGCTTTCATCTGTCAAATTTTATTTATTCCCTCCTTATTAGGCATTGCTAGCGTAAATGCACTGCTGACAACGTGACAAAATTACAGTATATGACGCTCAAAGTGGTTTTTAATATCTTTAATACCTTATTAAATGCATGGAACCTGATGTAAACGATATTTCACAAGAAAACACCTAAATACTTCAATAATAGGGCCCAATTTTAAGAATGCGATCGAAATTTTAGACATTAAACGTTGTCCAAAGTACTAGTTGCAAAGTACTGTAAGATCTTTAACTTTGAGGCTCGTATTCTTGCTTCAACTTAGAGCAATCTCTGATTTCAAGGAATTCGGTTAGCTGCTTTGCAGTCTCTGTGCAAATGTGCTTTGTGAAGTTTAACTTGGCGATCACTAGCAATCAGTGTTGTGTTTTTGTAGTTATACTGTGTTTCTTATGGTATAAATCAAGCCACTTTACCGTTTTCTTCGAAACATTTTTATTAATTTTTCTTCATTATTTTACTTATTTACTTGTGGAACAATTTAATGTTTATCTCCCTCATTAGCGGATATATTAATTTGAAAACCTTTATATATATGTACGCTGTAAAACCCGCTATCTGTCTTTCTAAATCATGTTTACAATATATATGTACGCTGTAAAACCCGCTGTCTGTCGTTCTAAATCGTGTTTACAATATAGGTGGCATTATATGGCAAATATATAGTAGAACTGCATGAAAGAGAATAGAGTATCAAAATATTGGGATTCCACATATAGCCCGCATAAATGAAAGACTCAAACAACGGTATTTACTCCCTGCAATCAACTGAATAGGTCATATCCAATTAATTACCTAGATGTTCTCTACTTAAAGAAAAATAAAGATTTAGTTAATAACAAATTGTATGCACTTACGGCAACTGGGAAGCTTTGTAGATGTTCCCTCTCTAAACGTTCAAGTTCACAACTTCATAGTAATCAAATACCATCAATATTCTTCAGACCTTACGCTTCACATGCTAATAACAAATACACTGTTGATACTTTGAAAAGAAGGCTGTATCGCTTGAGTTCAATGAATGTACAATTATTACTATCGCTACTTATTTTCTCTCCTTATATACCACTTACCAAGTACAGCCTGCTGCACGCACGCCAACTTTTCTCGTAAGTTTATTCGACAGTAAAACAACTTTGTTTGCAATTGGTTGCCAACACAAGTTTTAATAAACCAATCGTCATTGTAATAAGGCTTAAAATAATCAATCGACATTAGTGAAGTGGATGCATCGTAATTTATGTATCTGTTTTCATTTTCACTGTCATACATCTCTCACTCTATCTCTCTCTCTCTCTCTCTCACACACACACACACACACACACACAGAGCTCTATTCACCTAAATATGCTAATGATTTAAAGCGTCAGGCAGGATGCAGAACGTCAGCGTTACAATAATTCACTCTTATTGCTCCACTTACAGTATTAATTCTGGACTTAATTGTTGGTTAATCTATACGAAATTGCCAATCTATTTAAGAACCGCCAATTTCTAAAAACAAAATCCTTATAAAGACTTAGATTACTCATTTGGAGGTTTATGAAAGATAATGTACAACTTACTGAAAAAAAATGAGACGTAGGCAATCGGTGCTAGGTTCTAATAAATAATGTGCAGTGACTTACTTTCTAGCTTTGGAGCTTAGAAAGTTTTTATATTTGATAAATGAATGGATTTATACTGCAGTCACAGGTGAGTGGATTTCCTTTTATGAAATAGTTAATAAATATTAGACGAAACGTGAGTAATTCTTCTTACATCATATTTACTGAATATGTCAGACAATATTCAATGAAAATTGAATAGGTTTAGTAGAAATTAAATACTTTCATTAATATGGAAATATTATTAATTTACAACCTATTTAACCCCTGTATTTTAAGATTATTATAGGACATTATTGATGCATTTAAACTGATTTAGAGAATCGAATCATTTTATAAAGAAAAGAAAAGATAATTCAGCTGTTTAGATGTGGAATACATTTTCATTAATTATTTGGATTTTTTGCGGCAAGAAAATTCTAAACAAAATTGTTTAGTTTTCTTTTAATTTCTGTTTGAAAAGTCGTAAGAAATTACGATGTAAATGAAATAAAATTCCTTGCGTGTGCCCATGCATGAAGAAGCCTTATCAGCATTGAAAAAATATGAAATTATTCTAAATTTCAATTATGGTCAATGGAGTAGGTCTCTTCCATGATACATCTACCTTTATGTTGCAAATTTTTATAAATTTTCTCGTCATATTTACACAAATAATTTGAATCCTACATAACATATTGTACAAACTAAACATTTCAGTACTTATATTTGTTCCGTGACAAAATAATAAAAAACACAAAACAAAAACAATTCCGGATGCCATATTCTAAAAGTTTGAAGTTTAAACTGATTGTTGATGGGGTTGAAATTTTAAATGATTTACACTGTGGAACAGCTGTGCTCTGTGTCATTAGCTGCAGCTGGGAATAAGATCACAGGTGCTCGGTTCAGAGGTTTCTCTTCGATTTTTCTCAAAACGTTTGTTTAAGGACTTTACGCATAGAATATCGAATTTTTCAGCTGGTACTAGTAAGATTAATTGAATGCTGCCATAGTTGACTGTCCCTTATATATATATATATATATATATATATATATATATATATATATATATATATATATATATATATATATATATATATAATGTAAATGAACATCTGGTTTGATGCAAGCGACAAGGTAGGAACCAATATATAACTGTCTGTTTTACACAGGGTTAGTACTGATAAGTGCCATTGTCCGAGAATAAGGCGTGGGTGCATTTATAGTCTTGCTTTGAATTTGGACATGAATCTACAAATCTTTCTTA